>OY390725.1:15561440-16019525 GCA_959613375.1 Heteropelma amictum | reverse complement strand
ATATAATAATAATAATATAAATAAATAATATAATAATATAAAAATATAAATATATAATATATAATAATATAAAAATATAAATATATAATATATAATAATATAATATATATAATATAATATAATATAATAATATAATATATATAATATAATATTATATATATATATATATATATATATATATAATAATAATAATATGAGAAAATAAAAAAAACTATATGTGTGTGTGTGTGTGTATATATATTGACAGGGAGAGAGAGAGGAGATAACGGGTGCTCGAGCACTCCGAGTGCCGACCTCGCGCTCTTCTCACGGATCTTGCTTTTTCTCAAATTTCCTCTCTCGTTATATATTATTGTTCCTCGGAAGGCGAGATGAGGAGCGTCACGGAGAGAGAGAGCGCGAGAAAAACGAGCACTCGTGAAAAAATCCGTCTCGACACGTTCTTATATTTTTCAACGCTATATTAATAAATATCGTTGTATCATTCCGTCGGGCAGGCCTCCTTCCATTTCACGCGATATCATGAGTGATGTATACATGTATTATCTTTTCCTCGTGTTTTTTTTTGCTTCATCCCTCGCGACGACGGCGAAGCTCTCTCGTCAGCACGATGCCCGACGGAAAAAACAAGAAAAAGAAGAGGGAAAACAAACGGGTGGAAAAAGACGCTTGGTTGAAGAAAAGAAAAGAAAATCCGATGGTAAAACAGGGAAATATCCAACATTTCCGGAGAACGGAAGAAACGTCGATTTAATACTCGGTTTTCAACCACCCCAATGTGTATGCACGTGTGCGGAGAGAAAAGGAGAGTCGGATTTCGTAATTAAAGTGTCGCGTCGATGAAACCGAATCTCCGCCATATGGAAGAGTCATCGCGAAGACAAGAAGGTAAAGAGTATAATGGGAAACATCGCGTGTTTTCACACGTCGGCTGTTTGATCGTCAGCGCGTTTGGCGCGCAGATGTCGCAGGTGCGCGGCGCGTTGCGCGCGCATCTGCGCGTGAATTTGAATCACCTCGCAGCGGAAGTTTCGTGTTATCGTTTTTCGTGTTTGATGATTGTACGATATACCGATACAATAATTGTCGTTTATTCGTTTGTTGCATACATTGTCCACTGGGAATAAAAACATGTTCGAGGACGCGAGCGCGTAATTATGCGCGTCCGTCGGATGAATTATGTGACGCGTTTATTTTCCTTTGAAAACGCGCCTCAACTCGCAGTTTTTCATTGCGACACCGCCATCTCGGAACTGCGCGTCAAGTTATATACATTTATATGAGCACAAATACGCGTAATGTGTATATGGTGTCCCAAAAACCGGATGCGGATAATTTGGATAATGGCCGCTTTGAGGATTACATTTCGAGGCGAAAAGTCTTTGAAGCACTTTTCGAACCGACGAATCCTCGTTGAGTAATCGATTGATATAGGTTAATCATTGACATTTCGTTCAGAACCATATTTATTGACACCGAGTTTTGGAACACCCTGTATATGTATATTTATTATTTATTTATTATTCCGCGAGCGGTACAAGGTAGAAGCATCATTCTGCGAGCCAACGGGGTCAAACGATTAACGATCGCATCGTCCCGCAAACGAGCGTCATTAAAATCTTGTATTATACATTTTACCATATATATACATTTGTACATATAAATAGTATGTACTCTCTATTCCATGTATTGCGACATAATGCGATAAAACTCGGTGCGAGAAGCATCGACGGCGCGTTTGTACGCCGCGCACTTTCATTTCAAAGGAATATATTATAATACCAATGAAATAATACGCGCGGCTGAGACGCGGACGATTTAACACACGATCGCAATTTTTTTTTCCGATAGAAATCCATGCGTAGCGTGAATTTTCTTATGGTACGATGCGGCGACAAAGAAACACGTTTTTTCAGATTTTCGAAAAGCTTTTCACAATTTCAAGGTAGTACATAAAGAAATAATAGAGTCCTCGTCGGCAAGCGTACAAGAGTCTCAAGGTCGAAAAATGCATCGAAAAATAATTCAAGGCAAACTTTTGTATTTTTATCAAAAGAAAAATAACCTACAAATGACCTACGGACGATTAGAAATTAAAAAACATCGTTTCAGAGAGACGCAAAAACCTTCGCAGCCCGCTACTCGGCTGATGGTACGGATTTCTTCCGCAGCGCTAGTGTCGCGCAGCGAACGTACGTGTTCCGAATGCCACCGGTATCGTCCAGGTGGTGGCGCCATCTGACGCTCACAAAAAAAACGACACTAGAGAAGACGCGTGTAGCGACACCTAGCGATATTCCGCCCTACCGCTGACGGTACATCGTAATAAATGTTTCTCTTTGGTGTACCCAGGTGTACCTCTCACAATCCCGCCTTAACCCGTGACCGGAAAATAAATATATTTGTCCCACAGGTGTCCCTTATTTCCAGCTCAGAGTACTAATCTTTTTTCGAGATCGATATATACAAGCGACAGCAAAATTGGTGAAATTTCAAAGAGATATCCGTTTTCGAAACTTGTATTCGTGTACAGTAATATAATAATCATTGTTACAAACTCGCACCCCGAAGCAGGGACGTTAAACCAAAATGGCCGACGGTTTGTCATCGTAAAACAATGCAAAAGCTCTGTTACTCGGTGTGTTCAGTTTCCTCAATTCGACGCTGTGTTTTCCCGAGCATTTACCGCGTACATCGAGTCGAACATAACACTCGCACGAATTTCTCCGGTTTGGCGTAGCGTTCAATTTCAGAAACGAAACGAGGTCGCTGCCGCGGGTTGCTCAGCGGTACGTCGCGGTCTTTTACTCCGCAAGTTCCGCATGACTTTCGACCTCTTTGCAAATGAAGAATGATGGAAAACGCGACGAGCGACCCTCGCGGAGATTAATCAGCGCGATATTCCTGCGACACGCGAGAACAAAAGATCATGTCGTCCGAGACGAAGGAACACAAGTGCGTCCTCTGTAACGCCAAACTCGAAAGCAAGGAAGCCCTTCGAGAACATTTCAGGTAATTTCCCTGCTTCATCCCACTTCCGCTTCGCCTTCCCTCACGAGGCATCACGTATCCCGCGAAACTGAAAAAAAAAACCGGAAAACAGTGATAACGAGCGGTAATCGTCTTTTTTCGATAAAATTCATCTTGCCGTTGCGCACGCAGGAAGCATGCCAACAACGAGATAGACAAGGCTGGACGCGCGGAGCCTACCGTCGCGTCGGCCGATCGAGTTTGCGACATGTGCGGCAAAATATTTGACTCTGCCACCGACACGATAAAGCACAGATTCAAGGCTCATCCCGAGTCGTCAAAGTTCCACTGTCGCTACTGCGGCAAACAATTTCCCCTCAAGGCAAGTACTTTTCTCTTTATCCTTTTGTTTATTTCTGTACAATTTCTCAAATCTCTCGTTTAATTCATTTATTTTTGCGCTCGTTTGTCCACATCGATTCGTACCGTTTTATTCGTCTTCATTTTTTGCCACGTCCTCTCTTCGCGCTTTGTGCGTCGTTCGCCGCGTAGATTCACCGCGACAAGCATCTCGCGTCCCACAGCGGCGAGGAGGACGATCCTGCCGGTCGTAGAAAGTGCCAGCAGTGTCGAGCGGTGTTTCACAACGAGGCTGCCCTGGATTTTCACACGCGCTCCGTTCATCCGGAGAGGTGAGAATGACCCCCTCGTGATCGAAGTTTCAGCGCGACTCGCTCTGTCGATAACTCGAACTTCTCAGACTACTCGATCTCTTCTCGTCCTCAGTAAAACAGCGCGGCGATTCGAGCGACGCCGGGAACCTCCGGCCAAGAAGGAGCACAAGTGCGTTCTGTGCGACGCGAGACTCGACAGCAAGGAGGCTCTGCGCGAGCATTTCAGGTAAACGAGGCGCGTCGGTCGCATCTCGCAAACGAAAATCGAGGTCGCCTGTTCCGTTCGTTGATTTCCACGTAATTTTCCAACAGGAAACACGCGAATAATCAAATAGACAACAACGGAAGAGCAAAGAAGACCGTGGCGAAGCCCAAGGCGGAATGCAAATGCGACGTCTGCGACGAGCTCTTCTCCTCGATAACCGAGACTATAAGACACAGATTCAAGATGCACCCGAATTCACCGAAATTCTACTGCTGCTACTGCGGCAAGCAATTTCCATTGAAGGTAAATGGAATCAAATTTTAACGATCCCTTAATCGTCGTAACGTTGCAATATCACGATATCGGTAATTTGTAAAATTTCACATTGGCAAAAGTCGGAATTTTCCCAGTTCTATGACGAGAGTCTATTTTGCCAATTATTTTGTCTCGTTACAGATTCATCGGGACAAACACACGATGAGCCACGATCCGCGCGAAGCGGAGGCCGAGCCGCACAGAAAGTGCGACGAGTGCGACGGTATTTTTTACAACCAGAAGGCACTGAGCTTCCATCATCGTTCCGTGCACAAGAGGTAACGCAAGGGAAAAGACGAAACGAGATCGTTTTAACGAATTTCCAAACCCCTTAACCGAATCTTTCTTTCTCCGTGACGCGCAGAATCGTACAAATGTTGCAACCGATTCCCACGCCTCCGCCGAGCAACAAAATCAAGGTAAACTCGATGAACGACGCGCTGAGCGTATATTACTGTCACTTGTGCGGCGTCGAATACGTCATAAAATTCAATCTGCAGCAGCATCTGGAGCGGGTCCACACGCAGGTATTCGAACCTCTTTTTTTTTGTCATATTACACGCGCTGCCATCTGTATACCGCGAGAAAAAGCACTGAAAAAAACAAAGGACAGACCAGACTTGACCGCTCGAGTTATTTTGCAGGCCGAGCGAGATGCGGTGCCGGAGGATTTGATCAAATGCACAATGTGCTCGGCTCTCTTCTGCAGTAAAAAGGCATACGAGACGCACAACAGTTATCACAGGCCGAATGACCTGTACGTCACGTCGGAACAGCAGAGGCTCCAGACGGTTACCAAAGTCGATCAGGATTTTGACATAAGAAGAGTAGCGGCGGAGAAGTTTGCTCCGCGAACGAGAGACTCAAAGAGGCGATTTTCGCAGCAGGCGCAGCCACATCGTCAACGTGTGAGATTTCTTTCGAAAAATTCGTCCGAGACTCTTCGTTGCGCGTTTTATTAAATGTGTTGCTCCTTATTTCGCAGAGCGCGAAACGCTCGAGGGATTCGGTCCAAGTCAAGGTCGAGGTGGATTTTCCGTACTCGGACCAGGAAGCTTACGATTACGCTGTTCGCTCGAGCGACAGCGAGAGCGACGTTCCTCTCAATCGGCGAATCGCAACGAGCTGACCGACGAGCAAACGCTCGTCCGTTATTCGTCGATCCGACGATTGTTGATAAGTCCCGCGTGCGTCGAAGCGGCCCTTCGTTCGTGCATCTCATGATATATGACAATTTTGTAACCTGACGTTCTCGGGCGCGATTTGCGTATACAGTAAAAACGTGCGAGAAATCCCGACGAAATTTTGTTTTTTACATCCGCTTCCTAGAACGAGGAATACCATTATGACTCGCAATATTCCTCCTTGGATCTGCGTTGCACGAGCCTCGAAAAAATCTCTTGTGAAGCCTCTTGTATAGAAATTCATTTAATAAACACATGAATTCGTCATGACACCCTTTTTTACCGACTGTCGTATCAAAGTTTTCGATATGGAGAAATGTGCAAGTTCAATATACGATATATTTTCAACATTTTGGAATCTTCGCGCGCAAACGTGTTTCCGCGTCGCGAGCGCCACGCGTACAGCGCGCGGCGAATAATGGCAACTTTGCCCATCTCTCCAGCCGCCAGCGATGAATACGCGACCGTATAAAGGCGGAGCTACAAAGTATAGTTTTACGTTTTTTTCCCCGGAAGAGAATCGTCGGCCATTTTGCATTATCGCTCTCTCTCGTTTTTACACATCTCGCGTGTGGTATACGCGACCGCGGGTGTACATTTTCGTGTTGTTCGGATTCGATCGAGCGATATAAATCGCGCGATAGGCACCGTTTTGTGGCGTGCGACAAACCGCAGCTTTGATTTTCATCGACAAAAGTTTAATCCGGACGACGACGACGACGACGACGACGACATCGTTTTCCTCGCACTTTCGAACATCGAAAACGTCGATCGGATAATCGCAGGATGGGACGCAAGAAAAAGAAGCAGTCCAAGCCCTGGTGCTGGTATCCTTTTTCCATTCCATTATCGTAAAAGCGACGAGAGCACAAATCGCGACTCCATCCCCCGCGTTTGCCGTGTGTGCTGGAGGTCGAGCGCGCGCGCGCTATATTTTTCCGTTATGTCATCGTGTTTACACAGCAAATAGCGAGCGAGAGGGACTCTTTTCGATGTTTTTGAGCAACGACGCGGGGGTGTCGGGCTTATTCAGCAGGCCCGTATTCGTAATCGGCCCGCGACGTGCCAAGATCATATTCCTCGTGAATCGAGTTCACGTCGGGATGATCCGGAGCATTCTCTCGTCCAATTACGAATACGGGTAAAAGTTTCCCCACGAACGGAAACTGCTTTTTCTCTCGCCAATGATTTTCCTTGACGGAATCCTCGTTCTCAAGGTACTGCAACCGTGAATTTGACGACGAAAAGATTCTGATACAGCATCAAAAAGCCAAGCACTTCAAGTGCCACATTTGTCACAAAAAGCTGTACACAGGGCCTGGCCTCAGTATACACTGTATGCAGGTAATTCATGAAAAAATAGCAGACGAGCGTGCAAACAATGACGCAGACGACGACGATAACGATAGTATTGACGATGAAAATAATAACGCGAATGGACTACTTTGGCGATAAAGGTACACAAGGAGGCGATAGACAAAGTACCAAATTCGTTGCCCAATAGGAGCAACATAGAGATAGAGATTTACGGAATGGAGGGAATACCGCCGAGCGACGCCAAGGAACACGAGAGGCAGAGAAACGGCGGCCGTGCAGGCTCGCCGAGCTCCGGCGAGGACGAGCCCGCTCAGAAGAGAGCCAAACCAGAGGGTCTACTGGGCTCGGCGCCAGGAGCCATGCCCACCAATTCGAGCATGATGCAGGCGGGCGTCATGCAGGGGCATCATCCGGGCATGACGCAGATGGGACAGTACGCACCGCCGATGCACTCGATGATGGGACATCTGGGACACGTCGGACCGCCGTACATGGGACCCGGGTGAGGATTTTGCTTCACAATTATTTCTCTCCCTTTTTCAGTTATCTCGAATCGAAATCAGGGTCAATTTCAAATATCACAAGTGTGTTCTATGATTAAACGTTTCATTCGCGAAGATCGCAGATTCGCAATAGATTAGTTCCAGAATTGTATTTTCTCAGAAACAGAACGACTTGTAAGTTTCATTTTTAGCTCGCAAAAAGATCGAGTTACGCCATTTTGTGCAACTATCGTGTTTTCCCGCCAGAGGTACGATCAAACTCGTTTGAGGTTAGGAAAATCGAGGAGAGAGAGAGATGTTTGGCAGGAGGCTTCAGAGAGCGCTGATTTTTGGTTATTCGCCCGGTTAATTCACGCCGTTCGCTGTAAATGCTGTTTTTGAACAAAGGTCGACGTTTCGACATCACGGTATGATGCAAGGAATGCCGGGTATGCCAGCGGGCATGCAGCCGCCCGTCTCGATGCAAGCGTCGCGTCCGTTGTTCCCGAGCGCCGCTACGGTGGCGGCGGCGGTGTCGACAGTCGCTTCCTCGGCTGCTCCTCTCGGCGCGGACTTTAAGCCGATAACGTCAACGGCCGGAGGCTCGATAGGGCCCGTCAAGCCGACATTTCCGGCTTACGGGAGTGGTACGACCGACGCCAACGCGGCGGCGTCCGCCGCGGCAGCCGGAAACGAGACCAAGGTCAATCTCATCGCGACTACCGGTGCGACTAGTAAAATCGTTCATCCGCCCGAGGATCTCAGTCTGGTGAGTGACGATACCAGCGGGTTTTATAAGAGAAAAGACAATCTGCGTTTTTGCATCGAAAGACGAATTTCACAGGATTTCATAAAACCCCAAGAGTGCTTTGATTTCGTTGAATGTACGGAAACTCGCCGTTTTTCGTAATTATCCGACCGAGGCTCAATGATTGAACTCGATCGAAGCGCTATAACGAGCCAAATTCCAGGAAGAGATACGAGCGCGATTGCCAAAGTACCAACGCCGTCAGAGCGAGGAAAGTGCTCGGAACGCCCACGCGGAGGCGGTGTTGTCGCATCAAGCGGCGACGCTTCAGCATCAGCAGCAACAGCAGCAACAGGCCCAGCAGCAGGCCCAACAGGCTCAGCAGCAGGCGCAGCATCAGCAGCAGCAGCATCACCATCATCAGCAGCAGCAGCAGCAGCAACAACAGCAGCAGCAGCAACAGCAGCAGCAGCAGGCTGTGGCGAACGCAGCGGCGGCTTTTCAGGATCAGCAGCAGCGGCAGCAAGCCGCACTGAGCGCACTGCAGCAGCAGCAGCAGCAACAGCAGAGATTTCAGAGGCCACCGCAGACGGTGATGGTGCCAGCGTCGGCTGCGATGCCCGTTAGTTCGGTGGCTCTGATGGCGCCACTGATGCGACCAACCATGACACTCGCAGCGCCTGCTCTCATCCACGGAGGTAACATGATGCGACCGCCCCCCATGGGCCTGCCACCAGGTAAGTCCACCGATATATTTATAATCGTCACATCGATAGGGAACTCGAGCAAGGATTTTGTTCCTCGAGACTATGGGGGTGTTGTTTCCTCGTCGTCGTCGTCGTCGTCGTCGTCGTTTCGTACGACTCATTATTCGACGGGTTTTCTCTCTCTCTCTCTCTCTCTCTGTCTCTCTCTTTCTTTCACTTCCTACCCCACCACAGTTTTCCTGTCGCGCATCCCCGTCAAGATCGTTTTTCCGACGTCCTCCGTGTGACCAATGACCCCAGAAGTATTTCGCACCGACCTCCGTCCGCGGTCTCCCGTCTCTCGGAATCTGACGACATCTTTTTTGTTTTTTGTCGTATCTTATCCATCTCCGATTGCAAGCATCGCCGCGTGACTAGCCCCCTCTCTCGGCCAGCCGAAACACGGACGTTGCCTTTTTATCGTCCTCTCTCTCTCTTTCTCTCCGTCTTCTTTTATTCGCCATTTTTTCTTTCAAATACTCTTTTCAAAACCTGAAAAAAGGAGAGTCGAAAGTGTTGACAAAATCAGTGAGACGATAAGCTTGTCAATGACTTTTTCATGCTTGAGGTAGGACACCTTGGAATCAACGTACTTTTTGGGACCGATTACTCGTACAATATTTTCAATTCGCATTCGATTTCGTTGCGATCGCAACCATCTTCCATCTTTGCATTTTCATTTTGCATTTCAACATCCGACGTTCGTTCAACGACGCATTCGCGGAGCATTTCACAGTGCCAATTCCGATGAACGAAACACGCGCGTGTTTTGTTTCGCAAGTCGAAAAAGAGAGAAACATCAGTCATTTATTTTCTCAATCATCCTTGGCTCGGGTACTTTCTTCGCTCGTTCGATTTCTCAAGCATTCGGAGATGGAGTCTTTTGTTCGGAGGGAGAGAAACAAAAAAATGATGAATTTGCACGCGAGTTTATGCGTCGCCGTAATCGTACAGCGTTGGTGTGCTTACATCGCTGTGTTGACAATTACGAGGCGCGCTCAAACATTTATTCAAACACACACACACACACACACACACACACACACTTATGTACACACGTGCCTCATACGTACATCAAACACGAGAATATAAAATATATTTTAGCCAATCGAGAAGTAAGTAAAAGCATTCTCTAGTGCCAAGTATTATTTATACTATTGCTACCATTACTACTAACTACTACTACTACTACTAATACTACTGTTCCTACTTGTATACTAGTATACTACTAATACTACCATCGCCACTCCTACTACCGCTACTACTACCACTACTGTCACTTACCACTAAAAATTACCGCTGTTGTTTATTGCGACATAATATACAGGCTGATTTCCGTCGAGTATCGAATCCGAGATTGCCAATTCTCGGTGAAATTCTCGACAAAACTACCGTTGAAATAGTAATTCAGAATTCCTTTATCGATGTTTCGAATTTTTGTGCCGTGATTTTGCGGATCTCGAGGGTTTCCCGCGAGCATGGCTGAATTACAGCCTCCGGCATCGAGTCGTGATGTTCTCTCGAGTCTCATTTAAAAAACTAATTAAAAAAATGAAAATAAATCGCCGTCTTACTTCGCGCTCGAATCAACATCGAGAATTCGCTATTTCTCGGTTCGATATTCCGTGTGAATCACTCTGTGTACGTCGCGGTACCTCGCAAGGGTATTATTGAGGGAGCGGAAAGTATGTCGAGATGTTTCAGTCGCTCGATAATCCGAGAATCGCGACCGGCGAGACTAGCTGCGCAAAGCTTATTTTTGGTATCGCGTCGTCAGTGCCAATTTTACGTTTGCACTTTTCGTCGAACAATGCGAAATATTTTGGGCAATCGTCGCGTTCGGAGATGTCAAAATTATGCGACAACCTTGCTTGGCGACGCGAATTATTGACAATTTTCATATATCTGTTTTCTTTTTTTTCGATTTTTTCGAAATTGTTGCCATCCGCAATCCGATATTTGTACCGTTCTAAGAACTTGAGGCATTTTACAAAAAAGACGACGAACGACCCGCTGGTTTTGCTCGGAATATCATCCAGCATCCGCAGTTTCCGGGGACGATACTCTATCCGAATCACCCTGTGTACCTGTAACGGAGACGAGAACAATGACGATGAGGACAAAGACGGCGACAAAGAATGAGGAATGTTGAATTTGCGCCGAGGATGGCGGCGGAATCACCTCGCGTTAACGTTTCTCTCGCTATAGTTGCAATAGCGTGTATTATTCATTTTTCATATTTCCGTTTGTGTGTGGTATAGCACCTACTCGTCGTATCGGTTTGCTGTGAAATTATTGTGATATCGATGTTGATTATCTCTACTCTTTCTCTCTCTCTCTCTCTCTCTGTTTCTATCTCTCTCTCTCTCTCTCGACAATCATAAAATTTTGCACAAAGATCGAAACATCCGCATGCCCTGGACGTCCTGGTAATAACGCTTCCTTTCGAGCGCTGTAGCACACGGGGTATTCGTACATTTGAAAAGAAAAAAAAGCGTACAAACCAAGAAAGAAAGAAAAAATATCGATGCTCACGATCATCACTCGAATCCGAGACGATTCCCGATCGTCGGACCATCCGACAACGGCACGAATGCGAAATTCACCGGCATGAAATGTTTTTTTTTTCTTTTCATTACGAAAAATAATTTTCATTGTCCTTTTCATCCGACGAGAGCGCGCTGCTCGTGCAGATGAAAAAATGAACCGTACTGACGTTGTTGACGTCACGAGGGTGAATGGAAAATCGAGTGTGTTTGGGCAAAAAGAGAGAGAGGGTCGCTTTACGCGCGGGTATACTCCCCCGAGGGTCGACGTAAGTACACAATGCATTCGTGGACGATTTCCAGAGAGGAACTTTGCCGATATGTGGAATAACGAATGGGAGGAGCAATCGCGCAATGTTTTTCCTTTCTTTTTTTTCTCTCTCTCTCTCTTTCTTTCTTTCTTTCTTTCTTTCACTCTCTCTCTCTCTCTCTGTCTCTGGAAGGAGAGTGAGAGAGGGAGAGAGAGAGCGAAACGAGGTACAGCGGCGTGTGGCACGCTCGCACACGATGACTTTTTTTCGCGCGTTGTCAGAGACTCTGGCGAGCGATGAATGATGCGAATCTTGTGAATTTGCAGGAATGATAGGGGCGCTGCCACCGGGCGCGATGCATCCGGCGTTCGCAGCGCCAATGGGGTTCCCGGGTGCACCTATGCTCGCGCCGATGATGCATCCACGCTTCAGATGATCGCCCCCCTCGGACGGGCCTAATCCACCGTTGCATTTTGTGCTATGGGCTCGTCCCTAACCCCCATAGAGGGTCGCCTGAGAGAGAGAGAGAGAGAGAGAGAGAGACAACGCTGATCATGATGATGATAACGACGACGCTGCTGCTGCCGCTTCTTCTTCTTCGATCTTCAGCGGAAAACGTACCGGAATACAGGCGCAGCAGCATTGACGAGGAAAACGAATATCGGACACTGCGGATCCGAGTCGACGGTGTAATAAATAATAACGAAGAAACGACATCGAAGCAGCGTTGATGATGAGGAAAACATGGCGACGAGGGGGGCGCGGATAAATCAATGAAGAGGAAGAGGAACACCGGAAGGACGGAGAGAGGAGAGCGAGAGAGCGAAGGAGAGAGAGAGATAGAGAGAGCGAGAGGGAGGGAGGGAGGGAGAGAGAGAAGAACCAAGCCAAGCGGTGGTCCCTCCGTCAGCCGACTCTCTTGGCAACACACGAGTTAACGAGAAGTTAGCAAAAATCTTTTATGTTCTTTTCTCACTACTATTGTACATGTAATGAGCGTAGTACGTGCGTCTATATATATATACATACATACATGTACAGAGTTGCGGTATACATATATATAAGCTACATGTGTGTGCACTAGTATGTATGTATATACGCGCGAGCCTACACCCCCGACATACACACACGAACATGAACGAAAACACACACACACACACACACAAACACACACACATACGTGTATATACATAGGTATATGCATATATAGAGTAAAACAAAGGGGGAAAAAAACATGACTGGGAAACGTCACCGGGCAATTTCCGCAAAGCTCCTCGCGTACAGCGATATCGCGATAAAACTTTCACGATCGCCGGTGAGTCACGAGCGTTCGGCGATCACACTCCCGAGAGACTCCCCCCGCGTCACTCGTTGAGCCTCTTTGTCGTATTTTCTTTATTCGCTGATGAAATATTTATTGACTAAATTGTCATTATCGAGACTCCGCCGTCACCTTTTACATTTCTTTCGTTTTTAACACGAAATCAGGTCCGCGACAACGTTGTATTCGAATTTTACTCCGTTTTTATTTATACCGTACGGGGAAAAAAAAAAAACGTACCGCTAGAGCGAGGTGGACGAAAATTCAATTAAATTATCCCCCCCCCCCCCCCTTGTGGATGTTTCCAATCGGACTGTTCGACGAGATAGAGAGAGAGAGAGAGAGAGATAGGGGGAAAGCTTGTGCAGTGTTGAAGGAATTTTTTCTTTTGTTTTTTCATTTCGTTTAGTTTTTTATTTTTTTTATCAAATATTCGTTCAATCCTCCAGAACCCGTTCGATTTTGAGGACTCGGCGTCGGTCACGCGTGTCCGTCTCTCGTTGCTCGCTTTTATCTACTTCTCTGTCCCTCTCTCTCTCTCTCTCTTTCTCTCGCTTTTGCTCGAGTAGCAAATCGTGCGTGAGGGTTATCGGTTTCCAGACGCTTTCGTCCACGACCGAGGGGGTAAGTACGCTCGTCGCGACGCACGCCCCTCCGATTCGCGATCGTCGACGCAGAGGTGGAGGAGAAGAACCTCGATGTCGACGCCAAATCGAATCAATCGAAATTTTCGAAGGATCGTTTCGTCGAACGATCGAGTCTCATCGGCGATGTATACTTTGTTAATTTCGTTTTTTCTTTGTTTTCATCGAGTCCGTTTAATCTCGTTTTACGTGAAAACACGTTGATGCGGAAAGCTCGGGGAGAGAGGGAGACGTGTTTATGGGGGCGCGTGGCTCGCGATTACCGGCGAGGTTATGTCATGGGCAAAAATCAACTCTGGACAAAGATGGAAAAAGGAAATACGAGAATGTTCCGTAAGAGGCGTGACGGTCGACGCGCCACTGCGGCCTCGCGCGGAACTCGCGAGCCACGTGACCGCAACGTATTGTTTCACCAATCACAGCTCTGTAACGCTGTTGGACCCTAGTCGGTCCCTTGCCCAACGGCAGGCGATTGTTTGGACCTACCGTCACGGTGACCGACTAGTCGTTGCTTTGTCCAGTCTCCGCGGGTACCTTTTTTCTCTTTCCGTCGTTTCCCCCAACCCCCCGGTTACCCTCGACGACTCGCGCACGACACACCGTCGTGCTTGTTTTTGTAATCTCGACGGAAACCGCGTGACGACACTCGTTGCGGCTATTTTTTTCTTTTTCATTGTTTTTCAAAACGTCGCGAGCGCGTCTGGACGAGGTTTACGACGTTCGGCCCGGTGAGCGCGTGGCTGGACCGAGAAACAATATTAATCATTAGATGATAATGCAGAAAACACACACACACCCACACACAAACAAACACACACACACACGGAGATCAATCAGTCGAGAAGAAGACTCGCGAGATATCCGTACTGACCGAAGCGATCCTCGTGCACCACGTCCCGGAAGAGAGGAAGAGTCAAACCGAGAGCCTCTGTTTCTTCATTCCCGAGCATTTCTCACTTTTCAGTTACCTCAGCATCAACCAACTTTTGTATCCGAAGTGCATAATATTCCTGTGATGAAACATCTCGGTCCGTGAATATCGCAAACCCACGACAGTTTGGTTCTCGAATGTTGCTACGTAATGTTGTTTTTACCCAGCGATATGATCAAATCGCGTCTTTTCGTGTCAAAGATCCGACATGTTCCGATTTCATGATATTTCGAGAATTCTTTCAAGTGCGTAAAAACAGAGATTCATTGTCCCGCCGAGAGAGGGCTTGTGCAAAGAAGAAAAAGAGGAAAACGCAACTTGTATGAAAATTCAGTCTTGGGCGTTTCTTTCGGGTTTGTTGGCGGCACGATGGTCCCGCGAATGCTTGGCTGGTGTTGGGTATGTAACGAAATATATCTCGACCATCGTAATTTCGCGCCCGTGTCGCCCAAAGATGAATGAAAATCCAAGACGCACCGAGCAAAGTTCTCGTCGTTATCAAATTACATGATCCTTTTGCCATTCGAACGTTTTGAGAGAAACGCGACGCGGGCATTGCGATGCGTACGAATTCGGTGAATATTCGTTACGACTTTACACCATTGCGCTATACTGTTGTTCATATACATATGTATATATATATATGCGTGTATATATATATATACATCTGATTCATGTTTCCCGTTTGTCGTGATACCATATACCATTTTGTTGGCGCGAGACGAAAAAAAAAAACATAAACGTAGAGACTGAGCGAATGAGCGAGTGTATGCGGGTGCGCGTGAGCGAAATAATAATTTCAACGTGTCGACACGCAGCATCGACGCGGCGATCCGTCTCGCCGTTTCTTTCTTCCCTCGCTGTTTCATGAAACAACGCGAGGCGGAAAGGAAAAAACGACGAGACCCGTCGCGGCGTCGTTTGGTGAATCACGTGGCGAAATTGAACGAGACGATTAATAAAATCGACGAGGAATAAAAAATATACCGGTAGTGCAGTAGCAGTTGTGTATAATTATTATCAGAATGGAATTCCGCCGTCATGATATATTGCTTTCAGCGCGGTATGTTATAAACACGGGTTTTGGCGCGTTTTTTTTCGTTTTTTTTTTCTTCGAATCCCCACCCCCCGACTGAACGATACTCGCAACGAGATGAGACAATATGTATCGGAATAGTTGCTCGAGATATAATAACAATAAAAAAAAGGAATAGAGTGATGAAAAGGTGATACATTTTGTTGTTGTTTCTCCGGTTGATCCTCTCGAACGCGAATTGTTCGATCGGAAAATAGAGTTTTGTTGCGATAAACAGGGTCACGGTTTTGTCAATTGTTGGCACTTGCATTTTTTTATACAACGTAAGATCAAAGAGTTTACGAGACAAAGAGAAGGAAAGGAACGACATTTCGCTTTTATTCTAGAATAATCGAAAAAACGGTAGAATGATGGAAAATACAAATTCAACTTGTTTAAGAATATCAATGCGGCCGCTTTAAAATTGTAGCAGGCTTGTGTCATAATAGACCACTGTTCGAAAATATTATTGAAAAAACAAGCTGAGCGATACTGTCCTTTGTAATGCTTTGTGATGATGGAAAAAAGTGCCAATGCCTCGCAAACCGTGACACTTTTTATCAAAGAAAGTTCGTTTTCCGATCGGCCCGAATCGATCACACAACCCTTTATGGATATTCAAACGAGAGTGGAACGAGCAAACGTTGTTTCGAACGTCGAGGCGCTGCAGTCGCCAAAGTGTCGCGCTCGTGCGGCGGAAAGCGAAAGCTCCGCCAGTTATCTGAAAAACAAAAAGAACAAGGAAGCGAAATTTCATTTGTTTCTAGAGCACGATATAGAATATTTTTTGCGACTGTTTCGGTGAAAGCTGACGCGCCAATTCTCCTCATCCGCAATGCCGAGAGCACTCGATCGCCAACGTGTATTATTCTGATACTCATCATCGCACCGAGCGCGCGCGAGAGACTCAGAGTGCCATCCACTTGCCGCTGCAGATGGTCTTAAAATGCTTGATTCTCGCATGATTTATCATAAAAATACGATCGCACCGAAGCATTCAAAGCGCTGACTGGATCGTACCCACACAGTGACTGGGGTATACGCGTATATTCGTAAAATCGCGGGCGAGAGCAACATAACCTCCAAACGTCGGAGGATTTTGCATCAGTGATCGGGGGTGGAACGAGGGGTAAACGCGCGAGAGCTCGGGTATCCTCGAGAATGTATTCGTTTCAGCCGCTGGTGATCCGCGAGCGGGTGCCGAGAAGCGTTGAACGGCCGAAAGGTCGAAGCGGTCATCGAATCGTATGCGACGGCAAGTACATGTACTCGTTCGGCGGTTTCAATCCGGGCGTACCAGCCGACGATCCCGAGATGCGCCACAACGAGACCTGGCACGTCAGCAAGCCTCTCTTTCGAGAATTGTGGCAGCTAAATTGCGCCACCGAGCGCTGGAAGCGTCTACAGACGGAGGACATGCCGCACGAGGTAGCCTCCAGCGCCCTCCTCCTCAAGCATCGTACGCTTTTTGTGTATGGCGGTACCGGCGTGCCGTTTGGCGCACGCTGCAGCAACAGTCTGTACACGTGTGACCCGCGAACGGGAGCAATCACGGAATTGCCGTCGAGGGGGACGCCCCCTATAGCGCAGTACGGGCAGGCCGTCGTCACCCAGGGACCGTATCTGTACACGGTCGGCGGAACAACCGGCTACGAGTACACGTGCGACATTCACAGATACGACCTGCGCGAAAACCACTGGGAGGTAGTCTATCTGTGTTCGGGCGAAGCCGGAGAGCCCAGAGGCAGATATCGTCACGAATTGGCGTTTGACGGCAATGTCATTTACGTCCTGGGTGGAGGCACCGCCACGGAGGCTTTCGACTTCCAGGTAGGTCTCACGGTGTCTTTTTCCCTCTCCGGTCAAGGTCATCGTCGTCGTAGCTAATTTCTTTATTCTCGCGTCGCGACAGGATATACCGGCGTTCGATCTGATGAGCAACAAGTGGACGCTGCTGGCGGCGCGGAGAGATCCGGCTTGCAACGGTTTGCCAGCCCCGCGACGGTGTCACGGCTCGGTGCAATACACGGACGAAAGAACGGGCGATATATCCGTCGTGATATCCGGTGGTTACACGGACACCCGGGAGTTTCGCGATGTCTGGAGGCTCGATCTGCGCAGCCTCCGCTGGACCTGCCTCTCCAAGTGTTTCCTACCGAGTCCCATGTATTTTCATTCCGTGGCGCTCACGCCTCAGGGTAAGATGTACACCTTTGGTGGGATAATCAAGCTGGACAACGGGGTGAGTACCTTTGCTCGTCGTCCGACCGCAGCGACAACCGCATCCGCCCATCCGAGCTCATCTTTCGTGATCTTTTTGTTCTTCACAGATAACGCGAACGAACGCGGTACACTCGACCTGGCTCGTTATACCGAAATTGCGCGAGATCTGTTGGGAGGCGTTGAATTTTTACGTTAAAGATCTCGCGAGAAGACCGCGCGATCAGCTCGCCAGTCTCGGCATTCCGTATGAATTTTTACACAGACTCGATGACGACGATGACGAGGACGAGGACGATCGAGACTCCGAGCCTTGAGTCGAGAGCACGCGCGTCGCCCCGTTAAAACTTTCGACCCGACATTCGCCACCCCGCTTCATCGCATTTATTCTCTATCGGAGTCTTTCGCGATTATCGCAATTTCTCGCATCGGGGAATAAAAAAAAGAAACAAGAAAGCGACAATTTTACTCAAAGTTTAATAGCTTTGTAGCCCATCGACGAATATCGTCTGCGGAATAAAAACGTTTTTCGGTAGTATAATCCCCCCCCCCCCCCCATACCTGCCCTCCCGCGCCCTCCTCCGTCGAGGAGACGCAAGCGTCTATGGCCCTTGTGGTTCTTGGCCCGCGCGAATGTCAAACGTTCTCTCTTTCCGGAGACTCTAAAATTGACGATGACACACTCGAAAACAGGTCGTTTCATGTATAGAATGGTTGCGACGAGGACGACGGAACTTTCGACTACTCCACTGTGTATCCGACGAGAATCCCATGTGGGGAACAAGCTCGGTCACTGTCGGTGCAAGTTTTTTTTTTCGCCACCAGCGTGCTTGTAAATAATAAAGAGAACAACGTCTCGAAGGTTCGCAAAAAGAAAGGAAAAAAACGCCTGAATCTTGGAATCTTCTTCCCCTTAAAATGGAATGTTACATAGATATGTAATTTGATGATTGATAAAGATTTGAAATAAAATATATACGATACAAACGAAATGAGAGATGAAATTGGTCTCTTTGACGAACGGTCGGCGTTTTACTAGCATCGAATCTCTATGATTGCTTCAAATGTGAAAACCGCGAAGAAGTTTCTCGCCCGATGGCCTTGAGCGCCATTGGCTTCCGCCGCGGCCAATCGCGATAGAGCGACATCTGGGCAGAGAGGGGAGGACTGTATCCCGCGCGGCGCACGTTGAGAGGCACACGGATTTTTATTGTAGTCGCGGTAGTGCCACAGTGCCAGCAGCGACACTGTCAAGTCGGTTCGCTGTTTCAGTTCCTCGTAAATTCAATTTTCATCGATCATCCGAGAAGCGAAGAAGAGGCGAAAAAAAGTTACAACAACGCGGATTTTCGATGTGTACTCTAACGGCGAGGACGAAAATGTCGATGGATCGTCGAGACGCGTGCGTCTTATTGCGTCCAGTGTCGATTGTTGCGTAGCGGAGTGTGCCGCGAATCGTTCGCGCGACACACACACACACATATATATATATATCTATATATATATATATATATTCAACTCTAAATATAAATATATATATATATGTATATATATAAACAGAGAGGCAGCAATAATTCGGAATCCGCGTCACGAGCTCGTCGGTGAGACGGAAAATTTCGCGCTCGCCTTTTCGTTGCGAATCTCACGGAGGAAAAACGACGGATAGAAGAGACACATCGTCCGAATATGGAACAGAAGCGTCTCTACAAACTCGTGCTTACCGGAGGTTAGTCGGGGAAGAGAGGAGGGGGAGGGAAGTGGTTAATACTACAGTGAGTTTCCAAACACGCGCGCTCTATCGATTTCACGAGTAATGCTCCGTCTCTTTCTCTCTCTCCCTCCATCTTTCCTTCTTTATCTTTTCGCCGTTATCGCTCTCGCGTTTTCGAACTTCCGCAATCGTCAGCGATATCAATGACCACCGCCACCAGACGCAATCCAATTCGTTGGTTTATCATTTTGTTTCGGCGCTCTCGAGGCCGTTCGCCCCCCTGTAAATTTCGAGATGGGCCCACGTGGTTCCTCGATACGTAACGAGGCCGTTGCACGCGTTGCGTAATCATTACATGCCATAACCGTGCGATCAACATGATGCGACGTTACGGCGGGGGCGTAGCGATCGATGAATCTTCGAATCGCGGTCGCGGACCTTGGTGAGATTCCAAGGTGACACGCGCGCGATCCAGGGGGCTTCTATAATTAGCGAGGTGGTGTGGCGCGATGGTGACACGCGCCGACGAGAGCGACAGTGAGAGACTCTGAACGAAGAGGGCGCGCGCGCGCGCGAGCGCGTGTGAAGGGGTGGGGTGTGGAGTAGCGAAAAAAAAAACAAACTTACCGATCGAACGTTTCCTTTCAGGACCCTGCGGCGGGAAAACCACTGGACAAACGCGGCTCTGCACGTTCTTCGAGAACATGGGATGGAAGGTGGGTAACAATCGTGCGTGCCCGATTAAAACGGGCCAAAATTCATTGCGAGACGGATCGTTCGAGAGAACCGTACTCGACGTAGCATAGAGTCACGCGCCCTGCCTCTCCTCGCGCGGCGCCCTCTGTACCTCTCACTCTCACGCGGCACGCGGGCGCGCTCCTGCGCCCCCATCCGCCAGAGGGAGTGGAAGGCCGTTGGCTGCGCGCGACGGGGGGTCATATCCCGTTCGAAGGTGCTCGAACGCGCAAAAAACACGCGTTCTCTGTGGGAAGGGTTGCGCACCTCGTTCCTCGTGGATTCGATCGAGCGGTGGTTGTCTTGTTTTTCAGGTGTTCCGTGTTCCCGAGACAGCGACCGTGCTGCTCAGGTATGCCATTGGACAATCCTTGTTCACGGAGACAAATATTTCACCACCTCTTACCGATATACACGCGTGCATACTTGAGCGCATGCCCACACACACACACACACACACACACACACATATATATATATACATATGCGACACGCGTTTGTTTATACACATGCACATGTGTGCGTACGCGTACATACAAATGTATGTGTGTATATATATATATACATATGAAAACACAAATTCTCACAAACACAGAGAGATGTATGATGAATTATCGAAAAAAGCGCCGCGGAGCGGTCGAGGGTCCGGCGACGTGTCCCGTGTGATTGCGTCTGGGACGTCTCGTACCGTCGTACCGTCCCACGCGCATCAAACGTGCCATCGTTTCCGCGACCCTTTCGATAATATTTCAATATTTCTAACGGATGCCGAGTAAGCGAAGAACGGACGAAAAAAGAAAGAGCAAAGTTTTTTTTTCCTTCTTTCCTCTTTTCGTAATTGTAAAAAAAATGGACCGACCGTTCGTAGCGGATGCCGCACGTATCTCATATCTTTCGTCTGGTTTCTTTACATTTCAGTGGCGGCATCAAGTTCTCGGACCTGACGGCTGACGAGGGTGAGTTTTTTTTTTTTCACGACGACATCGACTGATTCGCAATTGATTATTCCCGCCGGAGCCCGCAAGAGAGACGGAGAGACAGTGTGCTCCGTGTCGTGGAGGAACAATCGTTATCGAGAGCAACGAGAGTCAATAGTCATGATTTTCGCATTCGCTCGTCTTAATCTACCTCTACCACACGCCCCTTGTACTCTGTATCGATTCACGTCCATCGCGTTTGTCTCTCCTTCGCGCTCTCTCTCTCTCTCTCTCTCTCTCTCTCGCTGGTCCGAAATTAGAACGGAGCACGCGCATCGCTCGTCGCGAAAACGGCAATCGCGCCACGATCTGTCCGACCGTCGATTCCCACTCTTCTCCCTTGTCTCCGGTGGAGGGTGCGGGGTAAACATGTCCCTCGATCCGTCCCGTAGAAGACGAAAGATCGGCCGTGCCACGTCGATCGCGATCACGCGAGCTGAATCGCTCGGGGGCGGCGCGTAGAGGACAAAAAACGAATGAAAAAGAAAAAGAGAAAAGAAAGAAAAAAGACTCGCGACGACGGTTGTTTCCAGTGAGACGCGGAGAGCCAAGTTCTCGGTCGAGTAGAGGGACCGCCGCCGGCGAGCCTCGGGATATCTGGAAGATCGATGTCAAATGGCCGGAGATTATCAGGCTCGTGACCGACGGTGGTGAGTCGCGTTCACCCTCCCCCCACCGCCGTAGGCATCGATTATCAATTTTGGCGAATCACGCGCGGTACAACGTGACACAACGAGAGCGTATACATTCTCTCATTTGACGCTCAACTTCGTAATGCGTAGAAACCGAGCTTTGAGCGCAGCGAGATAAGAAGATAGAGATAGAGCAGGAGCGCGCCAGTACTTCGCACCTCGTCGATCAGCATTGCAAATTAGTTGCGGTGAATTATCAAGATGCGAGTCGAGGGAGGGAGAACAAAAACAATGATGAAAAGTAGTTTGGGCTGACGCAACTCTGGATCCCTCCGTCCTTGATTTCCCGCGAGACACCGTTGCGCGCTTAGGCTCGTTCATCCATCACGTACATCTTTCTCGTATCCCCGTGAGTTTCGCGTGGCCGCAAACGATCTTTATCGTCATCGTCATCATCATCGTCGTCGACGTTGTTGTTGTTGCTGCTCGGCTCTCCAGCGATCTCCGGCAATTGCAATTGACCCTTCGTCCGCCATCCCCCCCCTCACTCTCCTGTCTTCACGTCCGCGCCAATAATCCCCGCTGTTCTTTCGCGCGTGTTTCAGCCTTCAAGTTTCAAGAGAATCTATTGCGAACGATGATACAGATCGAGAATACGTTTTTCCAATTGGGCGAGAGCTGCAGCAGAAATTGCCTCATAATCTGCGATCGCGGGGCCATGGACGCATCCGCTTGTGAGTTTTTCTCGTTTTCTTTTTTTTATCCAGCCTTTTTCCGTCATCTTTTCCTTCAATTCCCTCTCTCGATGCACTCTCAAGGCGGGCGTTTCCGTGATCGTTCCGGAATAATCGGATTGTTCACAGAAACGACGTGAGAAATAAACGAAAAGACTGAATTACCGAACACGCCTGTTAAGGTAGTTCTATCGTTTTATCGTTTTCTTAAGATTTTGTTGAAAATTTGAATACGTATTCTTTGACGTCATATATACGTGTGTAATAAATTTTGGAAGGTTTTACCACGTGGAAGTTGAGATATTTATTGGTAAAAATCACAATTTTCGGTAGTCTCTCGTAAGAGCGCGTGTTAAAAGTTGCATTTTCATCAATGAATATCTTGGCTTCTACGTGGTGAAGCCTTCTAAAACTTTGCATACATTTTTATGCAACATCAAAGAAGATTTCTCGAGTTTTCCAAAAAAATCTTGAGAAAATTTTTTTCGCAATTTTTGTAATTATGGAGCAAGCACATATCACCTGGGATGACCGTGAATTTGGAGTATGCTGTTCTTTAGTCGATTTGCTACAACTTTTCTTATTTAACCGAAGCCCGCGAACCATTTTGTATGTGAGAAAAACTGCAAAACAATTTCTCGATTTGAATCTAACGATAGAACTACCTTAAAGAGCGAGGGAAAAGAAGACCGACCCGTACCTCTGTTTCTCTCTCTCTTTTTTTAACGCTGATGAAATTAATGTTGGCCAGTCATCTCGAAGAAACAGTGGGAATTGATGATGGCGTCAAACGGCTGGAACAACGTGGAGCTCCGTGACAATCGTTACAATCAGATAATCCACATGGTATCGGCGGCGAACGGAGCCGAGGAGTTTTACTCGACGGAGGATCACGCGTGCCGCTCCGAGGGGGTCGACATGGCGCGCGAGCTCGATTACAACGCCGCGGCTGCCTGGGTCGGCCATCCTTACTTCGACGTGATCGACAATCGTCAGGACTTTGACTCCAAGATACGCCGAATGATCGAGTGCGTCTGCCAAAAGTTGGGAATCGACACGGGCGACAGATTGCGCGCGAGTAGCCGCAAGGTCAAGTTCCTCGTCGGCGGTCCGCTCCCACCGGACACGGAATTCCCGCCGTTTCAGGACTTTGACGTTGTTCACAATTATCTGCTGAGTAAAAATCCAAACATGCAAGCGAGACTCAGAAAGCGCGGGCAGAAAGGTAAGACGAGTGGCGAGAATGGCGAAACACACGACCATCCTTCGTTTCAAACTCTCTTCGAGCCTGCGAGACGAAACTTTGAAAATCTTGAAATCGAAAAATCGAGATATTTCGATTTCGAGGTTTAGTCGCTTTTAATCGTTCGAATCCATCGGATATATTTCCAAATTCGGCAATTTCGTTTCTCGCGCGATTATTACGGTCGGTCATGCAGATTGAAAATGTTTTTTTATCCCTCGCTCTTTTTCAAGGTCACTGGTCTTACATACACACTATAAGACGGCCAAAGATGTGTGGCCAGGTCGTCGAGGTCAAGACCCAGCTGACGCACAGAGATTATCTCAACATGCTGGCGCAGCGGGATGACTCGCACTTTACGATATTCAAACGGAGGCGCTGCTTCCTCATCAACAATCAGTACTTTCAGCTCGATATTTATCGCGAGCCCGGCCATCCGAGGTGAGATTATTCGTCGTCTCGCTCCTTCCGCTTCCTTCCGCTCCGCGTGAGCTAATAATAACAACAACGACAACAACAACAACAAACAAGTTACACGTGTGATTACTCGCAGATGCCGGGGGCTGATGCTTCTCGAGACTTATACGGCCCTTACGGGCGAGGATCTCGTCAACATACTGCCGAATTTTCTCACAATCGAGAAACAGGTCACCGGAAATCCGGATTACAGCATGTTCAATCTCAGTCTCAGAGAAGAGTGGAACTCCACCAACAAGTACTGTCACAATTTGCAAAGTATGTCGATTATTCAGAAGCCCCAGAGAGGCCTTACCTCCCCCCCCTCCCTAGACCCGTTTACTTCTTGAAATTTGCGTCGTACCGCCTCGACGGAAATGCGGAATTTTACCGACTTTCGTTCGTTTTCTCCTTTCTCTTTCGCCCGAGAGATGTCGGTTCGAGCGCGCGCCCCCCCTCGTCATACGCGGTAATCTTGACTGTCGCGTTCGCAGGTTCGACCGCGGACGGTAAAACAGACGCGGGGGAGTCCAGCAGCGGGAGTACCGAGCGAGTTTCGCACGAGAAGCGATTGAACGGAATCGACCGCGAGGGCGGTATGTCAAACGGCACGAGGGTGGATTCGAAGACGAGCAGGACCGAGCTAAACGTCGATGATAAACGCAGCGAGAAAATGGCCGACAGCGCCATCGTGAAACGCGGCGAATCTCGCAACGAGAATGGCCATCGGATCATCGATACGAATATTTAACATCGCGCCGATCGACTCACGACGACGTTGGAATCGCCGGAGAGCAGCGCCGATCGAACGCGTGGACGACGGTCGAACTCGACGCTCTCTCCGTTCGTCGATTTCTCGTAACGTTCGACTCGCGTTAAATTATAACCTCGAAATCGCGAAATCCACTCGCGCTCCTTCGATCCGCCATGGCGACACGGATTTATCGACGGAGCAACTTTGTCACTATTTTTTTAATCTCTTTTTTTGCATCTCGCACGATAACGTCGCGGTGTGCTGGACGCGCGAGTCGCGTTTTCCCCCCTGCACGCTCACGCTGTCCCGCCGCCCCCGCCTCGCATGTCCAAGATAGTCCGGAAGGAAGAAAACTCGATCGTCGGTGAGCACACCGGGAGAATCTTATTTTTGCTACAAATCGACCATCGCGCGCGCCTCGCCGAAAGGGGGGGGGGAGGGAAGAGAGGGACAACGAGTCCCCGTTGAGTCCGCTACGCGTTTTTTTGCCCGGCGCACGGCGCATTTTCGAAAAGTTCCATGCTGCACTGCTTTTCAACTCCCTCCCCCCCTTAAAAACACAGATCGTCCTTTATGTGTATTATACTATTATATTATATCGTACGGAGAAGCGAAAGCGGGTGTGGAAAACGCGAGAGCTCGTATGGATGATTGATGAAATTTGATGATACCTAAAACGTACCTAAGAATCCAGAGACACGTGCAACATGAGCTATTTATATTATACTATATTATAAATATAGAGAGAGAGAGCTAGAGAGGAGATAAAAGTATTAATATTATTGCCAAGGAGGATTATCGGGGGCGTCTCTCTGGCCAAACTTGGCTGGCGCGATATTGATTTTTCTCGGATGAAATTAATGATTTTTCCACGCGGGTTACGCGCGCTCCGAAATTACATATACATAATATGCATAAAAATGCAAAAGCACCGGATTATCGGTTGAGCTTTCGTTAATTCTGTAAGCGAAAAAAATAAAAGTGGATTAATCGGCCCGCGGTGGGCCGGCGTTTACCCTCTCGAACGTTTGTTTCATTCCTCGCGTTCCTGCTCCTTGTTTCTCCTCGAGTCGCGCCGAGTACGGCGTTTTTCTTTTCATTTTTGGTTTTTCGCTGCGATGCGGTGACTTCAAGCTCAAACACGTGGATTATATCGTTGTTTATATTAATTTTTATTGAATCTTCTATTATCGGAACAACTTGAGGAAATATACATTCGTACGAACGGGATGGAAGAGTGATGCGAAATTAGCGTCACGTACGGCGACGTCGGTCGCAAAAATTCTACATGCAAAACCGGATCTTTCCAACCTTTTCGCATCGCTAAATATGTATGTGTATATGTAATATATAGAGTGTATCGCGTCATAGTCGCAAATTGCGAGAGAAATTTGATTTCAATTTGAAAAAAACTGTTTCTCAAAAACGCGGGTATTTGATTTTTGACAATCGCCAGATTTGTCTCGGAAAAGCGGGGAATTGAAAAATCAAAAGCTCGACTGCTCCAAAATCACGGATTTTTCGACCGGACCCGGAATAACCCCAAGTTGGAATAAAAAAGCCATATCCCGCGAGTTTCGAAGAAGGAAATTTCATTTCCGTCAAATGGAAGAGGATTGCTCGAAAAATACTGTATGTAAAAGGTGGCATCCGAATGAACGAAATTTCGCGTTTCAGTAAGCTTCCCGATGAGGTGAGCAGTTTTTCTTTGACGTTCGTTGGATTTTTCGCAAAAAATCGGGGAATTTCGAAAGAAGATAAATAAAAAACTTGTAAATTCAAAAACCCCTGATTTTCGAGCAACGGTACGTTGACTCTGATTCGTTGCGAATTAGCTCCGGAATGGTCGCCCATGCGGTCCTGTGTATGTACACCGCTGGGCAAAAGTTTAACGTCATCTCGATAATTGTGGCGTTAATTGAAATGACAATAAATAACACGAGAATAAAATGCATTTCGTTTGCAAAAACAATTCATTTCACTGATATTTCACGAGAGATCTCAAACTTTTAACCAGCACTGCGTAGATGTACACGTATATTGTATATGTATTATACTATGTACACTATAAACACACACACACACACACACAGCGTTCGTTTTTGTAAACACATGTGTATATGTTCTCATGTATCGCAATATTGTATTATTAGCCAGCTGTCGCTGCTGGGAAAAACAAATTAATCGCCCGTTTCGCAATCTCGTTTCACGGAGATGCAACGCGCGATGTTTCATCTCGTACGGATTTATATGATTATTAGATGCATGCATCGAGTGATAACGATTGTGGAAAGTACGAGAGAACGGAAAATAACAGCGAGGATTCCAAGGGAGGAGATGGCCGACAAAACGCATCGGCTCTGGCTCTTTTTTGTGTACGAAAAACTTGAGCGAGAGCCTCGAGACTCGAGTGTGTGTGGGTGATTGCTCGAATTACCAGTTGGCAGGAAGAAACTTTACGAATTTTTGGCAAAGAGCCACGCGCGCTTACGCTATTACCATTAGTCAAAATCGTACATATATATTTTCATACTTATATAATATATGGATATACGTGTTTATGGAAGTATCGTTGATCGCGATCAATTCGGATTACCGGAAGAATTCAGGACGATTGCGCGTGAACCGAAAAACGCGGAAAAATCGATTCTGCCGCGATGGAGAAACATAAATATATGTATAAGATGGTAATAAATGGGCATGGAAGAATGGAGAATCGAGAATGATCGCTCGAGGAAGAAATGAAGATTGAATTTAAAAAATGCGAAAAAAACACTCGAGAGCGTCCTATCTACCGACGCTCTTGGCTTGTTGGGCTTTGTAAAGTTTGAGGACCTTCTTCCCGGGGACCAAGTTTTGCGCGAGTCCCGGCCTCTTTTTTCGCTTCTGCAGCAGCTGATTGTTCTCCTGATCGATTTCCTGCTCCTCGTCGTTGCTCGTGACGGCCTGATTGGCGAAGTTCGTCTGGCAGATGAGCGTTTCCTCGGGGGTGCGCGATGCTTCCAACTCCGCGGCCGAACGATGGAGATCCGAGTCGTGAGCGAAAGTACAGTTGTGGCCGAAGCGGCAGCGCCCTTTTCGATAATTCCAGCATATCTTGCGGCCGTTTATCATCTTCGTGTCGTCGAGAGTCGGCGTCATTTTAACGTGTTTCTCCAGTATCGCGCTCTTGGCTCTCTCAGCTTCGACAAACGGATTGGCAAACACCGAAGTCTTCAATTTCGGTGCAACAGCGAAATTCGGCGTCGGCAACGGAAGCTGAGCATCGTCGGAGGGAATTTTTTCGAAAATTTTGCCATTCGCGTTGCATCTCGTACGTTTGCCACTTTCTTCCGCGCCTTTTTTCCAATGGCGATTTCCATCGTCGTCATCTTCATCGCCGTCATCGTCCCCCTCGTCATCTCCGTAACTCTCCTTATCGTCACCGTCACCATCATTACCAACACCGCCATCATCATTGTCACCGTCGTTGTCATCGTCGTCGTCGTCGTCATCGTCGTCCTTGTCATCGTCGTCGTCGTCGTCGTCGTCGTCATCCTCCTCCTCTTTGTCCTTGTTACCCTTCAAACTGACGTTCGAGCGATATCAGATTACAAAGAACGAGCACAATCGGGGCATTATAGTTTTCAAACGATCGTAGACCGATTGAAACGAGCGACCTTGCTAGACAGTGCAAATGTATCGTTACACTCGATGACGAACGCGCATACGCGTGTAACGATATCATTGAATGAATTTCGACACGATAAACGTGCGTGGTTGCAGCCTCCTTTTCTATGACTGGATAAATGAAATAATGCTCGCGAATAATCGACGTATACGAGGAAGCGTGTCGAGCGCGCTTCCGTGAGTTTTTAAGATCTCAATATTGAAAACATACGTGTTGCTGGAATGACGGTCCTCGGAAAGCCACCGGGCATCTTGTTCGCTCTCGGAGCCCGATGATGTGCCGTAATCCGCAACCAAGGAAGTCATTTTGCGATATATATATGAATTATTCAACGAAAATATGGAACGACACTGATACTATCGATGAACACGTTCGGACCACCCATTAAATTTGTTGTATACTGTTATTGTTGTGGTGTGTCGCCCAAACTCATATCACTCGTCGAGATGGTGGCGGTGGATGGTGAAAAGTATCATCTCATCATCATCTCATTCTTGGGTAGATACTCGCCCATAGATGTCACTAGTTGCGGATGCCCCGATTTTGTATATGTGCGTGCGTGTGCACCAACCGCCGATAAGGTAAAATTTTTACAAGTGTAATTTAATTTTTTAAAAAATTTAATTCTCATTATCATTATTATTATTATAAAACAGAATGAAAATGTGTAAAATATTATTGCTTACAAGAATTTATAAACAAGAATTTAAAAAATTGAATAGGTATACATGTACCTGGAGAAAAAAAGTATATCAATGAAAGTAGTTCCATTTTCTCTCACACAGAGTTTCCGTGTCGCTGATGTTTCGCGTTGTTGTTTTTCTACACAATGTTTGGTTACTGCAGCAAGGAATGATCACAGGAACATTATTATGAGAGGATTTCCCCGTTGAAATACCTTTATTTCTTCATTACTTTGTCAATCGGTAGAATTTTTCACAACCGCGGTAGTGTATAAACAAAAATCGTCACAAAATGGGCAAGCGACAGCATCAAAAGGACAAAATGTTAGTAATTCTTTTGTGTTCTTCGACGAAATTGTTAGGTTATAGGACTGCCAATCGAGGACGATGAAAGACTATACAAGCAACTCCTTTGTGCAGGTATCTGACGTACACCGAGTGGACGACTCTGTACGGCGGCAAAAAATCGGGTACCCTCGAGGAGAACGAGGACACGACGTTCAAACGTCTGCCGTACGATCATTGTTGCTTGAGCCTTCAGCCGTTCGAGCATCCGTACTGCGACCCTCTGGGAAATATTTTCGAGCTGGAGCCCATTGTCGCTTACGTCAAGCACTTTGGACACAATCCCGTAACGGGAAAACCCTTTGACGCCAAGTCCCTCGTCAAATTAAACTTTTATAAAAATGCAGAGGGTCATTATCACTGTCCCGTTTTGTTCAAACCGTTCACCAAGCATTCCCAGATAGTCGCGGTCAAAACAACCGGAAATGTCTTCAGTCAGGAGGTAAATCTTTCGACCGCCGAATCTTTGCTATTTTCGGTGAAAAAAAAATATATATTTATCGATCGAGTTTCTCCAGGCGGTGGACCAGCTGAACATAAAAACGCGAAACTGGCGGGATCTGATCGACGATACGCCGTTCATCAGAAAGGACCTCATTGTCATACAGGATCCCAGCGATCCGGGAAAATTCAATCTATCCTCCTTTCACCACGTGAAAAATAATCTGCGCGTCGAGGATGAAGGTAATCTCGTCGTAACGTGTTTACCTCGCGAGCTTTTTACAGCTTCGTCGTTGTTCCTTTTTGTTCAGAGGCGGTCAGAGAACGCAGCGATCCGCGCGCCAAACTGAAAACCGTGTCGTCGGAAACGAGGGATATCCTGGCGGAACTCGAGAGGGACTACAAACCTGGGGACTCGAAGATCGAGACGGGGACGTCGAATCGCGAGAAACCCGACAAGTTTAACGCGGTTGGTCATCGCGAAAATATCGCATCGCATGTGTAATTTATCACGATCGGGATAGATCGAACATTACGCGAATTATTCGTGATTGCAGGCGCATTATTCAACCGGCGCGGTAGCAGCTGGCTTTACATCGACGGTAATGCCGAGAGAAACAGTTCACGAAGCTGCCGTCATAGCCGAAGATTCCGTGCGCTACGAGCGCGTTAAGAAAAAAGGTACGCCAAACACAATCGTCAGCGTCATCGTCTTTGGTCGTTAAAATTGTCTCGATGTGCAGGCTACGTGAGAATCCTCACGAACTTTGGTGCTCTCAACGTCGAGCTACATTGCGACATTGTGCCGAAAACGTGCGAGAATTTTCTGAAACATTGCCAGAACGGTTATTACGACGGGACCAAGTTTCACCGATCGATACGGAATTTCATGGTAAAACAGAGAGGCGACATGCGGTAGAACGAAAAAACTGTCGGGCGAATGATCGATGTGGCGTTTTTCGCGTTCAGATTCAGGGTGGCGATCCCACCAACACTGGCAACGGTGGTAAATCCATCTGGACCGGAGTCTTCGAGGACGAGTTCAAGCCGAATTTGATTCATCAAGGACGGGGAATACTGTCAATGGCGAATTCCGGACCAAACACCAATGGATCTCAATTGTGAGCCTCGGACAGTCGTTTTTATTGTCCTTTGCTTTACTTTTTTTTTCTCGCACGAGTGATTATATTTCGCGCGCTTTCTCTCGCAGTTTCATCACCTTCCGTTCGTGCCGACATCTCGATCGGAAGCACACGGTCTTCGGTAAGATCGTCGGCGGCCTCGAGACCCTCAACGCTATGGAGAAAATCGAGGTGGACAACAGAGACAGGCCGATCGAGGATATCGTCCTCGAGCGCGCTCAGGTATTCGTCGATCCTTATCAGGAGGCTGACGAACAATTGGCGGCCGAGAGAGCGGCCGAGCGCGAGCGTTTGGCGCGGGAGGCAGAGGCTAAAATACATCGCGTAGATCGTTCCAAGACGAGCAACATTTCCAAGATTCATAGATCCGGTGTTGGGAAGTACATCAGGACGTCGTCGTCCTCGTGCGACCTCGCGAGGTACGGTTTTCGATCTTTTCTTTTTTTTCGTTCGTTTTCTCAAACCCGATAAATCTTTTTCCGTGTTTTCCCATCAGCAGAACGGAGAAATCAAACGTGAATGAGGATAGGATGTCGAAGGAGAGGCGAGACGGTGAGCGCGGGCGGGTGAAGAAAAAAAAACTCGACTCGTCGTACACGCTGAGCAATTTTTCGGGCTGGTGACGGCTTCCGGTACAGAATCAGCATCGATGATAGTTCGCCGATCGCGCGGGTCAATTCGCTAAGATTTCCTTGGACGTTTTGCACGTCTTGAGGTTGTTGCGTCGAATGTAATGTACCAATCGCAGCACGGCGGTGGGTGTGACACCGGGAATTCTTCCAGCGGCGGCGATCTGCGATAAAAAGGCAAAGGTGAAATAAAAAAAAGAATGTTTCTCGAACAGGGCGCGTTTGCGGATTGTTCTTCGACCGGAAGTCCCGCGTTCCTTTACCGTGGATGGTTTGAAGCGCGTCAGTTGCTCGATATCCTCGATCGAGAGATTGAGGCTGACCAGGTTGGAAGAAGGGCAAAAAAGAAAAAGACACTTAGGACGCTGACATACCGACGATCGATCATTCGAGAATGACGAAAATAAAAAATCACCTCTCGTAGTCCATGTTGCTGGGTATCGTCATTTTCTCGTGGATTCGAACTTCGGAAACGTGTCGCATCTGGTCCTCGATGTAATTCTCATAAATCGACTCGATCTGAAATCGCGATTCGTTTAGAGGAAGATTTTTCACATTTCGATCGATAAAAAAGTTACCTCGATTCTTTTCCACAGTCTCGCGTCGTCTCCGAGATTTTCCCGGAGCCAGGGTAACGCTTCCGTCAGACGTTCGACCTTGACCTCGTGATTTGTTAATTTCAACAGGTCGTAGGCGGTTTTTCTCGTGTTTCCCTTCGGTGTCGGTATCCCCAACAGTCGCGTCCACTCGCTGGATGACTTTTCCACGCTGTTCAGGATTCCTCGAGCCTCCGCCAGTCGCGACTGAACTCTTCGCGCCTCGTTGATTCTCCCCTCGGTGACGCAGCCAATTTCGTAACCCTTTTCGGTTAAGCGATGATCGGCATTGTCCGGGCGCAGATAAAGTCGAAATTCGGCTCGACTCGTAAACATTCTGTAAGGCTCGGAGGTGCCGCGCGACGTCAAATCGTCGATCAGCACGCCGATGTAACCCTCGGTACGGCCGATCCTCAATGGGGCTTTTCTCAATGCCTGTCGAACGTGAAACTTCGTGCGTCACTCTCGCGCGACGTTCGGGTATCGTCGGAATTCACCGAAATTTTATCTCCATTTCCATTGTTTTTTTTGCATTTTTGCAGAGCGTCGAAAATGCGAAAATAAACAATGACGAGTTTTCGTACGTTCGTCATGTCGCAACGACGCGAAAACTTCCGCAACATGCATCTTTTGTTCGTCTATCATTTTCGACAAGTTTTTTATACCTTGGCAGCTGCGTTGACGCCCGCGATTATTCCTTGAGCGGCAGCCTCCTCGTATCCCGTAGTTCCGTTTATCTGGCCGGCGAGAAACAAGCCCGGTACCTTGCGAGTCTCGAGCAAGTCCGTCAATTCCCTCGGATCAACGTAATCGTACTCTACCCCATATCCGAATCTCACTTTGTGCGAAAACAAGTAAAAATGGGAAATTAACGATATAAGCTGTTGCTGTGATCGTTAAAAAGGAAGAAGACGAGGAATCCTACCTATATCAGCGCTCTCCAATCCGGGTATCGATCTAACGAGCTCGATCTGATTCTCCTCCGGCAGGGTGCACGATAAACCAGCCGGATATATGACATCGGAATCGAGACCCTCGGGTTCCAGCCAGACTTGATGCTCCGTTTCACCGAAGCGCAAGATTTTACTCTCGATGCTCGGACAATATCGCGGTCCGGTCACTTGCTCGGTAACGTGAAGATTCCGATGCATATTGTCTCTGATGATTTTCTCCACGGTTTTGTTCGTTCGAGTCAGATAACACGGCAGTTGTCGCTCCGGTGATATCCAGACGGTGTTGTTGAGGAAGGAAAAAGGCTCGGGTGTCTCGTCAGCCGGATGCAACTCGCAGCGCGATACATCAACGCTCGACCTGGCGATGCGCGGTGGAGTGCCTTATCCTCGTCGACGGGGACAACGCCGCGTTATTCGCCGCAAGTTCAGGAAGGGGGGGGGGGAGGAGAGGGCAACTTCGTTACTCACCGGTTTTTAATCTACCCATTCGAAACTTTAGGCGCGCCAGGGTATCGGCCAGTGCGATGCTCGGCTGTTCGCCGAATCTTCCCGCCGCCCGTCTCTCCAGCCCGATGTTTATCTGTCCCTTCAGGAACGTTCCCGTCGTTATGACCACCGTCGCACTCCGTACTTCGCTTCCGTCCTCTGTGTGTGCGTACCGTCCCCATGGTCCGCGCAACGAGAGTATCGCTTGTACAATTACGCCGCAGCCAGGGTGTGTTGAGAATATTCGATAGAATGAAATTTAAGACGAACCGAGAACGACGCCGCGACACTCGGGAGAACCCGCCTCGAGTATGAGATCGCTGACCGAGGATTCTACGATTCGCAGCCTCTCGATGCTCGACAATTCTCTCTGGAGATGGCGCTTGTAGAGACTCCTGTCGATCTGCGCTCTGAGGCCCCACGCCGCCGGCCCTTTGCTGCGATTTATGACTTTGTAGTGAATCCCGGAGAGGTCGCAGATCCGGCAGCACAGGCCATCGAGAGCATCCACCTCTCGCATCAGATGTCCCTTGCCGATGCCTCCGAAGGACGGATTGCACGACATTTCACCTTTTGCGAGAGAAACGTTTCGTTTTTTCATAACCTTGAAATTCGTTTAGAATTTTGTTTCTTTAAATCCTCACCGACGGTGCTCTTCTTTTGCGTCACAAGGAGCGTATCGCAGCCCATTCTGGCGGCGGCTGCGCAGGCTTCCGTTCCGGCGTGACCTCCTCCCACAACGATAACGTCAAAGGTTCTCGCCGTCTTGCCGGAGCAACCGTGACGCACGATCCTCGAGAGGCTGCGGGAGGATCCGACGTTCGGTACCATCGTTGCTCTCGCACGGCTTACGTAACGTAATAACCGTCGTCTCTGCTGCCGAGGTTACGATGTACGGCGACGTATCTCAGGGCTTCCCGGAATTTCGGCAAAACGAACGTTTCGCAGAGGCTCTCCTTGTGGCGCAATCTGGCGTCTGGGTAATTCAATCTCCGAAAAAAGTCGGTCGCGAAATCGAGACAATTGTGGAGGGCGGAGTGATAATTGCTCGCCTCCGTCCACTTTGGGTCGCGGCACAGATCGTCGAGGGTCGCGTCCCAGTGAGAGTTCCAGGACTCCGGTAGATGCAGCGGAAGCGTCAGACAGTCCGTCCACTCGGAAAAACGATTGATCGTCACGCCACGCTCGTCGAATTCACGTATTTCGCCCGCGGAGTTTGTCACGGCGACGTGGAGATCCTCCTCGAGGATCGGCGCGCCGCCGGCGCTGTAACGCTGAAGAAAACTCCCCGAAGAGGGTCGGAGAGCTATGCAGCACGAGGACTGCGCCGCGTCGCTGAACGGATAAGGCAGACGGAAGGGTTCTAGCTTGTAATTCGCGATGGTGGAGTTGCACAACGGACATACGTCGGCAACGTTTCTGCAGAAAATCGAACGATCGTTGCAATGCTTGAAACATATTATGCTCGCATTTCGATTCATGGTAAACATAAGTCGCAGTGTTTTCTAACCTACAATCACTGTAACTGTGTGTTTCTGCGTGCGTTGCGCTCCTAGGGGCAACTGAGGGCAACGTCGCGACGCGAATTATGACCCCGCGCGCGCTTCGCCGATACAGCGGCGTCGCCGCGTGATTCACACGGCGGCCGCAGCTCGAACAAGTGGCCATGTGGCGCTGCGCGTCAGTCGACTATACAGTGCACGAACACAATTGTACCGACACGCGACACACGACAGTCCAGCAGCAGCTGTTGCAACGACGGGTAGTGTTTGAATCGCGCGAGATCGTGCTCGTGTTGCCGTCCGAGTGTGACAGGTCCGGGCGACCCTGTCCACGCTGTCATTCGGTCATCGTAGTGGAAACACGTGATATTCCATTGTCGCGAGGATATACCAGTATCCCCGGAAGATATTGCTTCTCGTCTCTCGTCCGGCCTCAAATTCGATCGAGCAACCGCTGCGGTTTCTCCTCCGATTTCGTACAACTCTGCGAACGATGATAAATCTTATCGTTTCTGGGATTGCCGCCGACTGGATATAGCACGAAACGGCAGACAACAACGGGTTCGTTGTTGTACGCCCTGTGGCCCATTTTGCCCACCGCTCCAGTATCAAGATCTTTTTCTGTCATCTCAAATTCCGCGCAACTGTGACACGCTGATATTACGGTGAGTATATGGCGGTTCACACGCGTGCAATTTTTTTACTCGTTCTCCATCCCATCGCGATAATACGCTCGCGACCAATAAAAACTTTACGCGAGCCCGGCACTGTAAGTAATACGGTACGCGACGTTACGCGAAACTCGCGTCATCGTTCGTTTTTGCTAGAAACAAAAACGAGAGAACGAAAAAAGACGAGACGTCTTGACCGTCGAGAGAAGCTTTTTCCGTATCCCGTAGCGCGTCCGAGATTGTGTGTGCAGCATACGTGTGGAGAATACACACGAGAGGTGACTGACACCTGATGCGTCGATGGGAAGACGCGAGCAGAGAGCACTCGTAACGCGCGTACGCACACGCGACTCTGTCGCACAGTCTCTATCTTCCCGGTTCCTTGAGAAACGTCAAAGAGCCAACGATCGATCTATCCGGTTCAACCCCCCCCCCTTCACTCCCTTGCGGTCCTTTGGGGGTGTGGAGGCCGATGCGAACCGCGGGATAACCGCGCTCGCGCTAGTTACCGTTCTCCACACCATCGTGCTTCCATCTCTTTCTCTCGTAGACTGATTGTCGGTTGGGAAGGAATTAATGACTCGTTGCCTCGATGATTCCTGTGTTTACTCGAGCGGCCTATTAATTGCCGCAATGATACTCATCAAGAGGCGGCAACGAGACGAGTAGCCGCAATAACCGCGGGTCCGTTATTATTGTCATTTCGCTGCGGTTTCGTCAATTCGAGACGGAGAAAGACAATGAGAGAGAGAGAGAGAGAGAGAGAGAGAAAGAGAGTGAGTGCTGCTCGTTTTCGCGCTCGTTCGACGATTTCCAATCGCGCTTACCGCGCGCGGCAATAATCGATATCACGCGGGGAGGTGAGGCTGTACTCGTTTCTCACCCTGCTCCATCGCGCACCCTCTGTTTCAGCAAGGATGCCGAGGTAGTCCCGGAGATACATAGCCAAGTACCGCCGTACAGCTGTGTGTGAGAGGGAGAGAAAGAGAGAGAGAGAGAGAGAGAGAGAGAGGGCGCGAGCGGACCGTACGAGTCTCGCGTGACTGCGCCAACTGGACGGAAACTCGATAATCACAGGATCGCTATACGCTCGGTATAGAATCATGTCACTACTGTCGAACCGAGGCGGTCGCAAGGGCCCGATCGCGTGCCTCGCCGTCCTCGTACTCGTCGTTGCGCTCCATCAGCTCGGCTTCATTTGTCCAACCGGCAAGGAGCAACCGAGCTCGACGATGCTCGCGAAGCAGGTTGGCACGAGAATACGCGTACGCGCGGGCTTTTTACGAATCGACTCGACGTTTCAATCTCCGATTTCCACATTGCAGAAATTCGTCGTCGGGTCACGGGACGACAAGACTTATCCGTACGACCGCCAGATGCCGCTCATATTCATCGGCGGCGTGCCGAGATCGGGCACGACCCTCATGAGAGCGATGCTCGATGCTCATCCGGACGTGAGGTAGGTAGAAGTGAAAAAAAAAACCGAAATTTCCGCCGATTTTAACGAAGCGGCGTCTACCTCGCGTCCGGACTGAAACATCCCCGATTCCGTCGTTCAAGGTGCGGCCAAGAGACGAGGATCATCCCGAGGATCCTCCAGATGAGAACACACTGGCTCAAGTCGGAGAGGGAGTCGTTCAGACTGCTCGAGGCGGGAGTCAGCAAAGAGGCGAGAATCACTAAACGTCCTATCGAGTTTTTCGCCTTTTCTTTCATTTTCATTTCCCAACTATCTCCGTTTTGGCAGGTGATGGACAGCGCGATAGCTGCCTTCTGTCTGGAGGTGATTGCGCGCCACGGCGAGCCGGCACCGCGTCTCTGCAACAAGGATCCCCTCACCCTGAAGATGGGCTCCTACGTTCTCGAACTCTTTCCGAACGCAAAATTCTTGTTCATGGTACGGGACGGACGCGCCACCGTTCATTCGATAATATCGAGAGAGGTGAGTCCACGTCGAGTGTTGCACTCTCGTTCGCGTCTCAGATTTCACCAGAATTAACCGCGATCGACGCACGCAGGTGACGATAACGGGATTCGACCTGACGTCGTACAAGCAGTGCCTCATCAAGTGGAACAACGCGATATCGGCGATGCACGAGCAGTGCAAGGAAGTCGGGGTCGACAGATGCCTGATGGTGCCGTACGAGCAGCTGGTGCTTCATCCGCGCGAATGGATGAAAAAGATACTGCGGTATCTCGACGTACCCTGGAACGAGTCGGTCCTCCATCACGAGGAGTTTATAAACAAGCCCGGCGGCGTACCACTCAGCAAGTCAGCCTCGAGATCGACCGCCGTCCACCCTCGTCGCCGTTGTGTCTCTACCAGGGTTGTCTTCTTTTCGTTTTTAGGGTCGAAAAGTCCTCGGACCAGGTGATCAAACCGGTGAATCTCGAGGCCTTGACAAAGTGGGTGGGACACATACCGGAGGACGTCGTGAGCGTGATGGCCGAGATAGCGCCGATGCTCTCGATTCTCGGCTACGATCCCTACGCGAATCCACCGAATTACGGGGCGCCTGACTCCCTCGTTAGCGACAACACGAGAAGGTAGAGCGAACGGATGAGCCGGGGCTGAGGAGGAGGATGAGAATGAGCCGGAAGTACAGTCCCGAAATAGTCGAGACAAAACCATCGATTTCCGATAATAACATTATCGAAAAGTTATTGACAAACTGTTTGCAAAAAAAAACGGAATCTTTTGTACCACGAGGAAGTTGCCATTTTGTTTTAACGTTTTTGGGACTGCACCTCCAAAACATTCTCGAGACGCTCTTGCCGTTTTTCATGTTTCTCTCCTCTCTCTCTCTCTCGCCGTGTGTCTCCGAAGGGTCATGGCCGACGGTGACATGTGGGAGAGGAAAGCGAAACAGCTGGCTCTGCAGAACAGGCAGATAATCGCGAGCGCGGAGGAGGAAACGACCACCGCGTGACCCATCTCAAAGGCCGCCGATGCCTCGTCGTCGTTGCGCCCTTCTGTACAATTATAATTTCGTTTTAGCGAAAAATGGTTTGTTTCTACGCTCGCTGGTCGATCGAGTCCACGAGATCGAAAACGAAACAAGACCGACAAGATTCTCGTCTCGTTGACGCGGAGCGGAAAACTCGTCTTTCCCTTCTCCCACCGTTCCGCTCTCGCGTCTTCCGCGCTCAATCTGTCGTGACTTTTCTTCCCCCCCCTCGCCCCAGTGATGCCAATATCGACCGGAACGTTGATGGTAAATAATCAAAATATCAAAGAATTTTGAATTTCGGCAAGTGCGCCCTTCGGCACCCCGTGTGTTTTTTCGTGTTTTTTTTTTCTCTTTGACGGGGAAACAATTTGTTGGAGGAATGATTATCACGCGTCGAGTGTCTGCGTCGTCGTGTATTGTCCAAATAAATTATTTTAAATATTAAACATCCGCAAAGACGTTATGATATTTTCAGAGCGAAGAACGAGCGATGTTTCGTCATCGTCGCAACGATAATCATGATTTTTCATGATTTTGTGCAGATTAATGCGATTTAAAAGAATCCACGCCGGATGCAATACGTTCATCGGACGAGCGGACGCTCGCAGGTCAGTTCGGTCTCGAAATCGTACAGAGTTTTCGGCCGAGCGACCGACGTTCCGTACTGGTTCCGCCATTTCCCGCGCGCTTTTTTCGAGCGCCATCTGGCGAGTAATTCGTCGCCGGCTCTCTTGGCCAGCATCATCACCGCGGCGTTTATATTGCCGCTCGGCAATTCCGGAAGCACCGAAGCGTCGATCACGTATAATTTCTTCATATTAAACACCCTGCGAACGACCATCGTGTTGAGCAACGAAGAAAGTGTTGACGATTTTTTGAGAAAAAAAAGGAAAAAACAGCCAAGAACCTGAAGGATTTATCGACGACACGAGCGACACCGCACGTGCCAGCGGGATGGTACGAGGTCAGCGTCAAGTGCCGTACGTAGCACTCCCAATAACGCCGAGTGTCGAAGGTCAAATGGCGGCAGCCCGGGAAAAGTTCTCCGTACAGCGAAGCTCCGATTTCCCTCATTGCCTCGGTCTCGACCAAACGTTTGACGAGTCGTATGCCTGGCGTACGAAAGAAAGAAGGAAAATTGAATCGCTCGCGAGAAATTCGAAGCGTCGGGGCTCGCCGGCTCCGCACCGACCTTCGATCAACACGGCGACATCTTCGGGGTGCGACAGATACTTCGGGTCTATCAGAGGATCGTCGAGGGGGTCGGAGCTCGCGAGTTTCACGTCTCCCGTGCTTTTCGGATGGAGCAAAACTGGTGCGATCGTTATGGTCGTGCGATTCGCCAGGGGCGCGAAATATTCCTCGAAAATCTGCGAAAATCGATCGTTTGTTGTTTCGAGGTCGGGTCCATCGCGGTATCAAAGTCCGGGAAAAAATGCAACTTTTTAACTACCTCCTCGGTGATGCCCATGGATTTACCGAGAACGACACCTCCGTCCTGAGAAATTCCGGTTGGAATAATCATCAATTGAAGATCGGGACGGGCGTCGGCGTCGTCGAGCAGCGACGAACGAAACGTACCAGAAGCCTCGATTCCCGCCGAGGTCCACGGTCCTGTTGATTTTACCGCGCGGCGTTGTGCCGTACGTTATCGAATGAGTATTGCCTCCGTTCGACGGAAATGAGCCAAGTTTTTTTGTTCTTTGTGTTATACGTAACCACGACGAAAGATGGTGTAATCGAAGGCCGAAACGGGACTGAGAAGGTCCTCGATGTCCAGCCCCGACGTTACGTTCAGCGTTACCAAATCGAGTCCCGTTAACACGTGGTCGAGCAAATGTCGTCCGACCGGCAAATCGTTTATCGCCTCGATCTGAATCGAGAAAATTCGTCCGATTTATTCATTCCAGCGATAATAAGACTCAATGAGAATTTTCGCGAAACAAAATCAGTCATACGTAAAATACCGGGCACACTAATTTTCCATGATAACGATCGTGTACAGATGAAGGAAATTTCTAATAAAAAGTATCAAAGTTGGAGAAATATTCAGATAACTCGTTTTCTTTTCGCGTAAAATTGATCAGTTTAATCATCGTCGTTCTTTACAAGAAAAATTGACAATTCCGTATATCTAAACGTGTGTAACGTTGTTTTCTTTGACAATTGGCAACAATTTTTGAATAATTTTGTTAATGAAAATTACCGTGCCCGGTATTTTACGTGCTTCTTTCGACAATTAAAAGATAACGGACCCCAAGACTCTCGAGATGCTGTCTCGGGCCGATTCCCGAGAGCATCAATAATTTCGGGCTGCCGATCGCTCCCGCGCTCACGACGACTCCTTCGTCGGCGCGCGCACGGTACTTTTTTCCCCATTTGATAAATTCGACGCCCCTCGCGACATTACCATCGATTATCAATTTGCTCGCCAGTGCGTGGGTCACTACCCTCAGACCGTTATTCGTTTTATCCCAGAGGAGTCTGTCCGCGCTCCATCTTTCTCCGTTCTCCGTAGTCAGCGAAACTGGACCAAAGTCTGAAAATGAAAAGTATCATCGCAATCCGCAGTTTTATCTTTGAGAGCCACCCTCGGGGCTTACCTTCACCCGCGGATAGAATTTCCTCCATGGCCCGGGGAATAACTTTCAAGGGACGAGTCTGCCATCTGGGTTTGCCGATTATAGGCTCCTTCAACAGATAATCTAAAATGATGCGCGAGTAAAGTTAACCGTCTTTGGCAAAAATTGGACGCTCGCAGTCCCAGGATGACGCTAAATACCGGCAAATTGCGGAAACCAAGTTTGATAATCCGCCGGATGGCCCGGTACGTAGGCCATGTAATTCAATCTGCCGGAACCGCCCAGTACCTTACCACGGGGCCAGAGGCTCTCCTGAAAATCGTGGAAACTGTCAAAATTGAAGAATTACGCGATCGAGGCTCGTTCCGCTCACATTGCGCGTCAAGCCCTTGCAGGCGTGATCCTGCGGTACACTCTTGTAGCGCCAGTCGTAGGGAGATCCCTGGAGAAGAGGCGCCAAAATTGGCACATCCGTGAAATAAGCCGGGCGGGCTCCGGCTTCTACGATCAAAACGTTGCAGCTCTCGTTGCAGAGCTCGGCGGCCAGGGTGGCACCGGCGCTTCCCGCACCGACTGAAATTGGCGATTGATCGCGCGAGGATCGTTTTTTCGACAATATTGAACAAAGAAATAACACGTACGCGCTATACTCACTGATGATAAAATCGAATAGACTATCGTTCTCCACGCGTTCGAAGAGCCAATCATTGCACGTGCTGAGAAAATGCGATACCGCGAGGTAATGAACGAAAATGTACACGGCGAGCGTGTATATCGCGAGGATGCCCAATTTCATAAACGTAAACATGTCGCCATTGCGTCACGTATATGTGATCGCGATATGAACTGCTGACGAATCTTTTGAGAAAAAATAAAGCGGAGAAAATAAATATCTCGCGACATCAGCTGTGACGAGATTCAAAATACGCGTCGCTACTGGTAGCAGCGCGCTCTCGCGGGGTTCGTCAAAAGTCAGTACTTTTCGTTGAAGCACAATTGCCGCTCGGTCAATAATATCGGACGACACGCTTTTTGGCATCGGCGTAGTGTGTATTTGTCCCTCCAGTGTAATCACATCATAAATCCGCGTTTAGCGACACAATGACGTAAAATTGGGTTTCTCGATTTAGAAAATGTGAGCGAAACCGCAAAAAAAAGGTGATTCAACAGCGCAAGTAAATAATCGTCGAAACGAAAAACAAACAAAGTTGAACAAAGTGAAAGTAGCATCGTCGTCATCATCGTCTCACAGCATTGTCGTCAGCTGCTGCGCAAGCCTGCATAAAAAATACATAGCCGTCTGTCTGTAGAAAAATTTGCGTGTTTCCGTCAATATAAATCGTAAAAAATGTCAGATTCGTTTTTTAAACGTTGCGCGTCTCTACGCCCGAGTTCATAACCGCGAACGCGTGATAAGATCCACCGAAAAGTTCGACGCTGATCGCCATCAAATTACCGTGAAAGAACGCGATATGTGTTTTATCGTGAAAACGACATTTCTCTTTCGCTGAACAGATATTTCCGTCAAAGTGACGATTAGTGGACAATGGTAACGCGTTTTGTTTCCGTTATCTCTGAAACTTGAAAAAAATAAGGCCAAGAAAACAAAAAAAACTCTGTCTATGATGCTCGCACTGGTGACCGACGCAAGAACTTTCCACGACGTCAACAACGAAATGACGTTCGTCCGGTTCAGAAATGCGTGATTCGCGTCGTGTTTGTGATTAATTTTTGTAGAAAAGAAAAAAGACAAAATACAAACCAAATTTTCCACGAGGAAATATCGATTAGAGGAAAAAGACTCGAACTCTACGATCGGGTGGGGAAAAGTATTTCAAAGCGTGTCGCGCGATCTTAGTAGCTTAAAAATCAATTACGATAATCGTCCAAACGTGCACATTTCGATTCTTCGTATAATTACCAAAGTATACCACAATGTCCGGCGGAGAGAGAAAAAAACGCGGCGGGGACAGAGGACAAGGATGGGAAGAAGCCGGAGCCGAGTTTTATCAGGAGAGTTACCCGGCCGCTATAGAGGCCGATTTGCAACAGGCTCTGCAGAGAGATCCTTCGCACATCGCCACTCTCCTGCCCAGCAAGAAATCTCGCGTCGGTGAGTAAACACTTTACGAGCTGAATGCCCCAAAAAGTAGTTTTTTTTCACGTAAAATGTTGTATATTCATGTTAAAAAGTACCTCTCTTGTAGAACTGACTGAAATATAAAAAAAAAAGGTACAACGATTTCGCGGGTAACACAGAAATGTGCAATTTTCTTGCTGAAAAAACGTGGAATTTTTTGTCAACGGAACGGTATTGATGATAAAAATAAAGTTACTAATATCATACGTCTCGGATACAAAAATGTATCGGGACTGGAACACTTTATCAGATTCTCTAAAACGAGAATAAAATGACGTCGAGTTGAAGAGTAGGAGAAAAATCGATTATCGGAACATAATTGGAGTCCAAGATTAGATAAAAAGTCATTGGTTCGTTATCGCGTTGATCTTGACTTGAATGAAACATCCGCCGGAAGAATTATCGATAGTACGGAGATAAGCATTCTTATCCGCGGAGTAATCTGTTTGTCGGGAGAATGACGCTCTTATCGGCGAGCGATCGTTCTCGACCGAGTGTTTACCTTCAATTACCCGACGATCGACGCTTTCTCAGCTACGTCGAAGAGAATTCGCAACGAGCCGCGAACCACTCTGAGAAGGAGAACGAGTACACGCTCGCGCGGCGCCAGTACAGCGCGGAGAATGTCGACCAACGTGCCGGACTCCACGGTCGCCATGCTGCCGGACCTCTCGGAAAATTTGTCCAACGAGGAGAGAACGTGGGAGGAAATAATGCAGATAAAAGCAATGCCGGTTTGCATGGCTCAGAAAATACAACTGAAGAATCAATTGCAGGTAACGTAAGATCGTCGATTTCTCTGCTGATTTGTCTGCTTTCCCTGCACCTTCGATTTATCTCGCTGATTCTATTTATCGTTTTTAACATCAGGAAGCAACGATACAAACGTTTCTGTTAAACTTATCATCACAAGTACAAAGGACGGCTTTTGATTTTTCCGCAGAGCGCAACGAAATTGCGACTCCAGGGCTTCGAGCAGTTGAAGTGGCAGCGGCGAAAAGCCTGGCAAGAATTCCGCAACCGAGCAAAGGAGGCTTACTCGAAGATGGAACTGTGGAGCACGAGCTTGAAGAAAATCGGCGGTAATTTCGGAATGGGAATAGTAGCTTATTTCTTATTCATCAAGTGGTTAATGTTTCTCAACATGGCGCTGTTCGGTATAATATTTTTCTTCATCGTATTACCGTCGGTGGTATTCGTGGACGACGAGGAATCCTGCATCGACGATTCAACGGACAACGTGTCCTGCTGCTCGGAATATTATTGGAACAATTCCGCGGAGACTTTCAGCGTTCTCGATATCGTCCAAGGGAGCGGCTCGCTCGAGCGTACGTTACTGTTTTACGGTTTTTACACGCACAAGCCGTACGGGATAAACAAGGAGAGCATTTATTACGACCTGCCGTTGGCTTACATCGGCACGACGATAGCGTTTTTCCTGCTGAGCCTTTTCGCGATCGTCCGATCAGCGGCGAAGGGTTTCAAAGAGCGGGTCGTCGAGGGGGAGGGACAATTTTATCAGTATTGCAATTTGATATTCGGCGGTTGGGACTATTGCATACAGAACGAAGAGTCATCGAGCATCAAGCACAAGGCTCTTTACAACGAGATCAAAGGGTTCTTGGAGGCCGAGAGGCTCGAGGAGGAGAGGCAGAATCGCACGAGGGAGGAAAAGACAAAGTTGTTCCTCGTGAGATTCTTCGTTAATCTCCTCGTGATGATGGTGCTCGTTGGCTGTGGCTTCTTCATTTATTACATAATCGACGTGTCCTTCGAGCGGGTGAGCTCGTCGAGCGTCAACTCGCGCGATTACGCGATCGCCGAGATGAATCTGAGCAAAATAACGCAACTGCTGTTCGAATTTTTGCCCTACGTCTGCATCGTGGCCTTGAATCTCACAGTGCCGTTTTTCTTTCGATATCTCGTCGCGCTCGAGCATTACAGTCCCCTCTTCGTCGTCCGCCTGACTCTCTTCAGAATCGTCTTTCTCCGTCTCGCCTCTCTCGCCGTTCTCCTCACGTCCTTTTACGAGATCGTCATCGGCGAGGAGACGTACGACGGTTGCAAGAGAATCTCGACCCGTCGCAGCGGACGCGAGGTCTTCTGCTGGGAAACGTTCGTCGGTCAGCAATTCTTCAAGCTGTACATAACCGACGTTTTCACCCAATTTTTCGTCACGTTTTTCGTCAATTTTCCGCGCTCCCTGGTGGCTCGTCACACGGACAACAAGATATTGCGTTTCATCGGCGGACAGGAGTTCGACCTGCCGAATCACGTGCTCGACGTCGTTTACTCGCAGACGATCTGTTGGCTCGGGGCGTTTTTCGTCCCGCTCCTACCGCTGATGGCCGCCATTGGCTCGTTTGTACTTTTTTACGTCAAGAAATTCGCCTGCCTCGTCAATTGTACGCCGTCGAGCAAAGTTTATCGAGCGAGTCGTTCGAACTCTCTCTTTATGTTTGTACTCTTGATTTCGTACATATTGGCCATCGTACCGATCGGTTATTCCATCGCTGAGATCGAACCGTCGAAATCTTGCGGCCCGTTTCGCGGCATGTCCACCGTTTGGACCCTCGTTATCGCGACTTTTTCCCGATTTCCGCAATGGATACAGTCGATATTGTTCTTCCTCGGTACAGCCGGCTTTGGCGTACCGGCCTTCGTCACGCTCTCGTTGCTCCTCTATTATTATTACGCCGTTTCCATCGCCAACAAACACATGGTTACCGTACTGAAGAATCAGTTGGTACTCGAGGGCCACGATAAGCAGTTTTTGCTCAACAGACTCAGCGCTTTTATAAAACAGCAGCAGGATCAGTCAAAGTATCATCAAGAGCAGTCGATCGAACTGGGAACTTTCACATAAAATTCGCGAAGCTTGATTTTTTTTTTCATCCACTCTCTCGAGAATTCGTTGGCGGTGATACGAGCGTAGCGAGGAACTTTGAGACGCGAGGAAACATCGAGGAAAAAACCTTTTTAGAAAACATTTTCTTGCATGTTTCGTTGAATTGATGAAAATTGTAAATTTTGGAAAATATTTTTCACTCGGGATGCGTCGTTCTCGCTGCGGTTGTATGGCCTGATCGTTCCTGATCCACTCTTTTTTTAATTTTATTTTTTAATTTCGTGTACTAGTCAAACGTGTAATTCGATATTTTTCGTTGGTTCATATTTATTCAGAATAAACGCGCGCGAACCGCGCGTTGGACGACGCTGAGAGAAGCGTCGTTCGTCGTTGGATAATACGAAAAGTCTAGCGTTAGTATCAAAGGAGAACAAAAAGCTCGTTTATAATCGCTTGCTCGGAGCAAGTTACGTTCTTTTGAAGAAAGACTGTTGAAACATTGCGAACAATTTTTATTATCTTTTTTAAATCTGAATTATTGTATCTCTTATCGAATTGAAACTGATAGTTGTCTCAAAGACATATCGTGGGTCTCAGTGATGATTTAATGAAGCTTTATTACCATTATTATTATTATTATTAAGCTACGTGTCTCTGTGACGCTTGAGGCTGTAACAGGTATGGTCTCGACAAAACCGAAATGGAATGTCAATTTCGCGTACACAGGGGACCTGCGAAATTCGGAGAGAAAATCGATCTTATTGGAGACACAGAGCAATGATTTTCGACAATATCGTTTTTTCGATGTTGTCGGCCATTTGTTGTTAATTTGGTGAAAAAATGGTACAAAATTGAGAATCACTCGGTCTTGAATAAAATTCGAAAAAATGGAATTTTCAAAGAAAAACGAGGCAAAGTCTCTTTTCAGATTATTCTTCAAAAATTGCTAAAAACTGTTTCGATAATGGTATTAACGATCATTTTTGTAGCATCGACGAGTGCGTGAGCTTTTCGCTCGAGTTCGGTTCTGTCGGGACTTTACGTGATTTACATTTTTGAATCAAAGTTTGGATTACTTTTACTTGTATCTTTAATATTGTTGTTTTCTTTTCTACAACGTGTTTATCGAGTCTCGTGCCACTGGAGTCTCTGTGAATGTGTCTGCGAATTGGCAACATGTCGAGGAGCGATTAAAAAAAAAGATCGACTTGACACGTCGATAAAATAGGGACGCAAGTTACCATCCATTGTGATAAAAAAATTCGCACAAATATTTATTTCCTCTTGTTTTCTCAACGCGTACTGATAATAATCCTCGATTCAACGTAATTGAGTAAAAGTACCGCATCCAAAGTGAATAAAGATGGAAAATGTACCATGTAGATAACGATGTATGTTTAAGCGTGTAACATAGCGAATTACGAATGATTTTCCCAGACTTGTTTCGCGATCGCATTTACCGACTGGGAAAAGTATTAAACGCTCCAGTCCGACTTTTCACAAATGTTCTGTATCATTCGTGTTTGTTTCGCGAAGAAAAAATAGCTAGTTGTTACACTCGAGAAACGACACGTTTTTCAGTATTTCGAACGTCATTTAATCAAGTTATTTTTTCATCAAAATCCCCAACGAGTGACGACGGAAATTCAACGGCTATGGTCTTCCAAATTCAAGGTTCCGGTTTGGCCCGTTTGTGCGTTTTCCTTTTGATATAAAATCGAATCGTCAATGGCAAAAAAGAAATTCCTTCAACGATCCTCGATCGCAATTACTCGTAAGGACAATTAACAAACAATATATCGATGTATTCGTAATCACTGCCATATTCTCTGTAATTCGGGCGAATCGCAATTCGTCGGTACGAGTTTAAGATAATCATTCGAATGTGTAAATACAACGCGAGTCTCTCGCGCGATAAAACAGGAAAGCCAATTCATAGTGAGTTTTAATTGTCTTCGAACGACTCGAATTCCTTTGCCATCTGCGACGCGTTATAAATTGTGCAAAACGAGATTAATCGAGACGATATTGTGTAATTAGCGATTAACGTGGAAAGATGATGAACAATAAATGGAATATCTTTATGATGAAATGCTCGGTAACGTTTTCATTGAACTTTCACTCGTTCTCGGGCACATTTTATCCCCCGATTGTCGGAGAGGCGAGAAAATGCGATTTTTCAAAAAAATATTCTTCGTCGAAATGCATATCGAGTTAAAGGTCGCCGAGTGACCTCAAAAAGTTGAAAAAATCGAAATTTCGGCTTGGTTTAGCCAGAATACAATGATTCATAACGATGAAAATGTTTCTACAGGTATTGCGACATGAAATACAGTTTGCGATATGAAATATGTTAAAAAATATATTTTATCCATTTGAATATTAAGTTGAACGATCGTTAACTAGCTTCGTCGTCAGAGATGGGCGAGTGGAGCTGAAAAAATCAAAATGTTTCGTGATTCGTTTGGCGAAAAATGTTGTCCGATTGAAAATTCAGGAGTTATCGGAAAAAAAGGTGTTACCCCTTCCGCGATTTCTATCCAGTCGAGAGCGGCTAAGAGAGGGTCGTTCTTCGACGGAATCTTGTCGAAATTCCAGTATGTAAATTGTTTGAATATTCCCGTGGAATATATATTACGTTCGACGTTGTCAGAGTCGGGTTTTTTGTATTCGAAGAACGTTATGCCTTTGTAACCTTCGGGTACGGCGCAAATCGTGCCTCGCAGCGGATGTCCACGAAAGGTCGATTCGAACTCTGTGGAGAGAAACTTGTCATGAATTTTTGGTACGAAAAGTCGAATTTAAAACCTTTTTTATTCATCGAAAAGGTTATGCGAAATGTTCCACGTCGGGATGTTTGAAATCTGGCGGTTTTTTCCACATAACCTCTAAAAAACGAAACAAACTTACGACTCTCGTCCGTCTTGCGTATAAACGGATCAAAGTATTTCGAGACGTTGGCGGCTTCATCGCCGTGAATTTTGCACGGCATCGAGTGCAATATCGCTTCTTTCGTACTTTCCAAATGTTCTTTTTTTACATGCAGACGTATCGACGCCATAATTTCGTCGCACACGTTGTGTTTTTCAAGATGTATGTTTACAGAGATAACAGTGTGTCAAAAAAGTAACCGGCAAATTGCGCCCCCTGCCGTCGAGACGCGTATAACCTCCTCAGCCAACAACATGCCGCGCATATTCAAAGCTTGATGGGTGGCGCCGCCCTCTCTTTGCCTTTCCGAACTAAACACTGTAATAATAACAACAAAGTGGAACCCAAGTGCGCTGTCGTTTGAAATTCAATATCGGTACGATTCAAACGCATATTTCTTGTTGACGCTCGTTTCACATTTTGAGAAACTAAATTAATCAAACCAATCATTTCCCAATTAATATCAGAGAGAAACAATAATGTTTTCGTGTGGAGAAACAACGTCGAACAATTTTTCTTCGTAAATTAAAGTCTCGCTTCGAGTTTTGTATAAATTAGCGATAAGATTGCGTCGTCAATCACGGAATAAAGTCCCCCGCCGCCGAGGGACGATGTAATCATCGACGATGAGATCGAGCTTTTCTCTCGTTACTTCGATCCACCGTATAAAGCATCGCCCGCAGAGTTGCTGCTCTCTCGCGTGTAGGGATGCCGGGGGAATAATGCGTGTAAAGGTAGCGCAGTCGCACATCTCTTTTACGTACAATTTATCAACATATTCCGCACACGCAGTAGGGGCGGAGTCCCTGCTAGTTTTCAGGCAATAGGCACATAGCTTTAGACATATTTTCCTCACGCGTATATATGCATCCTGAACGTACCTGCACACATGTATGAATATATACTTTTTGGACGCAATCCAAGCAGGTGCGTTCAAACGACACACACACACACACACATATATGAACATGAAATTTCCAGAGAGAGCAACGAGAGCTATACAAAGCTCGCGAGAGAATAGAACAAGAAGGAGAATCAAATCCGCGCTCGGCGAGGAAAGAGATAAAGAAGCTGCATTGTGAGCCAAAAGCTCTTGTCTTTTTCTCTCTCTCTCTCTCTCGTTCCCACTCTTGCTGATTCTCCGCTAGATGGGGAGTGAGGGCAGCGAGCTTTTCCCTACGAATAAGAGCAAGTAAAGGGGGCGATGGGGAAATGTGTCGTAGAAGGAGAGCTCGTCGTACGGCCCATACGTGTAGTGTACGTTCGGTCGCTCGCATGTTTCCGTTTGCCCCTCCGTGTGCGTGTTACGCGCGCGTGGTCCACGGAGCTCCGCCAAGATCAAAGCTTTAATCGATCGCGGACTATCGCGGCAGGGTGTAGAGCGAGCCAGTAACATCGAGGCATCCGGTCACACACCGTCGAATCAAAAATAAAAGTCTCTGTCATTCTTTCACATTTATATACGTATGCGCGTGTATATGAGGATGTAAAATCTCTCTCACTTTCTTCCGCGGGAACGTGAGCCCATTTTCTCGCAACCTTAGCATCTTTCGAAGCGTGTGTGCATTCGTACGCGATAAATGTGAAGATTCGTCGACCGTCACAATGACAATTACTACGTAAATTCGACACAGCAGGCGTTTTCATCTTCTCGTCGGAGGAAGCTGCGAATGTTGTTTCGGCGTCGTAACTCTGATTTCTTTGACATTCGACACGATTCTTTTAAAACGAGTTCATCAGCACGGGGGATACGTCAGTTTCGTGCTGTTTATTCCGGAAGAAGCTGTGAATTTTTCGATCTGGACCATATCTTGGAGTGTATATATATCTTTTTTTTTGTAGTTTAATAAAATTCTTCAGACTCGCGTTTCTCCATCGGCTGTTGGCGTTTGCGGCGACATTTCCACGGAATATTTTCGTCCCGAACGCCGCGGTTGTGCTTCGCAACGATTATCGGGCTGATTTACTCTCCCCCATAGGGCTTTTGCGCGTCTTTTGGCGCATCGGGTTTAACGCGTGTGTTCGCACGCCAGCTTTATTTCTACACCGTGTGTCTGTCGAACGACGATGGAAATCTCCGTACGGTTGATCATTTTGAGAAGTTAACGGATCGTTGGACGGGTGAAAAATATCGAGGGAAATATTTCGAAAAAAGCAATACCTCCTTACTCGAGTGAATTTTGATCTCTGAATTTCTCTTCGTATCTGCAAGAAAAAACACTAGTGGCTGGAAGCTGCGATAAAGAGTGAGATGCGCGCGAAGAGTCTCGTGCAAAGACGAGAAAAGTGAAATAAAGAGAAAAGTAGAGGCTCGATTTTTTTGCAAATCGGCGAAAGGCCGAACGAGGGAAAAATCGTAGATCGTAGAGCGAGGATCGAGGATTATGAACGAAGCTTTCTCACCATCGGCCGCCATAACAGGTGAGGGGAAAAATAAAAAAAAATAAACTAAAACGATGAAAAATGTCATTTTCAAAAATGCCAAAAACTTCGTTCTCCCGTACATTTGTCATTGTTAATTTTCATCGGAAAGTGACAAAACTTTGTGTACGAAGAGAAAAATATTGTTGAGGCTTTTTCGTTCTTCGTTATTTTCGCGCATGCACGAATTTCACGTTTGTCAAAAAAAAGGCGAATTTCTCGTCATCCTGCCTCTTCTTCTTCTTCCCGTTTATCGGGCCACTGGGGCAGATATTAAAACCCAACGGAGCGTGTGTGACGCGAAAAAAAAGCTGCAACCGCCTTGCGGAATTTTCAGCCGATGGGCAGATCGGAGGTTTCGCGATTTTCCGACTTTTTAATTATTTATATAGATTTTTCGAATAAAAAAGTAACGCAGCGATCTTTTTTTTCGCGAAGGAAGGATTTTCCGTGGCAGCTTCGAAGCAACGATTTTTATCGAGTTTTTTTTCCTTACGAGACAATGACGGCGAGGAGGTTATGTTTGGTTTTTTTTTTTTTTTTCGTCGGGGATTGAATTCCGTGCGTGCTTCCGTCGACTGGCTAATGTGCACGTCTGCTGGTATTTCTGTCGCGGATGCTGCGATTTGTTTCAATTTAAGGACGTGTCGTCTGCGTGACGAGCGGCGTTACTCCAGCGACGATGTTCGTAATGACGAGGACGTCCGCGTACGTCGGCAACAAAACACTAGAAAAGCGTGGAAAAATAATCAATCGCCCTCGAAAGATCTCGAACGCGCGCTTCTTTCGCAATGACGCATTTGACAAGTCACCGACGAATTTCGTTAAAAAAAAAAAGAATCGAGAAAAATTCACTCGAGGCCGCACGAATTTCGAAAAATTTTCCTGTGTTTTCGAACATTCGACTCGATCGATAAAACACTATCCGATTATTTCTGCGATTGTTTGTTTTTTTTTTTTCTCACTTTTCTTCGTTCCTCCCAATCGACAATAGGCGTGCGTTCGACGCACTGGCGCGGTTATCGCGAAAGACAACGCAAACATCGATGATTATCGAACTTTGTTTCGCGAATCGCGCGACGTTGGGAAAATCGCAAATTCCACGTGCGAATATTCATATCGCCGGTTTTTTTAATTTTTTTACGCGATTGCGGGAGAAAGAGACGAAAGAAGATAAATAAAATTCGAGCCTCGTTGGAAAGGCTCGAGCTTGAGCTGGAAAAATGTCGGCTTATTTTTGACTCGTAGATTGATTATCGAGTGTTCTGGAAACCGAGCAGGGGCCTTTTCTCTCTTTTCCGAGAGATTCTCGCGATGTTTGGGGAGAAAGGAAAAACAATGAGCGGGCTTTCGACTGTTCCGGTCGTTGGTGTGCGAGAGCTCGGTGAGGAAAATCTTTCAACGAAAACCGAAAGCTCCCCCGTCTCTTCCCACCGACATAATCAATGCTCGATGCTGGTGGTTGCGTCGCGGTTGTACATCGTTGCTCGATCCTCGTGCTGGGTGTTACCCGCCCACCGACGAACTGGACGGTATCCTCCGCGTCTCTCTCTTCTTTTCCTCCTCTTGATGTTTTCGGAGCTTTCTTTTCGCAATGGTTTTGAAATTGCCGTACGCAACAAAAATAATATACGATAAACCGACATTCAGACAACTTCACGATGATAAAAAAAACACGGTCATTAATCACGCGTGAATTATCATACCGCGTTACGAAGGTTCAAATTTTGAGGTTATGGAAGCTTAACGATGAAAATTGACGAATTTTGTGCCTTTCTTTTTTTATTATGCTTTTTTTAACGGTTTATTTCGGAGGATCGGTTCTCTTAGCGAAAATAGAAATGTTGGGAGCTTCGCGCAAAAGCGTCAGTTCCCAAGCGTTCACGTCCGATAATTCTCAGTGACGGGATGCGGAGGTGGGAGGGCGAGAGGAAGCGATAGATTTTTCAGAGAGAGAGAGAAGATGGAAAGGAAATTACAGGATATTGGAGAAATAGTTATAGCATTTCCACCGGTTAAAAGGTGTCTCACTGTCGTAAAAAATTCAACTCGCTTCTTGGGCAGAGTGGGAGAAAAACGAAGCTTCGTTATTCAGCATTTTATTTCTAACCTCAAATATACATTCCTTTTCACAAACGAATCTTCCATTTTTTTAAATAAAATTTGCGAATTACTCGAACTAGAGCGTTCTTTCCATCATTCGCGCCTTTATTTCGTCGTACGTTACGAAAAAAACGAAACAAAAGCAAAATGTGTCTCTTGTCGTTGATTTCGCAGCGACGCTCGTCGCTGGTTCCGCTATCGGATCGTTCCGGATTTAATTTCGTTATTCGAAATGTGCATTTCCCGTATCTCGTTGAATGTACAGAGCCTGACGCTCTGACGTAATTCCCACGTGGTCGCGTTTTCAGCTGACACTTTTGTCGATATGCGAGACACACGTCCGATCCCGAGTCTGCTTGAATTTCTTGGCGATCTATTTATTTTCCGAAGGAAAAAGCGATTGATTATATTATTCGAGATTGAACAAGAATGTCGACAACTGACGATCGATTCGCGACTCCAAAGTATGAATTTGGTCGTGCAGCATCGAGCGTTTATTTCGAGCATCGGTGCGCCACCTTCTGCTTCCGCGAGATAAAGCGATTAGCGCATACGGGAGATTACATGATCGCGTTTCGTGCAGTCACGATATAAATCCAACATTCGGCGAAAAAAGCCGATAAATCTACGATCTCTGCGCGAAATAAAATCGATCGTTTTTTCCTCGTCGGTGTACGAGGATTTGGTCGAAAAAACGAAACAAGGAAGAAGAAAGAATAACTGTCACGTAAGACGGCTTCGACTATCTTGTTCCAGACGACAGTGTGGAGATGGAAGACTCGCCGATGTGGATGCTGAAATTCGACGAGATCCCGGAAGATGTCACTTGTGCAGCCGGTCGAGTCGAATGTTTGTAAAAGCAGAGGAGAAAGATGAAGATAAATCGCGCGACGATTTATGTGGTAAATAACGCCGATTGCGAGTCGTAGCGGGAAACACGATCAACGTGGAAATTCGGAGATAATTTCGAGCAAAGATCCATGTAGACGAACGATAATGTTCTGAGAGGAGAGAGAGAGAGAGAGAGAGAAAAGGAAAAGGACGGAAATAAATAAAAGATCGAAGTAATGATCAGTGAGGGTGCGAGTAAGTCGAGGAAAAGCGCGATTTCCAACTCGATCGACGAGTCCTCAATAAGGCGTAACGAACGGAAACGGGGCAACGCTTCCGGATTTAATATCCCGCTGTTGAAGCTCCTCGTTAGCCTTTGCCTCGTCGTAAATGGCGCGCGCTCGGCATCCTCCAACGCCATCAAAGAGCTAAGAGCCGCGATTAACGTGGCGAGACCCGCTCCCTCTTTCGGCCATTGTGACTTTGACGACAGCTGCGATTGGTTTTGGAATCGCACGGGAAGCTTCGTAAAAACCAACGCGAGTGCTACCGGCAATCGCCCGTTCGGCCCGTTCGCTGATTACAGAGGATCGGAAAGAGGTTAGGTTTCTCTCTTCTCTTTTCGATGTTCGGAGCTTTACAATGGAAAATGTCTCGACATAACCACCTATGTAGTACGATTGCTGTAACCGTGCTACATTTTTCGAGCGTTGTTTGCAATTTACAGGACACTTTCTTTGGTTGGTCGGTCCAGCCTCGGACAAGATATGGTCGAAAATGATATCGCCGACAGGCGCTCGGTGTCATCTTCAATTGGGGATGCATCAGGTGGAAATGGAGAATGGCACGGTGCAAATGATCATAGAGACCGAGAATCACACGAGTTGGGTGACTCCGGAACGATTCGGGAACAACGCGGGAAAGTTAGTGAACGATCTCTGCGTAGACTCGACCGATCATCGAGATCGATGAAAAAAAGGTTTCATTGCTCTTTTTTCGTACTTGTTTTTGCCGATAGATGGCTCCACACGAACTTCAACATCGGTGTAAAGACGCAGTCCTACAGAGTTTTTCTCGAATTTTTCGCGCCCTATTACAACTCTACGATCGCGATCGACGATATTCGATTGGTCGATTGTTTTCCAGGTAAAATACGTGCCGAGAATCAAAATGGCGAATTTCGCAGCAGTGAAAATGAAAACTCGTGTTTCCTTTGGTTTGCGCAGAATTGACGACGTATTACAGTCACAATTGCAGCGGCATGTTCTCCTGTAAAAATGGCTCGTGCTTGAACAAAACTCGAGTCTGCGACTTGACGCCCGACTGCGCCGGCGGCGAGGACGAAATGGCGGAATGCGGTGAGCGGACGTTTTACAAAATGGCCGTCCGCGTTTGTTGATTCATTTTTTCCGAACCGATCGTCGATAAGGAAGATTTGACGTTGCTTTTTCGACTTTGCCTCTTTAGACAAAATTCCGGAAACGGCGAGATGCAACTTTGAGCACGGATGGTGCGGCTGGCGCAACGTTTCGGGCAGACCCTTGATATGGACTTTGAATCACGGAAAAACAATCTCGGATGGCACAGGACCGAGCTACGATCACACTTATCGCAATAGCACAGGTTATTCGTTGATCAATCGATATCTTTCGGTCGTTAAAAATGGCAAAGAAATGCATTAGAATCGAACAACTCGAAAATAAGGCGGGAAGATTCACTCTAGCTGGAATTTATACATTTTTTTTCAAGCAGGCACTTACGCGGTCGTTGAATTGTCGAAAAAAGTCGAGTACGGAAGTCGAGGTACGATGGACAGTCCGATTTTCAATCCGACTCCACCGTACAGCAGCGATCCGAAGAGTCCCTACTATAAATCGTGCCAGGTGGGCAAATTTTGCAACATTTTTACCGAATTACCCATGGAAATTTCGAACGCGAATATTTCGAGCGTTTTTCTCCTTGTACAAATGGTCTTTTCTTCTTTTACTACGCGCGTTAGGTGCGATTTTTTTATCATCAGTACGGCGTGAACAGCATCTCCCTCGGCCTCTATTTGGTCCAGGTGAAGCCGCACCAGAATCAAACGGACAGATTGTGGGATATTTATGGCAACAGCGGCAACGCCTGGTACAATCAGGCTGTGCCACTTCCGGATGTCAGATATCGGTAGGAACCGAATGAAGATTGTTTTTCGAAAGAGCTCCGGGAGATTTTATCGCGAGATTTTCGTCTCATTTTCCTCAGGTATTTCCTACAATTCGAGGTGAGCAAGAGCTACAGCAACAAGGCGCAAGTGGCCATCGACGATTTTTCCCTGAGTCCCGAGTGTTTTGGAATCGGTAAAGAAAGATAATAATAACAATGATAATCTAGGGGATTTCAATCATATGGATTTTTTCGAAATTTTCTTTACCGACCGTCGGTCGGGTCGATTGTGCCGTTTCAGGCGTCCCACCGGAAGTCGTCGGTGATTTTAATTACTACAGCCCGGTTATAGGAACGGAAAAACCATTGGAGCAACACGCCGACTTTGTCAATGAAACTGGCAAGCGGATTTCTTTGTTTTCTTCGTCGGATGGGAAAATAATCGGTGATGCAATGATCAACTTTCGATTTTTGTGTTTTGCACAGTCGTGAGGATAACGACTTGCGGCGGAAGGGGGAGAATCGGTCCGACCGCCGAACAATGCTTTCGGGAATACAACAAAAGCGATTTCGGGTCTTCCGTGGCAATTTTATCGACCACACCAGCGTCTCCGATCGATGCGCCTCCCTTCGCTAATTTCCGAGGCATTCAACGATGGTCAGCGCCTCGCGGTGGTTATTACACGTGAGAGTTTCCCCTCGATTTTTCCTCTCGGTGAAATGATGAAAAGATTTTTAAAAAATATTAATGAAAAATGATGATCATCTCGCTGCGCAGAATCATCGGTATCGGAGCGAGGGGCGGACGAGGCTCCGGTGGTATGGGAAGTACGCTGGGTGCTCTCGCGCGCGGCGTCATCGAATTGGAAAAGGGTGAAACGCTTTATTTCCTGATAGGCCAGCCGGGCATGGACGCCTGCCCAAAGAGCCTCGGTTTACAGAGGAATTATTGTCAACGATCGAATCGTACTAACGGAGATTCCGCGTCCTCCTCGTATCAAGGTCGCGGGGCCTCGATTTTCGAAAAAGTGCGAAAAATCGAGTGGCAAGATGGCGGCGGCGGCGGAGGAGGGGCGACTTTTGTTTTTACCGTGAGTTTTCCTTCAATTTCGATCCGTCAACCGGAAGTCGCGCAATTAAGAACGCGACGGTTGTTTTGGCAGCTGAAAAAATCGGGTGAATACGCGCCGGTGCTGGTGGCGGCTGGCGGAGGCGGCTTGGGCCCGGGACAATTCGTCAACGATGGTATTCAGCACGGACGAGGTGCCTTCACGGGTAATCAAGTCAGAAGCGGAAATTCCACGAGCAACGCCGGTGCGCCAAGAATTTCTCGCGTAGAACTTTGCCGAGGGAGGGAGATTCGAGATTTTTTAATCGTTTCGCTTCGTTTTGCGAAGGTGGCGCCGGTGGCGGATGGAACACCGCGTCAGTCGGCGAAACTTCGGGCCACTCGTTGCTCAAAGGTGGCGCTGGTGGACGAGGTTGCAACAAAAACATCGAAGGACACGGCGACGGGGGTTTCGGCGGGGGAGGGGGAGGTTGTCAGACCGGCGGCGGAGGGGGAGGGTTCGTCGGTAATGTTTTCCACCGATTTCGGCATTAAAAATATCACTCCGTGAATCTCCTCGAATTAATGTTTTTCTCGAGAAGCTTCGACGTTCTCGAAATTTCGTAATTCGAAAAGTAGCAAATTTCAACGAGATTTTCCGTTTTCTCGTTTGCGAATCGCGATAAATGGAAAAATGTCGCAAATTCGCATCGAAATTTGCCTTGGTCATTTTTGATTATCTTTATATATATATTTCTTCTGTGCGTGTGTTTGTCACTGAACTCCTCCTAAACGGCTGAACCGATTTTAATGAAATTTGTTGTGTGTGTTCAAGGGGATTCGAGAATGGTTTAGATTTACAATTCGGTCCAATTCAAATTGTCTATTCAATTAATTTTCGAATTATAAAGACGTGTGTACGGGACAACGTCCGACGGGTCCACTCGTATATAAATATATAATTATACCGAAAACCCAGCCCTTTTTCGGTGAATCTTTGGTCCTTCCGGTTGCCTCCCGGTTGATGCTCGATTCGGGCTGACTTTTTCTGTCTCATTATTGTTATTATCGTGACAGGAGGCAAAACGGGTGATCGCGTTGCGAAGAACGGCGAGGGAGGTTATTCGCACGTCTCGTCCGAGCTGTTGCACGCGAGTTTTAGCGCGGGAGCTCACCAGGGACCCGGCGAGGTCGCGATAATCCCGGGTGTCAGCGGTTGCGGTTGTGACTTCCGTTGCGTGGCACTCGATCTTTATCTCAGCGACACGAAATGTGTGTGTCCGCCGGGTTGGCAATTGGGACCGGATTTGCGATCCTGTCTCGGTAATTCATCCTTCCTCACCCGTTTTTATCATCCGATGCGATCGAGATAAATCATCTTTGAAAAAAAATGAAAATTTAAAAAGTCTTCACCAGAGCGCCTGCGAGATGGAGATTTTTTCAATGATACGACATACGCGCAATCGCGCGACTCGTCTTGCTCTCAATTTTCAGTCGCGGACGAAACGAACGTCGCCCATCAAACGTTCATGATTGTTCTGATAGTCGGAAGCATCGTTCTGCTCTTCTCATTGTCGGCTCTTTTCGTACTGCTCTGTGAGTAAATCCGACACTTTGATTACGCCTCGTCTCGCTCCATTAAGGTAGTTGTCTCGCTCAACATTGTCATTCCGACCGCTTAATTTCAGAGATGTAATAACAAAAAACTACACGCACATAATGCAGGATGTACGAATAATGAATAAATAATAATATAATAGATTTATATTATATTCTGTACATCTTTTTGTGATATCTTTCATCTCCGAAAATAAGCGGCAATAAAATTGAAGATTTCATGAAAAAGCCCGCGACAATCCGGTGGGAAAAGAATCTTGAGAAAAGCTGCGAAAATATGGGGGAAAACGGGTTATCACTCTTTGTGAGAAATTCGTACGAAGATCCGAAAGAACGTTTGGCGAGACAACCGCGACTCGACGAGCTCGAGAAAGAGAGCGATAAGAGCAGAGGAGGGAGGCTGAGAAATCGAACGACGATGTAATTATAAGACATTGAATAATTGAGACGTCCCGTTGAATCAGACAATCGATATCAAAGTCGGAAAGCCCAGCTGAGACGCCGACAAGTTATATTCAGCGATTGTTCCGAGCGACACATACCCGGTGGACCGGAAAACTTTTTAACGGAATTCAATCCGAACTACGAATTCGCTGGAAAGTTGTACAGCATCAAGGATCTGCCGCAGATACCACGTGACAATATTTCCTTCGTAAAGTTCGTACATTTCATTGAAAACTCGATTTTTCGATAGGAAAAATAAGAATATCTGAAAAATTGATTTCTTTCCCTTTTTTTCGCGCGCAATTTCACGATCTCGGGTTTATTCCCGTACGAACCTGATGTCTTTCAGGCAACTGGGACAAGGGGCGTTCGGCGAAGTTTTTCAAGGTATCTACAAGTACGGGCGAAACGAGGAGCATCCGGTCGCCGTCAAGACCGTACCGTCAGCGGCAACCCCGCAGGCCGTCGGGGATTTCATGATGGAAGCGCTCATCATGAGTAAATTCAATCATCCGAATATCGTGACCTTCATCGGCATATCGTTCGACAAACATCCGCGATACATCATTCTCGAGCTGCTGGCCGGTGGCGATTTGAAGAATTTTTTGCACGAAGAGAGACCCAGACCGGTGAGAGCCTGAAACAAAATGGAGGATAATAATAATAATAATAGATACGGATTTTACGATGAAGAATCGAGAATAAACGTGTAAAATTGCAATCTCTGGAAAAATGTCTCACAAGGATTTACCGACGAGTCTGACGATGCTGGATCTCGTCATGTGCGCCCACGACGTTGCCAAGGCCTGCCAGTACATGGAGAGCAAGCGTTTCATACACCGTGATATAGCGGCGAGAAATTGTCTGCTGACTTGCAAAGGCCCGGGACGAGTCGTGAAGATCGCCGATTTCGGTATGGCGAGGGATATTTACAGAAGCGATTATTACAAGAAGGGTGGACAGGCGATGCTTCCGGTCAAGTGGATGCCACCGGAGAGCTTTCTCGACGGTATATTCACGACCAAAACGGACGTCTGGTAAGAATCTTTTTCTCGTCGAAAATGGTGAAAAAACATAAACATCCCTTGTCTGTATCTTATTTTTACGTTTTCTCTCTCTCACTCTCTCTTATTTCGGTTGTACATTTTAGAAGGAAAAATTGGAAAATTTGTGGAATGATGGATTTTTTGGAATGGAAAATGGAAAATTTGTGGAATGATGGACTTTTTGGAATGGAAAATGGAAAATTTGTGGAATGATGGATTTTTTGGAATAGAAAAAGGAAAATTTGTGGAATGATGGACTTTTTGGAATGGAAAAAGGAAAATGTGATAAAACATCTATGAATCGTTTATCAACGTTTTTAGGGCTTTCGGGGTGCTGCTTTGGGAGATCATGTCTTTTGGTTACATGCCGTATACCGGCTGTGGGAATCGCGAAGTGATATTGATGGTGAGGGCCGGCGGTCGTTTGGAACGTCCGGCGGATTGTCCCGATCCGATTTACGGGTTAATGACGAAATGTTGGCATCCCTCGCCCGAGGAGAGGCCGAGCTTCGCGACCATCCTCGAGAGAATAGGCTATTGCCTGCAGGTAAAGCATCCCGGCACCGACGACACATTCTCTCGTTTATCTCGCGCAAAAATGCAGTTTTCAAACTCTGTCGTTCGTCCCAAGGATCCCGACGTCATTAATCACCCGATGCCCAATTACGATATTCTTCCACCCGCGGAGAGGGAAATTCCGATGATGAGACCGGATCCGGAAACGGAATGCATCAATGTACATCCGGATGTGAGTATAAACGCGTCGTTTCGAGGGGATTTTTGATGAATTTTGCAAAACTTGCGTAGCGGAGGTTTCGTTGACGGTACGACATTTTTAAACGACGAAAAAACGAACATTTGGGAAGCTTTTTGGATAAATGATAAATATGGGGATAAAACGGGCAACGATCGATTATGGATTTTCGCGATTGTTTCACGAACGCAGCTGGATCGTTGCGGTTATATGCAGCCACGAGCGATATTTCGTCCCTCGGGATATCGTATGGGACCCGTGCCGGGGATAGTTTACGCCTCGCTGAGGCACTGCGACGAACGGGACGCCGATAACGTTCAGGAGACGACGTTCACCGAGTCCAAACAGCGCGACGTCGGGTCAGAGAACACGTCGAACAATCTCGAATCGATCGATAATTCGTCGGACGATCGTCAGATCGAGGTAGGGTATCGCGATGTTTCTAACCTCTTTTCAGTCTTTTAAGAATGCAACGCTTTTCAATTTTACTCGGGCTATCGGGTATAATCGAAGGGAGCTTCGATTCAGGTTTAACGTTTTTTCGTCTTTTTTTTCTTTTTCAGCCGCACAAAGAGACGAGCGCGAAAAACGACAACGCAAGGACGAACATGGACGAAGAACTCACAGACATCGAGGGCAATGTAGAGACGAGAAACGCGAATTCGCGCGACTGCTCGAGCCTCGACGATCGCAACGCCAGAAACGGCAATGCGGCAGTCGCGGAAACTACGAGAGACGCGAATTTCGATCCGGTGGCGACGGAAACGAGCGCGAAGCCCGAGACGGTCGTCTCCTCGCCAAACACGCGAAACTCTTCGCCCAATCGCGTTGTTACGATCAACAGCAACGCCAACAACATCAACGGTATGATAAGAAAGAGAGCCCTCAAAGCCGCACTCAGTCTCGATCCCAGCGCCCTCTATCGGGGAACGATACCTTACGAAAAGATCGCGTTCTCAACGCCACCTGCGCGTCTCAGCAATCCAGGCAGCGTGGAACTCGGAAAGGTAAGAAACTCGCCGCTCGCTCTTTTTCCTTTCTGCTTCCGTTTTCTCCCTTGCGAATACGATCGATCGATGTTTCTTCTCTCTGTTCACGACGAATCTCATTTTCCCCGCGCAAAATTCCGCCCATCTCGGAATTTTCGCGCGGCCGCATTGACAATCTCGCGACGACGCGAGCATTTCTCATAAATGTTTTATAAATTTACGTCTGATTTATAGTGAAATTTGGTTTGTTTGCTTTTTTTTTTAATATTCTCCAAACGATCCATCTTGTTCACGCGGGGATGTCGTCGACGTGTGAAATGAATTTGTTGTGATTAAACGGATAAAGGATTTTTCCACGTGACCGATAAAGGAGTCGATCAGTCGCGAGTTCGCGAGGGCCGAGGAGTGCTCGTGCTGAGACGAGTCGACGGGGGACGAATGACCGGAGTCGTCTTACGAATCGTTCCCTGATTGTCGCGAGTGCATCAACGAGATGAGGCTGATGCGGCGTTCGATGACGATGCCATCTATGAGGATAAACGACAACGTCAAGGAGGGGCTCTGCCGACGGTCGATAAATTCCTCGGACGAGACACTCATTTGATCCTCGGAGCGCGTTTCGTCGAGTGACTTTCCGGGCGGGCGAAGGGTCGAAATTTTCACGAATCGTTGCTGATAAAACCGCAAAAGTATCAACGACGAATAATCGTTGGAGATTCTCTTTCTCTTCGCTCGAGCTGTGAACGGAGTTTGAAGAAAAAATTTGGAAAAAAAGACGAAAAACTCATCGCTGCACGCGATGCGCGCGCCGTACGAAAGAGGGCGCGCTCGTCGCCGAGACTCTGAGAATTCCGACGATTTCGACAACCCTCGATTTCGTTGGGATTAAACGTCGCTCGCGGAACCTTGAAGCGGATGAGTGTTTGAAAAATCGAGGCGAAAGATTCGTCGACGAAAGTACGGACGGTGCGAATTGTTTGGCAAAGCTGACAACGGAGTAAAGACACTCGACAACGAACAAAATCTGCAGCAGCAGCTCCAACGAAACTTTTCCCATGAGAAGAAAATGTGAAAAATTTGTAAGAAAAAAAAAAGCGTCACAGTACTGAAATTCGATCGAGGGTCGATCTCGATAGCTCAAGGATAAAAAAAAAGGACAAACGATTTGTCCAATTTGTAGTTTCGACACGAGAGAATCGCAGCGCGAAGAATCTCGAGAAATTTAACGAGATAAAACGTGTATGTGCGTATTTTTTGTTCTGTTTTTTTTTCTTTCAATTTCCTCAACGCTGTATTCGTGTTTAGCTTTCTCGCTGTGTAGGATTCAACGTAGGCAAGGGAATAAAGAGGAAAAATTTGCCGTTAAATTACGTTAGAGGAGAAAGATGTGTGCCACGCGCGTTGGTGTCGCATCGTTATTGCAATCGTGACGAAATGAAACATAAAAATCGTACATTCGCGCGTCTTTCGTAGGACAAAACGAGAGGAAAAACAGAAGAGGAGAAAAACTCTCGGGAAAAGTCAGTTTTTCTTTCGTAATTAATTTTTTTTTTTTTAATCAACACCCGCTGCGGTTGAGGATTTTTCATGAGACTCGTGGAATCTCTTTGAGAATTCGCGGGAGTGCTTCCGTTGCAATTTTTTTAAACTCGCATTTTCCGTCGAAAAATTTCAAGCGACCGGAATGAAAATTTCATCAAAAAAAGAAAGAATCTTTTTCTCTTCCTTCCGGTTTTAAGAGCAGGAAACTTCCGGGGCTTGATGACGTTGACGCGAAAATACGACTTTGACTCTCGCTCTTTTTCTTCGTGCGAGAAAGCGGAAATGATGATTTTTTTTATCTCGGCCAAAAGTGCGAGAATAAAAACGCGATTTCGCGCGAGGGTCGCGCGTGAAACAATTTTTTCGATCGCGACAACATTGCTCAATGAAGATAACGAATATTTTTTCAATCAGCTCGAAGAGGAGAGGGGTTTTCGTTTTTTTTTTTTTCGTTCCCACAACGAGGAACACTCGGTTTTGGTTGCGATTAATTTTTTTTCCACCTCCGATCGAAACATCGTCGGTAAGCAATTCTGTGATGAGTTTTCAAAATGACATCGCGCGAAAACAAACAAAGAAACCCAGAAAACGAAGAAACACGAAACGAAGAAACGATCTTTCGCCTGATAAAGTCGACGTTGTTAAAATCGAAATGACGAGTCATTGCTGATGATGATTTATTTATTCGTTGGCGACAACGAACATTTCGACCTTGGGAGAACCTCGAAAATCCGGATTTTCTTCTTTAGCTGGTGATGAATTTTTTGTTTATTTTTTTACTCCAATCTCGATCAAAGCCATGATCGGGATGCGACTTTACCGACCGGAGGTAACGACCGAGGCTCGTCGAATGAGAATTGAGAAACGAATATTCTTTTTTATCGACTGTTTCTCTCGAGATCAAAAGAGAACTCGAGAAGAAAAAGATAATCGACTCGTCATTTGGAAACATTGACATTTATTCGTTCGTGGACGGGAGATGGACTTTCACGAGGCTCGTCGAGAGCTTGATTTTTGTGTCATTTTCCTCAAAAAAAAAAAAAACCCAGAAAATCCCATGTCACTCATAAACGTGTCATCGTGTATTTGGCGTTATTTTGATAATCGTATTTCCATTATTTTCCGTACGACGAATGAATGTACGAGAGATTCACGCGGTCCTGGAAGGATCGCCATTGTCGAATATATTGCCGAGTGAGATATAAAATAAGCGATTAATATCAGGCCTAAGAAAAAATATATATATTAATAAAAAGCCAAAGAAATTTTTGAATGATGAAAAAACAGAAAAAAAAACGAACGAGCATACGGAATTTCGTGCTGCGGGACGAAACGAGAGCGAGGACATTTTTATCTTGTACAGTGCAGCAACGCGAAGCGGAGACGTGAGAATAAAAATTCGTCGTCTCCGCGTCTGGTCTAGTGGCATTTTTGGAGTCTCCGAAGTGTCGTTGAGGAGAGCGACGCGATTGGGCGTGCCAGAATCGAGCATTTCTCAGCGACTCGTTCGATGGAAATTTTTTTTTTTTTTTTTTTTTTTCGATTCAAAGCAACGGATTGGCTCGCCGGCAACGTGGCTCTACTCGAGCAGAAAAAAATGTAAAAATTCATCGATCGCGACGAAATTTTTTACAAGCTCGCTTTGTGTTTTTTGTACCGCCTATCCTAAACCGTTTCACGGCATTTTACATTACAAAAGAGTACCTCCGCAACGCCAAACTTTTCGACGAAAAAAATTGTCGAACGACGCTCGATTTCGGCACGTTTCATCGCGTCCCGCTTCGTCCCCGATCGCGTTGATGCGTCGAACGATGAAAGCGCGAAAAAATAAAGAATAGCGAGAATGCAAAGAAAAACGAAAAAAAAAAAAACAAAAAAAAACAGGGATATTAGCAACATCGAAGCGCCCGCGAGCGTTCGCTATTTGTAATTTGTACGTAAAAGAAAAAAAAAAAAGAAAAATAGGTCAAACGACGAAAAAAACCCCAAAGAAAATTATGAGCGAAGAGATAAAACGTGTGTACTCGTGTATGAAAAAGAGGAGAAAAAGCGAGAAAAACAGCTGTATGTCGTAGAGAATTTCCCGGTCAATGCAAACATGGGAAATTGAGGATAAATAAATAAAATATGTACGTACCGAATGAATAAACGAAAGAAATATATTGTGTACAGGGAATTATAGATGGCGCTGCGTGTATCTTCGCAAATTCTTCTACGAGTGGCGAAAACGTAATTGAAGGAGAAGACGAAAACAAAACACGGTACTCTCTCGATTGTTTCGGGAGGAGAAAAAAAAGAAGCGACGTTTTAAACGAGAGGCAATATCGAGAGCGGAGGGAACGCGATGTCGAGACGTTTTTTTTTTCATTTTTATTGTAACGACGTATTTTAATAACGTAGCTGATTGGTACCGACTATTGATATGCAAAGTTACACACGATGTATACGTATATAATAAATACACACATGTATTACATATATATGTATATATGTATGTATATGGGCAACTGAGAAGCGAAATTGTGAATAAATTTGAGTGAAAAATAAGCATCGATATATATCGAGTCCTCTTGTCCAATTGTCAGCGGAATTTCGAAGGCAAAAATTTGTGAAAATTCGAGTGCAAAGTGGTTTTCTTTTTCTCCAGCGTTTGCACGCTTGCCGATTGTCCTTTTTTTTTATGCTACCGGAATTCTCTCGACGGGGTGAAAATGACGTTGAAAGTTTGGGATCTCGGTGACGTTCTTCGACGACGTCCACGTCGGAGATGGACGGAGATGCCGTTTTGCAACAGGCGTTTTTCTACGCCGTTAAATTCATCGTGTTTTCCTTGAAACGCAGCTTTTGTCAGCTCGTGCCGTCGCTCGACGCCATACTCGGCCTTCCTTCTTCTGACCTTCAATAACGTCGCGTTTCGTCAATGACATTCTAGTCCAGTCACCTTAGCATAAGACCGATTCAAGAGGGGAACCCTCTCGCCAATTTTTTCATAGGTTGTTTGGACCTACAAGAATATAATCGTCAATTTTCGGACTTTCCAAAGTGTATATTTCAACAATAAAAAAATTATTAAACCATCGAACTAGTTTTTCAAAAATTAGTTCGATGGTTTAATAATTTTTTCGATATCTTTGCAACTTTGGTCGGAATTGTTTTTGTTTATTAGCAAAATTCAGAAATCGCCGAAAAACAGTATCTATTTTCAACAAATTTTTAATTTTTTTTTCTCAAATCGCTTGTGCATGATGATACGAAGCTCCTCGATTTTTTTCTACCCTGTGGGCCTTTGTTTTCAAACTGTATTGAAGGGCAAAGATTTTTCGATGATCGCAGATTGTTGCTAAACTATATCTCGCAGATCGATGAATCTTGCGCGATTCTCTTGAGGTTTGGCTTCTCTACATCATGTACGACTTTCAAACCGATATGTTGATAAACACCTGATTGCGGTTGCAAAAACGAAATGTAGAATTTTCATTTTCATTTGCCATTAACCGCTTAATTAACAATGTTAGCACTTTTTTTTCAAGACCTTTTTTACAGAGGATGTTATGATGAACAAATTTTATTCGAAACTTTTTTCGATAGGACGCGTTCCAAAAAAGATATCTCAAAAATATCAATTTTTTTTTTTCAATAATTTTTTTATTGTTGAAATATACACTTTGGAAAGTCCGAAAATTGACGATTATATTCTTGTAGGTCCAAACAACCTATGAAAAAATTGGCGAGAGGGTTCCCCTCTTGAATAGAACTTTGTAAAATATGGCCTAAGGTGACTGGACTATTCTTTTTTCTTCTTCGATTAAATTCGGCGTCGCTCTAACGCGCAACTCCGCTCGCGTACGACGTTTGATAAGAAGAGTAATAATGAAATTCTGCGTTTGAACAAATGTTCTCGCGCAGCGGTGCTTGCTCGTCGAGCGATGATCGCTTGACGTCGAGTTTCCGATGGAGTATTCGTCGGAGCGATCGAAGCATTATTGGGGAATCTTTCGCGAGTTTTCGTGCACGTCGGAAGAGGCCACACGTCGAGACACCCATAACGGACGCATCGGTAAGCTCGCGCGTAAGTTTGAGAATAATTTAATTAATTAACGAAACGGGAAGAGATTCGTCTCGCTCGAAAGTTTAGCGAAATACCGTCGGAATAAGCCTGAATACACTGCTCAATATTTTTTTTCATTTTTTCGTTGCGTTCCAACGATGCAAACTTCAGACTGCTAGAAAAAATCATTATTTTCGACGAAACGTACGTTCTTTTCCCGAGGAAAAGGAGGAGGAGGCTGATCTCCTCTGTTGATACATCACGGTGTCGATCTTTTTCTAATTTCACGAGCGAACGAGCCGGGGAAATTGTAATTAAGGTAGTTCTATCGTTTTATCGTTTTCTTAAGATTTTGTTGAAAATTTGAATACGTATTCTTTGATGTCATATATACGTGTGTAATAAATTTTGGAAGGTTTTACCACGTGGAAGTTGAGATATTTATTGGTAAAAATCACAATTTTCGGTAGTCTCTCGTAAGAGCGCGTGTTAAAAGTTGCATTTTCATCAATGAATATCTTGGCTTCTACGTGGTGAAGCCTTCTAAAACTTTGCATACATTTTTATGCAACATCAAAGAAGATTTCTCGAGTTTTCCAAAAAAATCTTGAGAAAATTTTTTTCGCAATTTTTGTAATTATGGAGCAAGCACATATCACCTGGGATGACCGTGAATTTGGAGTATGCTGTTCTTTAGTCGATTTGCAACAACTTTTCTTATTTAACCGAAGCCCGCGAACCATTTTGTATGTGAGAAAAACTGCAAAACAATTTCTCGATTTGAATCTAACGATAGAACTACCTTAATTGAAATGGAGCGGATGCAGAGTATTTTTGTCGACTTGCTGTTTTTTTTTTAAGAATTTGGGTATAATGAAATTTTCTGAACGACGAATCATTGGTCGATTTTCATTTTTCTCTCGCGATCCTTCATCAGAGATCCGAAACTGCTGGACGTGAGGCAAAATTTCCCGACGAGCCACGGTCGGTACAAGCTTCTAACGAGACAAATGAGAGGCGGACTTTCCGGTTCCGGTGACGTGCACAATCCCGCCAATGCGGTTTTCAAGGTCAGTCAATTGTTCGCGAATCGTCTCCCAGCGGGAGTTGTATTTATTTTTCCAAAAAAGAAAAAAAACGAGAGAGAGAGAGAGGGAGGGAGAGAATTCAACGAACTCTTTCGAATTCTTGGAAAATCCTTTTTTGAAACATCGCCAAAAAACCGCCTCAAGCCCGGACGCTTCGGACCAACGTCATATTTTTAGGTTTGAGCTTTATTGCATTGTACAGCGCGTATATTCGCCTGTTTATATCACGTTTTTAGGTTTAACGTCGATATTTGCCATGTCTTGCGAGGAGACTAGAAAGATGCGATATTTATTGCACGATTATATATGCCATATACTATAACCGCTGGATGCATCAAAAGCTCACGAAAATAGATTTTGCGATAACAAACGTGCACGCTGCATTGCGCGTGAACCCTCGACTAATGGACGCGAAAAATACGGGCTGGAAGGTCGTTTAACGAAACGGCCGTTTGGATGACTGACAGTTCGATCAAAGAATCATTATTATCGTCGTAACGTTCATCAGTAAAACCGACAACAACTATTGTCGTATTGCGTACTATTTTTTCCTACAACAGCAATAATAATTTGTTCCAAAATATATTATATTATTTTCGCTAGAATTTCTAAAACCCTTGACCAATGGACTCGAAAAATACGGGCTGAGAGGTCTTTTAACGAAACGGCCGTTTGGATGACTGACATTTCGATCAAAGAATCATTATTATCGTCGTAACGTTCATCAGTAAAACCGACAACAACTATTGTCGTATTGCGTACTATTTTTTCCTACAACAGCAATAATAATTTGTACCAAAATATATTATATTATTTTCGCTAGAATTTCTAAAACCCTTGACCAATGGACTCGAAAAATACGGGCTGGAAGGTCGTTTAACGAAACGGCCGTTTGGATGACTGACAGTTCGATCAAAGAATCATTATTATCGTCGTAACGTTCATCAGTAAAACCGACAACAACAATAATAAAAATTTGTAATAAAGTATATTATATTAATGTATAATATGTTTTATTTTATAATATTATATTATTTTCGCTAGAATTTTTGGAACCGTTGACAAATGGACTCGAAAAATACGGGCTGAAAGGTCTTTTAACGAAACAGCCGTTTGGATGACTGACATTTCGATCAAAGAATCATTATTATCGTCGTAACGTTCGGTAAAACCGACAACAATTATTATCGCATTGGGTACTATTTTTTTTTTGCAACAGCAATAATAATAATAATAATTTGTAATAAAATATGGTATATTATTTTTGCTAGAATTTCTAGAACCCTTGACAAATGGACTCGAAAAATACGGGCTGAGAGGTCTTTTAACGAAACAGCCGTTTGGATGACTGACAGTTCGATCAAAGAATCATTATTATTGTCGTAACGTCCGGTAAAACCGACAACAATTATTATCGCATTGGGTACTTTTTTTTTTTGCAACAGCAATAATAATAATAATAATTTGTAATAAAATATGTTATATTAACGTATAATATGTTTTATTTCATAACATTATATTATTTTCGCTGGAATTTCTAGAACCCTTGACAAATGGACCCGAAAAATACGGGCTGAGAGGTCTTTTAACGAAACGGCCGTTTGGATGACTGATATTTCGATCAAAGAATCATTATTATCGTCGTAACGTTCGGTAAAACCGACAACAATTATTATCGTATTGCGTACTATTTTTTTTTACAACAGCAATAATAATAATATTTTGTAATAAAATATGTTATATTAACGTATAATATGTTTTATTTCATAATATTATATTATTTTCGCTAGAATTTCGGTGAATTTTAGATTATATTGAATTTTTGCTCGTTCCCCCGTTAATTTCGGTTCAGAAATGTCGTTCGATGATTCGAGAACCGAACGCTGGTCCGATCGCAGAGATGTTTTGGAGCATTGAACGCGGCGGCGTCATCGTAAGATGGGAATTCCCGAGGGGGGATAAAAAAAACGAGAAGACGAAAAAAATGAGTCGAAATTCTTTTCAGAGCCGCTTCCAGGCCAATATCTCGCATGTGCGAAGGAGCAAAACGAGAGACGGTTCCCTCCGTTCTAATTCCGTCTGGAAACGCTCTCGACGAGAGAAAGAGAGATTTTTTCTTCTCGGGACCTCGCGGCCGAGTCAATTTTCGAAAATGTATAATGCAAAGACCAGTGCCAAAACGAGCGATGTATCAACATTCGTGCACATCGATTTATCGTCCTATTTTTTCCCCTCTTTTTCTTCGAACCTCGAAAACATTGATGAATCTTTTTCGACGATTCGTTCGTTTCAGTTGGAAAAGTCCGTCGATTTATTAAAGAAAAGAAACTGCGTGCAGAAATAGTCTCTCGAATTTATCGAAAAATCGATGATTTTTTGAAAATTTCGCACGTGATCGATGAATCCCGAGTGAGTTGCAACGTCGACGCTGTTTTACTGCTCGTCTCTCGACGTGAAATAAGTACACAACGTTGCAGCTTTTGTTTGGCACTTTCGTTCGACCGCCGGCGATCGAGCGAATGGCTTCGGTTTGTTTTCGGTCTTTTTTCTTTTTCGTTCTTCGAGCTCTCGCCGCGAGCGTGCAGCGTTCGCATGTGGCGACCAGTGGCGACGCAGTGAGCGTGTGGCCGTTGACACGAACGTGTCGTCGTGGACTTCAGAGCGCGCGCCAGCGTTTTTACGTTTTCTCTTTGTTTTATTTTCATTACCTTCGTTCGCTTCGAAAGGCACGGTCGAAAACCGGTTTTCGGGAAGAACCAAAAAACGCAACGAATTTCGAAATCAAGTTTGTGAAACATCGCGCGGAAACCAGTGTACCGGTCCGAGCGAAAGGTGCTCGAGTGTTTTCATACACACGTACGTCCCCGCCGGTTGGGCATTCGAAAATTGGCGAAATTTTCAAAATTTGTTAAATTTCCAAAAATTTCCGTTACACGAAATTTTCGGAAATTTTCGATCGTTTTCCACGCGATATCATCTCTCGATCGAGATATGATTTTGAAAAATTTCGAAAATTCGTATCCGGCGAAATTTTCAAAATTTGTTAAATTTCCAAAAATTTCCGTTACACGAAATTTTCGGAAATTTTCGATCGTTTTCCACGCGATATCATCTCTCGATCGAGATATGATTTTGAAAAATTTCGAAAATTCGTATCCGGCGAAATTTTGGATTTTTTCGAAAAGACGATTTTATTTGATGCAAACGACCGATGCACCGTAATTTTTGTTCCTCCTCGAATGATACACCTCCGCGTACAACAGCGCGATATCTAATTCAAGCGCAAAAGTGCATTTCCCACTCGATTTTTTTCGCGCTACACCGAGAGACAAATTTTCATTTCGCGAAATGACTCATTCTCGAGACGAATTTCTCACGAATATCCCGTTCGTCGCGAGATCGCGCGGACAAAGTCTCGGCGACAAAACCTCGAACTAAAAAAGAAAAAAAAAATCGAAAAATCGGCTGGAAAATCTCCGCGGCGTATCGAGAATATTCGAATTATTAACAAAAAAAAAGGGCGGAAAACGATTTTTACCCGCTTTAAGAACGACGATATTGAAAAAAGAAGAAAAGAACCAACACCCCACCGCTTTGATAGTCAAAATCATGAATTAAACAATAAAAACAAGAACAATATTGTTATTGTTATTATCAACATTTAAATAACAACAAATATGAAAAAAATTATGACAATAGCAATAATAATAGTGCGAATAACAATAACATTTTATTTTTATTGTTGTTGCGTTGGAATTGTCGCGCACGCTGTTATTTCAATGTTGAATCGAGAAAAGTTCAGTCGAGGGGAAAAAAAGGACTCCGCCCTTTGAACGCTTGCGAGACACTCGAGATTTTGTGGCGCTCGAGTTTCGAGTGCGCGATCAATATAGCAGAGATATCCGCAGCGCGGCCGCGTTCCATCTCCGGCGAATTTTCATACCGCGTTTTTACTGTAATACGAAATTGCGGATAACGTCGCGCGGCCTTTGCCAATTACGCGCGGTCACGGTTCAGGGTTTCATTGGCAAGTGCACAAAACACGGCGCTGATCAATCCTCTCGCTGGCGAAACGTCGCCTGCGTCGCCTACGCCGCAGAAGCGATCGGTCCCGTTATTTTGGAGAAAAAAAAACAATAACCGACATACGTTTTTTTTCCACTCGAAAATGCTGCTAGCGCGCTCTTTTATGTTTGAATTTTCGAGCGATTCTCAATCGAATTGAGAGAGGAAAAACGGGCGAACGTTTTTTTTTTTTTTTTTTCATAATTTCGGGTAATTCCTGGAGTACAAAATTACGATGTTTCGATTGATTGATGCGAGATTCGATTGATTCAATGAAAAACTTAAAGATCGAGCGGCGAGATGTTATTTCTCGTATAGTAAAAAAAAAAAGAAAAACGAAACCGGAAATGAGTATACGATGGACACGGAGGATTTTGCTCGCGAATTTTGATCCCGACGTGATTTCCATTTTGTTTTTCGATAAATTTCTCTTGGCCAGCTGAACCCGACAGATTCCTCGAAAAATACCGACAGCAGATAACGCGTGTTTGTGAAAAATTTCTCAAAATAATCGGCATTTTGTTCTCACTGAAGGTCGCTCAAGGTCATCGTCGAGCGAAGGCAGGATCGTCTTGATTGATCCGATTTGAACGTTCGACGCGACGAGTTTGTGTGTGTGTGTTTTTTTTTCTTTTCCGCGCGCAATTTTCAATCGAGAAAAGCAAAAGCGTGGGTAATTGTCGTGCGACGAGAGAAGACGATAATAATCGACGGAGGAAAATGAAGCAAAATAATAATTATGGATGGAACATGAGCGTGGTGTGCGAGCCGGAAATCGTGCGAAAAGAAGCGAAAAAGATCGAAGTGAGTATTCCTCGAAAAAATATCGACCGAAAAAAAAAATAACAAACAGAAGCTTCGTTTGCTCTTGTCAAACGAAGCTTTGCATCGTTGGAACGTACGATGATTATGATCGTCAATGTTCTTCGATTCGCCGAATATTTTTGAGCTATTTTTCGAAATCATGACGCTCGCGAAAGAGGATAATTAATGTCTTGGGAAATTTCGGCAAATAGAACGTCGAAAATCCGAGAGAAATCGATTTTTCTTTGAGTTCCAACGATGCAAACTTTAAGATGGTAAAAAAAGATCGAACGAGAATTTCGTTCGTTCGCGAATGCGTTCAATGCCGGAGGGCCCGCTGCGTGTATAATTGCCAGTACAGGAAACGAGTCGCGGTATACGCGAGAAGCTTAAACGACTCGAGAACCTGGTGGGATTCCATGGGGCGTTCCACGTCGATTCGACTAGGGTTTTTTATCGGCTCGAATATCGAGTCTATCAATTTTTTTTCAAATTTTCATCCAATTTTACGGGAAATTTACCGAATAAAGTGAAAAAACAGAAGAAGTTTGCGTTATTTTGCGGCTGGAAGCAACGAAAGGTCGTGAGAATCGGATTCTCGTCAAACTGACATGGAACGCCCCATATATATGCACACGAAGCACGTAAACGCTGTTCAGGAATCGTCACACGACCTTGAGACCGCCAATTTGTGGTTGACGCGCTAGACGAGATGCGAAAGCGACTGTTTGCACTCTCGAATACAGTCAGGTAGCGAGAATTTATAAATTGGAGAAGGGAAAATACGATCGCGGCAATATATTCCTTCGGATAAAACGAAAATGATATAATTGCGAACGATTATTTTAGCTAGTCGTGCAAAAAACAGCTGCAGTGCTGATACGTTTTTTTTGCACAAGTGCATTCGTAAACAACTCAACAACTCAACGTCACTACAAAGATTGCAGGAAAAAATTCTTATGGAAATACACAGTGGAGATGTATGAATATTTCATGGAGCATAGAAACGCATTTGAAACGTGGATTTACGTTAACCTTATGAAACGCGCTCTATCGTTTTAAAACTAAACTGCATCTTGAACTGTGCAATACTCGATGAGCAAAGAAGTAAAGGAGAATCAAAATTTGATCACTTCAGCATGAAACGCCTTATACACGCGTGCATTATTTTTGATCATCTCCAATTTAGCCTTTGATCGTTTTTAAACGAGCCAGAATACAATCGTATTAATTGCATAACACGCACGATACTGGCGAAAGCATCAGCTGACATGTTATCGAATTACACAAGTTTTTGTAGTGAGCACAAAAAAAATTCGATATTCGACTCTATTTTATTCACCTTTAATCATCGTCGTCTGTTTTGTCGTAATAAACATAAATTCCAATAATATCTGGATAATAAAAACTCCCCTATCGTTTTACGAGATGGGGATAATCGGAATCGGAAATAAAAAATGGATGACTCACGGTGACGCGAATCAGAGGATGGATTGGTGCGTCTCTCGCCAAAATATATGGGAATGAGTGACGATTCGGGTTCATTGATATCATCTTGCGAATGGACATTGTCTCCGGCGATGATTCATCATAAATATATATATTTGAATACTTGAATAATTACAAAATCAAATTTCGGTCTCCGTGTTGGAAACTTTGAATGCACGTGAGAATGAAAACTCACGATAACAAAAGCACGTCACGCTGCGACGCAGTGAGCGCGACTGAGGCGACGCGCGCCGCTCGCATCAGCGCCATCCCCAATGAGCGATCGCGCGGCAGCCACCGCAACTAACACACATGAGATCGAGATGCGAGTCGTAAATATACAAAAGAATTTCAAAATAAAGAGTACATAAAAATACATTACCGTGGATTTACACGTGTATCATCAAAATTCCAACTCTTTTCGGATATTTATTCAATTAAATACGTAATTATATCAATCGATTTCGTCATGTTTTGATGCAATTTTGTTACTATGAATTACTATGAATACCCATTTTCTTCATTATGATGAAACTGACCCGCTTTCCTCGAGTTTCACGTTGCTACGAAAGCCGGGAACGTAATAAATCGATCATCATCACCATCCGCGATAATGTATTCAATGCTTTACGAGTAATTCTGCTGGCGAGAATGACGAAACACACGCGTAAGAGCGCACATACGCGCGTGTATATGGGACGAATGTAAAATGAAGTATCCTGAATATATTTATAGAAAAAAGACACTCCTTTGCGATCGCCGCGATCGAGACGCGCGAGTCCAGTATCGGCGATAGTAAATTCCTGGTTATTGTGTTATTTGAATGGTTGAAAACCAAACACTCTGTACCATTGACTGTACAGCAAAGGACGTAAAGAGCGTATAACGGTATAACGTCGTAAAAAAAGGTGTTTCATTCTTTGACAGTTCGTATGACGATTGTTTTCTTACAATTTTGACGAGTGACGTTTTATTCGGCAACAATGAGCGAAGGTTATTACGGTGGTTATATACCTCACGAGGGAGGTTATGGGAGTTACAGCGGTGCTTCGGAACCCGGTCTCGATGTATTCGTAAAACGGATCGTCGAGGTTAAACGCACATTACCGTCGCTCTTTAACATCAAAGTGGTACGGTCAAGTAAATTTATTGTTTCATCGTCGCAAAATTTCTCCTCTAAGGCTAACTAACTCTGGGCTTTTCGCGATGCCATTAAGATTCCCCGTATTCTCTCGCAAGATAAAAGTTCGGTCGCACCCTCGATCTTATTTTTGCGGCAATTATAACCTTGAATGATACAATCCTTCGACGACATCTGATTCATCGATGCACAAGTTTTTTCATGCGTCGATAAACTGATAGTGACTCGGAGATAAATTCGGATTAGTCATCATAGAACTATAGCAGTATGCAACGCGAAATACCTCGATGTTATTGTTATTATTCCGTTATGTTATAAATGTCGTTATTTTTAGTATTTAATTTGCAACGCGCATGAAAATCCCCCCTAAAACGTCTTATTAATTGGTACAATACACTTGTTAACGATTCTCAATTAATATCATTATAATTTCGAAATTATTCGAATGTACGAATCGTCGTATTGTTTAAAACAAATACCGCAGGTAGGCCTCTGAACCTCCACGTTTGGCTCTCTTTGTTTTTATGAATATGTAAGACGCGTAAAAAGTCTGTGCGAAATGAAAAAATGTGTGCGTCGTGCGACAATGATCCTTTTCCCTCGAGAGCCTTTTTTAATTAAGGCTAATTAAAGTGCGTGTTTGTATATAACATACATGCATACAAATTGTATACATATATATAGACTTATCTAATTTATGACTACACACACCCAACGATACAATCGTACGCTCGCGCACATTTAGGATTATTATCAGCTTTCTACTTCCCTGGTCTGATAAGGATATTTGCTCATTTCCTACTCCAGTGTGCTTCGACAAATCATTGAGGAAGGTAGAGCGCGAGACTCCGAGCGAATGCGCGACATAAATTAATTTTGTAAAAAGAAAGACGCGTACCGAAAGAAGGAATCCAACATCGGCGTAAAATCATTTGGGAAAATGGAGGACGATTCGAGTTCTCCCATGTTGCGCAAAAGTCGCGCAAACAAAAGTGGGATTTACATCGCCTCGTTTGAAGCAAAAATTAATGAAATTCATTTGGCGGAGGAATCTCCGTCGTTTGCAAAAATCGATAAAAATATGCAGCTCCACGAAGCCAATTTGAAATTTCGGTCCCTCGGCGGAAGCATACACGACGGCGTTGATCGTTACGCCGCTAAACAGCCCAAAGTCGCGGAGAGGGATTTGACGAGGAAGAAATACTTGTACGACGACAGGCCCAAAAAAACTGTGGGCAATTCGATTGGGAAATCTTTGTACAACGTAGGATATCGCGAGATATTGTGAAATGTCGCGTATGCGAGAGAAGACAGATTTGTCGCTCGAATTTGTTTGTCGCTGTTTAGTTTTCGTCGAACATTTCTTCTCTCGTAATCGATTGATGATTTTTTGGTAATCGATTCCTTCGCAGTTGGGTGAAAAAGGTTCGGGTATTCGATCTCGCGGGGACGTACAAGATTTCCAGCAATTGAGACAGCAATGTCTGGAATCGGGGCGTTTGTTCGAAGATCCGGAATTTCCCGCGATCGACGCGTCCCTCTTCTACTCGAGAAGTCCGGACAGATACATCGAGTGGAAACGTCCGATGGTGACAACTTTGAAACACTGATTGAAACATAATATCACCGCAAATATCCAAAATACATGTAAAACTTGCGTTTTCGTGAATTTTCCGAATCGTCGCTTCGCAGGAGATAGCCGACAGTCCGCAGTTGTTTATCGACGGATTTTCGCGCTTCGATGTGCAACAGGGTGAGCTCGGTGATTGTTGGCTTCTCGCTGCTGTCGCCAATCTCACGTTGCATCCGAATCTCTTCTGCAATATCGTGCCGGACGATCAGAGCTTTGACGAAGATTACGCGGGCATTTTTCACTTTCGGTTGGTAGTACAAAATGAAGTGACGCGAAAGCGATGATACAAAGATTGTTCGATCGATACGAATTTCGTGAGAAATTAACGAAAAAATCAAAAGACCGACGCCATTTTCCTTTTTCCGTAGGTTCTGGCAGTACGGAAGATGGGTGGATGTCGTGATCGACGATCGTCTTCCGACGTATCGCGGACAACTGATGTACCTTCATTCGGCCGATAACAACGAATTTTGGAGCGCCCTCCTCGAGAAAGCTTACGCGAAGCTGCACGGTTCTTACGAGTCGCTGAAGGGCGGCACGACCTGCGAGGCTATGGAAGACTTTACCGGCGGCGTTACGGAGATGTACGAAATGGAAGAGACGCCCCCCAATCTGTTCAACATACTGCTAAAGGCTTACGAGCGAAATTCACTGATGGGTTGTTCCCTCGAGGTATTGGAAGAAAAAAAAAAACGAATAAATCCAATTTGTGTTTATCCCGAAAGTTCGCAGTAACGAGAAATTCGTTTTCGCGTTTTATCAAGCCCGATCCGAACGTTCTGGAAGCCGAGACACCTCAAGGCCTCATAAGGGGTCACGCTTACAGTATAACTCGCGTGAAATACGTCGACATCTCAACGCCGAACCAAACCGGAAGGATTCCCCTCCTGAGATTGAGAAATCCATGGGGAAACGAGGCCGAGTGGAACGGACCGTGGAGCGATCAGTAATTTCATTGAACAGAGCCTGTCGGCGCGACACACGCGCGCCTCTGACATTTTCGACAAATTTGTTTTCTCTTTGTCGCAAAGATCGCCCGAGTGGAGATTCATCCCCGATCACGAGAAACAAGAGCTCGGCCTGACCTTTGACGTTGACGGCGAATTTTGGATGTCGCTGCAAGATTTTCGAAAATACTTTACGCGCTTGGAGATCTGCAACTTGAATCCCGATTCGCTGACCGACGACGACCTCAATGCGGGAAAGAAGAAATGGGAGATGAGCGTCTACGAGGGCGAATGGGTGCGAGGAGTGACGGCCGGCGGTTGCAGAAATTTCTTGGGTAATCCTCATTTTTCGGTTCGGCGTTTGATTTTTTTGCTTCCGTTGATTATTATCATCATCGAGATCGAGAAAAAAATGATCGAACGATAAAGTCGAAGTGTACAAATAATACTCGACCGATCGACGCTTGGTTAACGACGCAATTTTCGCATTTACTTTAGAAACTTTCTGGCACAACCCGCAGTATCGGATAACGCTGGAATATCCGGACGAGGACGACGACAAGTGTACAGTTATCGTGGCGTTGATGCAAAAAAATAGACGAGCCCAGCGGCGGATGGGCGCCGACTGCCTGACGATCGGTTTCGCCCTTTATCACGTAATGCTTTTATTCTTTCAAATTCTCTCTCGTACCCACCGTCTCATCGTCGTCGACGCTCGCATCTCATTTCCCACTCGACGAAATTTTGCCCTTTTTGTTCCTCCCGTTCGCAGCTGGACTATCCGGACCGCCTGCCAAAGCCGTTGGACGTTAATTTCTTCAAGTACAACGCGTCGGTGGCGCGATCGCCGTCCTTCATAAACCTTCGCGAGGTCAGCTGCCGCTTCAAACTGCCAGCTGGAACTTACTGCATCGTGCCAAGTACGTTCGACCCGAACGAGGAGGGAGAATTTTTGCTGCGTATTTTCTCGGAGAATCAAAATAACATGGAGTACGAATTTTTTTGTTTATTCGCTGAATCAACCATCGAACAAACGTATTCATCGTTCATTTACGATTTTTTCAACAGGGAAAACGACGAGGAGGTTGGAATCGGCGAAGTCGACGACAGGGTAAGTACGCCGGGGATCGTCGAATTATACAAATTTCGCCTCCTCGGAAAAGTTGTAAAAGTCGAAAAGAAAAAGAAATTCGATATACTCGTTTGCGACGACTCGTATTCCGTTGATTTTCCCCGCGCGTCCTTATCGCGAATGACGAAACTTCCGGTTTGCAGATTCGAGATCAACCGGAGCCGCCGCGAAACGAGGAAAAAATCGTTCAATTCTTCAGGACACTCGCTGGTGACGACATGGAAGTGGACTGGATGGAACTGAAGGATATTCTCGATTACGCTATGAAAAATGGTGAGATCTATCGTTTTTTTTTTTTTCATATCGATCATTCAAACATCCGACCTACTTTTTTTCTCACGTTTTTCCTTTTTTCTCTTTCGTTTCTGCGCGCTGACGGCTTTTTACATACGCATGGCTAGATATTCTTCTCGCTTTCTGTGAGTAACGCAGCGAATTTTGTCCGAATTTTTCTCACGTACATGGTCGACCGAACGACTCGCTGGTTATTTTTTTTTTCCACGAGAAAAAGTCTATCGTTTCGTCGATAAAGTTGATGTCTCGAGTCGCAGGCGTCACGGGGTCAATTTGCATTTGTTCAAAATTTATTTTTCCAAATCTTTTACTCGTCCCGCACGTTCAGTACCGTATGAAAAACCGAATAAACCCTCGGACGAACCATGTATGTACACGATACATGAATGCATTTGGGTTTTTAGCTGTTATTATGATTTTTTTCAACAATTAATTATTATCGTTCCGGATTGCTTGTGCAATTGTATTTTATTTGCGTAAAATCACTAAATACGATCAATACTCGGAGATATACAGGGCAAAGTCGCAAAACTCGATGGTAATGATTCGAAGGTAGATTCCGAATGAAATTCCGAGTCGAAATGAAAGTTTGGAACTTTTCGTGCGACCGGAGGGAGATTGGTCGGATCGAAAAGTGATCAAAGGCCTTTCGACCGGGAATTTCATGCCAAATTTGGCATTAAATTGTCAGCTTCCGGTTTTGGGTTACCCTGTATATAATAATAACGCCGGTTATTATCCATATCGTTGTGTGATGACGTATTTTTCTCATTCCTGTGTGAAAATTGTTGAACTTTGTTTATCGTTGAAAAAAAAAAGAAAACGTCGATCGATCTGACCCGAATGGATCTATGGGATTCACAAAAGAGCTAACATGTAGTGTATGTGTTGCGAGTAGAACTACCACCATCAGCTCGACGTAGCGAGGCTCATAATCCCGATACCACCCAAGAAAATGGCTCCTTCGTCGACACTATCATCTCTCTGCTCTGCGGTGTTGTTTGTAATAACGAACAATACAATAAACCCGTAGGTAAGATCGAAAGGAAGAAAGAAGGAGCGAAAAGGATGGCAAAAGCTGTCATCGCCGTTCTCGTCAACGGAAACGAATCCAATTTCACGAATATCACATTTTTTCATCCAACTTTTGTCGCTTCGATCGATTCCTCTTTGACGAATCTTTTCTTTTGAAACGAAATACACACCGACCGTCGCAATCACTTTACGATTCTTCATCGATGTTTGCGCGCGTTGAAAAACTCATTTTCTCATTGCGATTTTGCCGGAGGCGTCGGTGGAGAATGAATTAATCGTTTTTTTACGCATTGACGTTACGTTGAAAAGAAAAACCGAGCGAAAGAGCCTTTGCCACGATTCATACTTACTTTTCTCGCGCTTTGATTGATGTTTTATGGAAAAAAGAAATGTGTCGTCTTTTGTCGTCTCAGGCGCGCGGGGCACGTAGATGAAGATGAATGGCGTAGCGCACCGTTTGTTTGTCGTAAAATGACCCAATAACCGTTACTAATCGCCAGAGAGGGGATGAAAATTTTGCGGTATCGATTAATCGCATTAATCTCGCAATAATTTTTCAACAATCGAAAAAAAAACTTTTTTCGCTCATTTTTTTTTCTTTTGAAACAATTCATCGATTCCTTTTCAGAGATGCACAGCGAGGGTTTCAGTCCCGACATTTGCCGAAGTATGGTCGCGATGTTGGACGTCGATCACTCCGGCAAGCTCGGATACGAAGAGTTTCGCTCTTTGTGGCTGAACATAAGAAATTGGCGGGTAATCGAATTTCCTCAATTTTCGTCAATCATCATAATTTCATTTCCTCTTGTTTTTCCGTTCGAAGAGCTTGTTTTTCCTTCTTCCTTCGGTTTTCGGTTTTACGATGAGATTTTTCTTACAGGCGGTCTTCAAGCTCTACGACAGAGACGGCTCGGGTCATTTGAACGCTTTCGAATTGAGACAGGCGTTGAACAGCGCTGGATATCGTCTGAACAATCACATCCTCAACATTCTCGTGCACAGATACGGCACCAAGGACGGTTTGATACGATTCGACGATTACATCATGTGCGCCGTTCGCCTAAAAACGATGATCGGTAAGTTTCGACGTTTCTCTGAAAAATATCGGTAAATATGAAAAATGGACGATTTTGAAGTTTCCATCGTGGACAAACCGCGCCAAACAATTTCGCCCGAAATGAAAATCCGGAAAAACTCGAAGAAAAAACAAGATTCCCGCTCGAGTCGAACGATGCAAACTTCGGGATGATCAAAATTGCCACGTTTTTGCCTCGCGTCTCTCCGTCTCGTCTCGTCTAACACCTTTCTTCGTTGGATTTTCATCCCCCTCGCTCTGTCACGTGACTATATTGCTAATGTTGCAGACATTTTTCGCGAGCGCGACCCCGACAATACTAACTCGGCGACTTTCACGCTGGAGGAATGGGTCGAAAAAACGTTGTACTCGTAAAAATAAATTCGATACGAAAAAAGGGCTAAAAAAAGAAAAGAATAGAGATCATTGCATCGAGATGATTTACCCGGTACGAGATGAGAGCATTGTTTTACGCATGAAAATTACGAACTAACGTGTTTTTCCGTTTCTTTTTTTGCTCGCTCGCTCGCTTGACTCTCTTTGGAACATCCTCGAAGCTTTGATTCGAAAAAAGAGCAAGCTTTCCGATCGTGTAATCCCTCTTTTGTCTCTTGCAGATTCCGGCCTTGACGTCGAGGCCTTGGCGCTTCTCGTTTGAGAAGCTTCTTTTTTTCGCGTTATACATTCGACCGGATTTTTCAATCCGAATTCGCGTCAAATTTTCCTTCTCTTTTTTTTAATTATAAACCTTCGTCGTTTATTTATTTATATACAAGTATTTTTCCTCAACGATCTGAATGTTTGAAGATGAATTCGAGAGGCGAAACGTTTCCCCGTCCGCGTCGAGCGCGGATGTAGTTCAAAGTTGACAAAATCTCAAAAAAAAAAAAAACCTCATCCGAGCGCGATCGTTACTCGGAAAGAAAAAAGAAAATCTGCGCTTCCTTCGTATACGTATATATTTTTTCAGTCGACGGGAATTATGAAACGCGAAGAGAAACGAAGATTTTGTTTTTTTTTTTGGTCCAAAGTGACACGAGTCTCGTTCGCAGCGATCTTCGAGGCGAAAAAAAAAATCGTGCGTACAACCGAGCGGGACGTTTCGCCCGTGCGTGCCTAATTAATGCATTTTTATCGCGACATGTATACAATTAACGAGTAATATACAATATAGATTTACATACAAAAAAACAGATGGAACAAAACGTATTTTTCACGATCGTTTCTTTTTTTTTTAAATCTCCCTTTTACACGCGAAATGGCATATTTTCAACGATTTATTTTGAACGTGAAACGGAAATATACGAAACATATATACATTTTTTTTCGAAACTCGACACTCGCCGACTGCCTCGATCGAAAAAGTGTACAGAGAATTTGATAATAAAACATCGAGAAACCACGATACTTTCGTGAGCGTGAAAACAAATATTTTCCGCAAGTTCGTAAAAAAAAGTCGGCGAACGAAAAGAAATGATTTTCATCCTCGCATCAAGTTTCCTAGTAAATTGGTTTTTTTATTCATCAACAACTACAAAATACATAGCGAAAAGAGTAAAAAAATGGGCTTTTTTCAGGGTTTCATAGGGGAGGGGGAAAGAAACAAAAGGGGTGGAGGACGAATAAAGAAACGAGCGAATAAACGGGCAAAATTGAGCAATGAAAATCGGGTCGAAGGGCGTTTTGTCTTTTCTCTTTATACGCGCCGGTACTTTGCTTTATCGAGTCCCGAAATTGCTGATGATCGGTGCTGCTTCGTGAGATACGACGAACGAATGAAATCGGCTAAAAACTTATCGATTAAATTCTCTCGTTATTATTTTCTTTCTCGCTTATCATTTATGTCTTTTCGGTAACATTTATCATATTCGTGTGTGTGTGTGTGTGTGTGTCTTTATACATATAATTTGGTACTCTTCTCTTCTTATTCTTGTTTTTCTTTACAGTGAATGATTGACTAGAAAGAGAAAAACGCGTGGATGTTTGATTATTACAATCGTGTCACGATGATTTGATTTTTTCGTGTGTGTGTTTTTTTTCATCTCGTTCAACTCATCAACGCTCGAGCAACTTTGGTTGGATACTCGAGAGGAGAAGCCAGCTTCTCTGCGACTCGTGATACAATTTTCAGTTTTATGCACTTTTCAGCAGCTTTTTGACCGTCGCGATAAAACGCGATATTCTCACGGTATTTTGACAGAAATTCTCCGAGCTCCCGAATTCTTCCTTTCATATTTATGATTTTTATACCGAAACACGAGTAAGAATACGGGAGAATAATTTATTCCATGTTGTCTCGACTTTTGGGTGGAAACATTTTTTTCACACCTCGGAAAGGGTCGCTCGGCAAAGATCATGTTGGAAATCGAAGGAACAGGCGTTTTTGCGTGTAGGGTGACGTCATTTCCGTCGTAGAGCGGCAAAAAACGTGGGTTCTTTCTCGCGAGTGTCCAAACATCGTCGCTCGGGCCTCGATGTGTCTTTGATTCATCGTTTCGACGCTCCGTCAATGTGTCGTTATTCTTTAGGAACGATGTTAACATACATACGAAATCTATGCTATTACACTTGATTAATGTGATTAATGCCATTATAACGTAACGTCACTCGTCTTCCGTTTGATTTTTCCATTTTCTCATCGACAATCGCGTACTTTTTACTCCCAATATGCGCTGTTTTCCGATTATCAGTTCGTTTCGTTTTCTTCTCTAAATAAACGCTTTTTTTCCGTGTCGAAAAAAAGAAATACTTCCTCCTCTCTATTCACATTGTCTCTTTTCTTTTCTCCTTCTTCTATTATAGTATTATCACTCTTCTGGTTTCGATACTCGGAGAGTTTCGTCTCGAAAATACAGTCTTTTTCTTTTGAATAATCTATCGCATCTCGACTCGTCGATCGTCGCAAATTTTACAATAAAATCAATCTCGCGGCGGGAAATGACGAGTCTTTTGACACTCTCTCGTCTTTTCTCCTTTCGCCGTGGTTATTCTACCTTGTTATCGCAAATGCCAGTGATTGACTCTTCGTCAATTTATACACGATGCTCGGGTGTGAAATAAATAAATAAATAAATAAATAAATAAATATGTCTCCAAAGTCACGTGACGAATAAATCGCAGCTGAATCGTAAAAACTATCGGAAAAGTCGATCGAAGATTTTTCTTTGCAATTCCGTTCGTTTTGTTTCACGCTTTCTTTTTATCACGACAATTTGCGAATGAATTTTCGTTATTATGTTGTTATTATTATTATTATTATTATATAACAAAAAAATGGAAACAAACGAATAAAGAGGAATAGAAAAATCTATCGCGTCGAGTTTCAAATCTTATTTACAATAATATCGCGTCGAGTTTCGAGTGACGATTTTCAGCCCTCTCACTCGGTTGCTCTCGATGATTTTACAATTATTACATCTATCCGGGGATGGTGGGAACAGGCTCCGGCAATTGAAGGGAAAACAAAGTTTATTTTATTGAAAAAAAAAAAAAAAATGCCTGGACGAAAAATGGCGGAATTGAAGTATTCTTTTTCAAAGTTGACGAACGATTTGACGAATGAAACTTGGAAGGGTCGTTTGATTTCGATGAAAGCAACTAGTCTTTTCAGTCTCTGGAGGAAAAACAGTATCGACGAGATTGACCAATAAGGTATTTGGTGGCTTTTTTGCTCGAATGGCGACAAGTGCGTCGTGACGGTAAGCATTTTCGACGAAATCGAAGATAAACAAGAAAAATGTTTAATATTTACAGGTGAAAAATGAGAATCCGAGGAGAATCCGGCGAGTCCTCGACATCTCCTCACGCTCCGATTTTGTTGTCGATGTACTCGTCGTCGTCGTCGTCGGCGAACTTGAAGCCATCCTCGTCCTCGCCGATGAAATCGTAAAAAGACTCTCTCGAGGTGTCTCTGATGTCAGCCTCGACCCCGTAATCCGGACTCTGAATGTCCTTGATGATTTCCATCTTGGTTTCCTGTTTCGCGCGATGGACCTTGACGGGCGATTGGTTCCTGCGACTTTTCGACAATTCCTTCATCGGTATATCCTCGTAATTGACGATATTGTTGCTGGCGACGACGAGGGCGTTGAGATCGGTGGGGTCCTCGTACTTTCGTCGCACGATCGGCGTCCTGGTGATGTCGCGGACGTCGCGGACGTCGCGTTCGACCTCGGAAGGACGTCTCGAGGCTTCCTGAGGATGTTTCCTGCGCGACGAAACCCGCGACGCTCTCGGACTCGACTCGCTCGTTCGACAATTCCTCCGGGCGGTCATCGGCGATCGCGGACTCTCCGTACTCTCCCGTAGACGATTTCTCACGCTCGCGGCCGTGCGTCTCTCGTTCGACGACGACTCGTACGCGCTCCCGTCGTCGTTCCTCGGACTCCTCGGCAGGCTCGAGCTTCTCCTCCTCTCGTCCTCCTCGATCAGACGATTTCTCGTGATCCTCGGTGTGAATTTGCCGCCCTCGAGGCTGCGCACTTGGCGCTCGCTGTTGTTTTCCCTCGTCGGAAGGCGATTCGGTATGGGATCGGCGACGACGTCGTCCCGGGTGTGCCTGACGAGTGACTCGTCGCTGACGCGCACCCTCGACTCCTCGAGTACCCGGTGAATCGGCAGCATCCCGTCGTTCAAACGAGCCCGATACTCCATGATTATCTCGTCGTGAAGCTTGCTCTCACCGGGGTCCAACTTCCTCGGCAGAATCGCGTCCTGGCCGTTTTCCTCGTTTCTCCTCGCGTCCCGGACTTTCTTGTACTCCTCCGGCGTCAAGGACGCTCCCTCCGTCTCGAGTCTCGTCCTCGCGACGTCCCTCCCTTCCCCGATTTCCTCGTAGTGATGGTCCTCCTCGATGGCCCCGAGAATCTCGGACTCTCCGGGTGCCAACGGCGGAATCCACACGAGAAACGCCGGGTCCATCCCCAGGTAGGATCCCGGCGCTGCCGCCGCGTTCACCACGTTGTAGTCGTAATAATCGAGCTCGAGGTCCGTGTCCGGATTCGCCAGGCTGAACTCGGAGCCCGGACCCTGCAGGAGACGCTCGCGGTTTCTACGGTCCTTGGTCTCTTTGCCGCAGCGCAGCGTCGAGAGGTTCGACGACGTGCTCGCCGGCGAGAAACCCTGCGAGAATCGAACATCCCGAAGGAAAAGAGAAAAAGAACAAAATACAGTAATTCGGGCGCGTCGGGCGTCTCAAAAAGGACATTCGATCATCGACCTTGCTTTTTTTCAAATTTCCACTCATTTTGAAAAAAATATCAAAAAAAACAGAGGACACACCCAGAAAAAAATCTATTATCTTCAAATAAAACCTATTTAATTTGAATAGATTTTTTGCTTGGCTCCTGGCAGAATAGACTTTTATTCAAATTCAACATATAAATTTATTTGATTCAACCAGTGTTATTAGTGTTATTTAAAAAGTATTGGAATGAGCCTGGAGTTAGTATTGGAAGTAGTTGTATAGGATGTGACGACCCGAACGGTCTTGCAGTGGTGGGGACGGTCCAGTGACGATGAGTGAACGGAATGGTGGCCCCGCCGCTGGATGGTCTCGAACCCGGGTCCTCCCGATGAGAGCGATGAGCGCTAACCACTGCGCTACGGCTACTTATGATTTTTTTCACTCGAATCGTCTATACCTCAGTAATGCTGGACCGTCACAAGGAATTGGAGCCACCATCGTCACTACCACCGCCATAGCCTTTCGGTTATTAATAACGATGCTTGATATCAGCATTCATGCACTATACGAAAGATATTTCTTATAGTATCATTTATATTCGTGTAATTTAGTCATTAAGTATATCTCAATGTTAAATAAATATATATGTTAGAAGCGAATACATAGGCAAATCAAATCAAATAAAAATTTATTTGATCTAACAAAAAATTTATTTAATTGTAATAAATGAAGATTGAATAGACGAATCTATTCAATCATAATAGATCTTTTCTCTGGGTGTAGCCTTTCGGTTATTAATAACGATGCTTGATATCAGCATTCATGCACTATACGAAAGATATTTCTTATAGTATCATTTATATTCGTGTAATTTAGTCATTAAGTATATCTCAATGTTAAATAAATATATATGTTAGAAGCGAATACATAGGCAAATCAAATCAAATAAAAATTTATTTGATCCAACAAAAAATGCATTTAATTGTAATAAATGAAGATTGAATAGACGAATCTATTCAATCATAATAGATCTTTTCTCTGGGTGTAGCCTTTCGGTTATTAATAACGATGCTTGATATCAGCATTCATGCACTATACGAAAGATATTTCTTATAGTATCATTTATATTCGTGTAATTTAGTGATTAAGTATATCTCAATGTTAAATAAATATATATGTTAGAAGCGAATACATAGGCAAATCAAATCAAATAAAAATTTATTTAATCCAACAAAAAATGCATTTAATTGTAATAAATGAAGATTGAATAGACGAATCTATTCAATCATAATAGATCTTTTCTCTGGGTGCACCCGGGGGATGATCGAACGACCTTGGGCGATCGGGCGAAATCTGCGAGATTTTTCGAGCCTCGTCCGGCGCGTCTCCGCAGCCGGAAACCGACGCGTTTTTTCTATTTTTTTTTCGCGACTCGAGAAACACTCCACCGATCACCGACAGACCCACGCTGCCTACACCTTATACAGGACACTTCGATAGAATCGCATGACGCGTTTGAGAAAAATGCGCGTCGCGATAATGCGATTACCTTTGCCCGCAGAAGTTTACACGTTTTTGCTTGTGTGACGCTTACGTTATTCACGCTGGTCGAGGCGCTCGTGATGCTGAAACGTCTGCTCTCCTCCGACACGGACGTTTCCTCCGACACTGGTGTTATAGGCCCAACCGTACGTAGCCTGGATACCGATTTTTTCAAACGGCCGAGAGAGGGAGAGAGAGAGAGAAAAAAAAAAGAAAAACAATTTATTATCGATCAGCTGTAAACGAAAAAAAAAAACGTACATTTTTTTTTTCCGTTCTTCGTCGTGATAAACATTGATATACTCGTAAATATATATATATATATATAAACTCAGCCGTATTTATGTATAAATCTAGACAAACAATATTTAATCTATTATCGAAAAGGAATATCCAACGAAAACACACGCATTTAATCAACATATTCATGCGCATTCTAAATGCAACGTTTGCATTTGACTCCCAAATGAAGAACGTACGAATAAATAAATAAATTTATATATATATATACATACATACACGTGGAAGAAAGTTTAGATTTATTTACGTGAAAAAATGAACATTTTCACGAAGCAAAAACATTGTTTGTGTGCAAAGTACATATATATATATATATTTTTCTTTTTTTCTTTTTTTTTCTTTACGTATGATTATAGATTACGAAATATTTATCGTCTAAATTCTACTCGTGCCTTTGTTCGCCACTTTACTTTACGAGAATCTTCGTTGAACCAAAGAATCACGCGTGGACTGTTTGGAAATGAATAATGAAAATGCTGGTTGGTTCAGTGTGTTTTTTTTTTTTTCTTTTTTGCCATTAAATATATTCGATTATTCGATTGGGGATGAAGAGGGGGGGTGGAGAGCGAGAGTCAGGGTGGAAGAGGGTGATATTTCGAGATGATGAAAAATCGAGCGAGGGAGGGCGGGAAGGAGGGCGCCGTGGGGAGCACAAAACTTTTTACGAAAATTCGTCAATCGGGAACTTACTTTACTGGACGAGCGTATTTGATTTCCGGCTGGCCGTTGGACGACGCGCCTGAGCCGGACGACGAGCGTTTCGACGGTGTGCTCAGCGCACTGCCGATGATCGTCCTCTGCGAGCCTCGCTCGTCGTGTTCCTTCTGCCTCAGGGTCCCCGAATCCGCGGTACTTTCGTCCTCGATCCTTTCCCAGCGAGGAATTCAGACGGGAAAATTCGGATTTACCGGAGCTTTGTTATTTTATTTTATTTTTTTCTCGTACCGCAAAACGCGTTTTGACGCGTCGCGAAACAAACGAATCGCTTTTTTCTCTTCGTTCGAGGGAATATTGTTTTCCTCACACCTCGATGGAAAGTTCGGTTTTCGCCGCTGTTTTGCGGGACGAAAGTGCCACATTCCCTCCCGGCGCAATGTTCAAACGAAACGTGTCAAATTTTCGAAAAGATACCGCCTGCCTTAGCAACGACTTGTTTATGTAATATAGTAGATGTATCTGTGGACCTTTTGTAACCGCGAAAAGTTTAATGAGAGAACAACGAAATTTAATACAAATTCAAAAAAATTAATCTTTTACATACTATACAAAATTATATTTCGGAAATAAAAATTCGAAAAAAAAAGTTGAAATTAAATAAATTGTATTATTTATTGATCACGCAATCGATGTGATAATGAATTATAATGAATTTATATGATATTGAAGTTGATGATGAAATGAAGAATAGAAAAAAGAATTTTCGTTTCATTCCGGGGCTCGGTATATTCAAATTATTATTTATTTTTATTAATATTTAAATCCAGAAGACGAGACAACAGAATTAAATACAAATTGAAAAAGAAAAACTTTCATATAACAAATGAAATTGTATTTTGCCAATAAAAATAACAAAATGAAATAATGTTGAAAACGAGTGAATAAGTTACTGGTAATTATTGTTGCTAAATATTTACTTCTAAAAAAAATTTTTAAAACACTAAAGAGAATAATAAAAGCGACATAAGATTTACTATTCATTAATATATATATATATTGGGGAGTTTTACTTGCACACCCTTTACGGGTTTTTACAAGCCACCCACCCAACTACTACATATTCTGTCTTATCTCCTCGTACCTCCTCTGTTTTTCTGGGTGGGTGGATTTCCTCCAATAGACCTACTTTTTTACGTGGGTTCCGAACCACGAGAGAACAGTTTAAGACACTTAGAAAAAATCCATTGGTGTCGGCGGCGGGAATCGAACCCGGACCCACCGGGTGTGAGCCGGGCGCGTTACCACTAGGCCACTACTGCCTCTACTATTCATTAATATTAATATTGATTGGTTAAACAATAATCAACCACGGGTTTAGAAAGTTGTTAAAATAAAGCAATCGAACGTTTTTGAAAAAAATGCGTAATATAAAAAAAAATGTAACCATTAAGAAGAATAAATATTGTTTAATAATTTTAAAAGTTAGTTTTTATTAGGGGGAGCTCCGGCCCCCAACCCCCGCCGGGGGCTTCGCCCCCTGGATCCCTTTTTCTGGGGGGCTCCGCCCCCCAACCCCCCGCTGGGGGCTCCCTCAGACCCCCGACGAGCTTTCCATCCTGGTGCGAGGAAAAACAGTATACGCACCACGGGAGGAGAGAAGCACATTCCCGCCCGCGTAGCATTGTCCCTAGGTGCGTAATATACTATTTTTACGAAAGGAAAGAGACAAAAAAGGAGCGTTTTTGCTGTTTAGCATTTTTTTCGTCCTCGTACGCGAGCTTTTTGTGCTTGGAACGAGGAGAAAGGGTCGCGTTTGACAGTCTTGACGAAAAGATCGCGGTCGGACTCACTCGGTCGCCGTCTCGGTGCTCTCGTAGCCGTCCTCGAGGTCGTTCGGGGTCTGCTCGAGCCTGGCGTGTCTCGGCGAGCCTCGTCTCGGCAATCTCACCAGGGAAACGACCTCGGATATGAGGGTCGACGATGACATTGCCCTCGCGCGTCTCGCCAAGCCCTGCATGGACCCGCTGCAAGCTGAATTTCCACGTTTTTTTCAAAATTTTTTTTTATCCTTCCACCTTCGCTCATCTCGGGACAGGGGAAGGCACTGGAGGGTGGATTCCTCGTCGATGAGGTTGGAAAACGAACACGCGGACTTATCTCGTACCGGAATTGTCCGTCAGGCTGTCGAGATCCTCGGCGATCTGGTACTTTCTGTACTTGACGGCGTACTGAAGCGCCAGAACGACGGAAATGAGAAACATGAGGAGGAGAAGCGAGGCGGCGGCCAGATGCGCCGGCGACAGCCACAGAGCCCATCTTCCGGCGGCGGTCGCCACTTCCGGATGCAGGAGAATCGTCGACGGATCCGTGCCGTTCTCCGTCGTCTTGGCTAGAAAAATTAGTCCCGATGTCAACTTCCGGTCGCAGCCACTTTTTTTTTTTTCTTTATTTTTTTTTTTGTTTTTTCCTTCGAAATTCGATGAAATTCGGCGAGAAAGGACTAACGTTGGATGGAGGCGTGCGCGAGGAAACCACCGACGCAGGATTCGCCGGCCGCCGTCGCCTCGTCGCTGAAAAACTCCAGGAGAAGGTACTGGCCCGTCGCGAGGATCGTCCCCGACGCCGGGGCGCTCTTGTCGCAGGCGACGTCCGCCAGAAGCTCGGCGCTCAGCGAGTCGCCATCCCGGATCCTTATGTACTGTCCTGGACAAGGAAATCTCGTTTGGTCGATGTGAAGCTCGACGACGAACTCCACGCTGGCTTGAACGAGCCAAAACGACCGACCCGGGCAGGCCTGCGTGCTCGCCGCCAGGATTCTCCTCGAAGTTTCGTTCGCCAAGTTCACCAGACAACCGCAGCGGCACTTTGCGCCGATTTCCGCCGTCACTTCCGGCCTCTCGGCGGCTATTCCTCTTCCGTGACTGCACTCCCAATCCCCCGGCTTCCAGTTACCCCTAAGGTCCAATTCACCGGCTCCTCCGCACGGCTCCGACTCGACGGCTTTGCCCTGCAAACGTTTTTTTTTCGCGGCTTGCTCGTTTTTGACAAAATAAATCCGCGTCTTCGTCGTCGTTGTCTTTCGAGTCTGAAATAATCGGTAGTTTCTCGCGTTCGTACCTGACAAAATTTTGCGCCGTATCGAGGCGGCGGCGTGTCGCAAAATCGGTATCGATTGCGAACTCCTCCGACGCAGGAGCTGCTGCAGGGACTCCACTGACTCCATTGGCCCCAGCCTCCCGCGTCGCTCTCTGGTACGGGAATTAAAAGAAAAACTAATCGGCGAATGGGACAAGAAGAGGGCGAAACGAGCCGGAGGGCTCGATTATTTCGCTGTTTTTTTTTTGGGTTTTTTTCGTTTGTTTTTCACGAGGAAAGGAGCGACCTTTCAGAGTCAGAGTCGCAGCCCTTCGGATTAACGCGACTTTGATAATCTCCCGATGGCGAATACGCTCTGAAAGTTTTTACGTAATAAGAGCGAAAACGAAGCGACTGACGAGAAACAAAATAAAATAACGAGGCGGAAGTTCTCTGTGGTCTCTTTTCCGATCCCTCGGTAAAAGTCCTCGAATAATCTCCGATATTGGAAGGACGATAAGCGGCGGAGGGTATACCAGCGAGTCTCTGCCGGGAGGAACAGGAAATGGACGTTCATTGTACGATTTCTCGACTCTCTTTCCCTTTCGGGAATTTTGTTGAAAGCAGTGGGAAAGTGGTCTTTTTTTTTAAAATAAGAAAAAGTTCGATAAATTCGCGTAAACGAAAACAAACGTTCCCATCGATATTCGCGTTTTTCCAAAATATAATAACGCCGATTTTCGAGTGTTCGGAACACGTATATTTCAAAATTCGAAATTCATTTTGCATTTTAGTCGCGTACGGAGAGACGATTGTTTTTCACTTTATGCTCGTCCGGAAACGTGGCGTTGTACGATTTCTCAACTCTCTTTCCCTTTCGGGAATTTTGTTGAAAGCAGTGGGAAAGTGGTCTTTTTTTAAAAATAAGAAAAAGTTCGATAAATTCGCGTAAACGAAAACAAACGTTCCCATCGATATTCGCGTTTTTCCAAAATATAATAACGCCGATTTTCGAGTGTTCGGAACACGTATATTCCGAAATTCGAAATTCATTTTGCATTTTAGTCGCGTACGGAGAGACGATTGTTTTTCACTTTATTCTCGTCCGGAAACGTCGCGTTGTACGATTTCGCAACTCTCTTTCCCTTTCGGGAATTTTGTTGAAAGCAGTGGGAAAGTGGTCTTTTTTTTTAAATAAGAAAAAGTTCGATAAATTCGCGTAAATGAAAATAAACGTTCCCATCGATATTCGCGTTTTTCAAAAATATAATAACGCCGATTTTCGAGTGTTCGGAACACGTATATTCCGAAATTCGAAATTCATTTTGCATTTTAGTCGCGTACGGAGAGACGCTTGTTTTTCACTTTATTCTCGTCCGGAAACGTCGCGTTGTACGATTTCTCAACTCTCTTTCTCTTTCGAGAATTTTGTTGAAAGCAGTGGGAAAGTGGTCTTTTTTTTTAAAATAAGAAAAAGTTCGATAAATTCGCGTAAACGAAAACAAACGTTCCCATCGATATTCACGTTTTTCAAAAAAGAAGAGACGCTTTTTCAACATTTTTTTTCGGAACACGTATATTTCGAAATTCGAAATTCATTTTGCATTTTAGTCGAATTTAGGAAACATCGCGTATCGCCAGCGCGCGTTTCGTTTGACGAAATAACTTGTCTCGTTAAAGTCCGCAAATGAATTTCTGGCGCGTCTCCTCCTCGGCATTATCTCGCTCGAAACTCGATGATAAATCGTGTACTCGACGGTTAAAACTCGTGCAAAGTTTCTCCTCGGACTCTCTCGTTTTCCGGATCGATCGTGAACGCCTCGCGGTTGATAAAAGGGTCAGGTAACTTCATGTACGCGGAATCTCTCTTTCTCTCCCTCTCTGTTCCATCCCTTCGTGTTTCTATTCGAGCTACCGGCGGGAAGTAATTTACTCGCGCGATAACTGGAGCGAGATGCGATAATTAAAAAGCCTCGAAGCTACGCGAGCATCCCATTCGCCATATTTAATATTTGGATCGTCGTTGATTTCAACGAACGTATATACAGCGCGATCGATCAAATTTTCGTTTTTTTTTTCGCATTCGCAATTGGATCCGAATCTACGGACGATCGTTTTGTTGTTTTTTTTTTTGCACCGTTTTATTCCGACGGAGGAAAAAAATTCTCGTCCGTGGCGAAGCCTCGGATCAGATTCATCCCGATTTGACACTTTTTTCCGCGTTTGTTTCGTGATTTTTTCGCTTCGTTGAATTTTTCGCCTTTTTTTCGAGCTGAATTTCCTCCGCGGTCTTCCCCGATCGCTCGTGGACGGACGAGCCGATATTCCACCGCGCGCTTCCGGAGTAACGTTCGCTCATCGGTTAAATCTCGCGACACACTCGGATGGATAATTAATCAAGGCGACAACGCGAGGCTCCCGCGATAAAATCGATAAAACTCAACTTCCGTCGAGGCAATCGCTCGCTCCGAGCCGCGCCTTGATTCTTCTCCAAACGATCTTTTCCGAGGGATTTTAAACCCATTTTTTTTCATCGATTTTCTCGAAAATAGTCAAAAAACGCGATTGAATTTCGAAATTTGTATATTTTTCATAAATTCTCTCCGCGATTTCGATCCTTCGTGACTTTGGAATTTTTCCTCGCACTAGGAGGGAAAAAAATAAAAATCGTCAGTCCCTTTTTTGATTCTTTTTTTTCACCTCACCGTGGCCAAAATTGACGGAAATCGGTGGGCCCGTATCTCGAAGCAATATAAGTGCGATTTACGGTACACCTAAATGATGTAATTGAACTTTCGTGTTGGAACGAAACGGCGAAAAAAGGCGAATAAAATGGAGTAAAGAGGATTTATCGCGAATTTGAGATTGACAAGTTCGAGGGGGGAGGGAAACACGTATGTGCGACAAGCTCGGCGGATAACGTGTACGTATACACCGAGTGTTTCGTTCAATCAATATCGCTTCGTTATAAATGAAATACACGCCGTGAGCAGCCTGCATCGCTCGCGCGACAGACACGAGCGCCAAATGTACACTCGCCTCGCGCCCGCATGGAGATGAAAATGCCCTGTTCCTCTGCTTTTCGCAGGCTTGTCCATCGTTACGTCAAACTGCGACTGATACACACGTCGAAACAATCGCCATTTCCCATCGGTCCGCGAAATGCCCTCGATTGTCTCGATATTCGGTGAATAAATAATGAGCGGAAAAACCGAGCGACTCTTTCATCATTAATCGCTCGAATATTTCCGGGTCGTATCGGGTTTAACGCGAGATAAATTTGACGCTATTGTCAATCGTAATTACCAGCATCGTTACTCCTCGCTCGCGCCATTTTTGTATACATATATGTATTAAAAAAAAAGTGTCAAAAAAGTGTCAAAAAAGTCAAACGAAAAGAGCAAGAAAAATATGGTTTTCGCCTATAAGAGTGAGTTTGAATTATTATCGATGAGAGATCGAGACGAATTCGGATCGTCCCGTTTTTTTTTCGAGTTTTGGAGCGCAGAATCGTGTTTTTTTTACAATTACCTTTGATCGGAAACGTCGGTATGCAGTTGACTCTGACTTCGGCCATCGCGTCCGTGATGGCTTGGCTGACGTAGACGAAGCAGTACTCGACGAATTTCTCAGTGAATACGTCGCAGTCGAAGGTGAGCGAGTGTTTGCCAGGTGGTGCTTTGAGCTCGGTAACGTAGTTCAACGTCGATGGAGGAGCGAGGGACGCCACGTCGGCCGTCAGACGCCCGTACACCCGCACCCGGTCACCCTGGAGCCGACAAGAGGGGTACTCGAAGAGAACGGAGAGTCCACCGGATCCACCCTCGCAGGGATACACGGATCTCGCGTGAACGTTGAAGACATACTGATCGGACCATTCCACCTGCGAGACACGTCCGAATCTTTCTCAAAACGATGCGACGGTTGAAAGCAACGAAATCTCCCTGATGAACAGCGAGGGGGGTTGGACAAAGACGATAAAACACCGTTGGATTCGTCGTTGAGGGTCATTCTTCGGTTTTTTTTTTTTTTTCATCTTCTCCCCAAGGAAAATGCGAAGATGACGATGGAAAAATGGGTACGAATACCGAAAGGCAACGGGGGGAGAATTTTGATTTCGCTAAAAAAAAAATGGATCCCGGAGATGATTTTTCTTCCCGCAGTTTCGGTCTTTACCCTCGCGAAATGGCGAAACTCGGGATGTTTGCGATACTCGCGGCCTCTCGCGGAGTTTCGGAAATTAGATTTTGGATTCGATGAAAATACACGCAGCGACGAATGTCTGCTTAATTGTTTGAGCGTACGAGGATGCGAAACTCGGTGGGATGCACCGGAAGTGGACTGATTCACGGTGTAAAATACCAGTGGGGAATCTCGCGTTTTCGCGGCTCTCGTACTTTGCCAACAAAGTTCGCGAACGTCAGAGGACTCTCGTCACTCGTCACTTTTGTGTACTCGTGCGAGCTTTCTCGCTTTCCATCGTCCCCCGCTTGTTTCCAAATCGCGTTATTCGTCCACCGTAAAATAGTCGTTGAAGCGATCGCCAAGCTAGTTTCGTCAGATTGCTGCTTGCATAATTGGCACTCTCGTCAATTCGAGTAACCGGAAATTGTCGTGGCGAACACTTTTTACAACCGAAAAAGCCTCGTCTTCCGCACGGTTTTGAAAAAAACTATCAGATTTCTGAATTTCGCGACAAAGCTCCATTCGAAGCTTTCTCGCTTCCCTTCATCCCCCGCTTGTTTCCAAATCGCGTTATTCGTTCAGCGTAAAATAGTCGTTGAATCGATAGCCAAGCTAGTTTCGTTAGATTGCTGCTTGCATAATTGGCACTCGCTCGTCAATTCGAGACACCGTAAATTATCGTGGCGAACACTTTTTACAACCGAAATACACCCTTGTTTTCATCGACCCTCAAAATTCTCGTCTTCCGCACGGTTTTGAAAAAAACTATCAGATTTCTGAATTTCGCGACAAAGCTCGATTTCTCGCTTCCCATCGTCAAAATTATCGTGGCGAACACTTTTTACAACCGAAATACACCCTTGTTTTCATCGACCCTCAAAATTCTCGTCTTCCGCACGGTTTTGAAAAAAACTATCAGATTTCTGAATTTCGCGACAAAGCTCGCTTCGAAGCTTTCTCGCTTCCCATCATCCCCCGCTTGTTTCCAAATCGCGTTATTCGTCCAGCGTAAAGTTCTCGTTAAGGGAGCTTTTCAGTGTGAAATTTTCAAAAAATCGATTTTTTTTTGTTTTATGGAATAGTATACACTCTTCCGAATATTCCCTGAAATTTTCATGCCGAAATTCAGATTATTTCGGTTACTGTGAAAAACAGCGATTTTTCGGGCTGTCACACTGGAAAGCTCCCTTAAATCGATCGCCAAGCTAGTTTCGTCAGATTGCTGCTTGCATAATTGGCACTCTCGTCAATTCGAGACACCGTGAATTGCCGTGGCGAACTCTTTTTACAACCGAAATACACCCTCGTTTTCATCGACCCTCAAAATTCTCGTTTTCCGCAAGGTTTTGAAAAAAATAATCAAATCTCCGAATTCAAAATTCTTTTTCCCCATACCTTCATGTACGCGCTGGTGGTCGGCGCGCTCGAATTAGCGTTCGTCGGTTTCAGCCTCAGGGCGTAGTGGCCTGCGAGACCGAAAAATTCGCATCTCAGACGGAGAATTCTCCGTTCGGGAAATCCTTGAATGATCTCCGAGTAGAGCATCTGAAAAAAGTGAAAAAAGAAGAAAAAAAAATTCGAAAAATCGTGCCAGCGAAGATTCTCGCTCCTTTTTCAATGTTTTTTTTTTCCCCTTGAAAGGAAATAATTCAACCGTCGGAAAAGTTCCTCGTTTCGGAAGATGACGAGCGGGCGAAACGCTGCGGAACGAGCGAGGAATTTTTGACGAATCGTTCAACGTTTTTCGATTTTTCAAACGTCACACTCGCGAGAATAATTCTCGAAGAAGCACCGCAAGAAGAAAAGCTTCACTCTGCATCTTTGCTGTCGCGGGAGAAAAATACAAGTTGCCGAGTTCCGCAAGTTCGTAGAGAGAAAACGAGAGAGGGAGAATTTACCATCACGCGAAATACGAAATAAAGTAACATAAATAAAAAGCTCCAAACAAGATCGTACAAGGGTTTTGTTGAATCCACACATGGGTCGATGGTCCTCGTGAAATACCCGTCCAGTATTTCACCTCCCGGTTGACGTCAAAATTTTGCATTATTCATACGAGGGAGCGTGTTCATGTACGGGCAATTCCATGTCAAATGGACGAGCTCATTCTCCCCCTTTTTTCGTCTCTCTAATAAATGACGCATCGACACTTGCACGATCATAATTCGAAACAAGACACGTCCCTCGGCAATTTTTGACAATTTTTGCATTCAAAAAAGTACACGGTCGACTCGGATTTTTCGATTTGTTTTTTTTTTTCAACCCCCTGTTCAATGACACCCGCTGTGTGGATATGCTTTCGCAAAGTAGGTTGTTTCGCTTTTTGGGATCGATCCGTTTTGCATCTCGTTTGGGAAAAAAAATCGAACCTACCTGTACGTGACTCTTGTTGCGCGGATCGCAGGCCAAATCGCTCGAGCCGCAATAAATGAGCTGCAGGGAGTAAGTCGTGACGGGAATTCCCTTGACCGGCGTGCAGGAAATGCCCGTGTACTCGAGGGTGGCGACCACCGACTGGCCCGGATAGGTGTTGAAGTGCTGAGGCTCAACGGTGAGCGACGGTGTGGGCCATCGTACGTCCAGCGTGGTTCTCATCTGAGAACGTCGAAAAGAGGCGGAAAAAACGAAGGATAACTCGCCAAAAACGAGAATGAAAAAACAACGGAAAAAACCGAAAAAATACAAGCTAATTCGGCAATGACGGAAAGTCGATTCCTTCGTTTTTTTTTTGGCTCGTCTCAATTCCAGGGAACGGTTGACGGGATTATTGGGAACTCACCTGAACCCCCGAGAGGTCGGAAATGTCGATAAACTTGGCGGATGGCGTTGATTTTTTCTGCAGTTGCAGGGAATAAACGCCACCGCGTGAAAAAAATCCGCACGGCACCGTGAGGGATGTATTGCCGGCGAAATTGGGCGAAGGGGCGATTGGCACTTCACCGACGAATTCCGATGTGAAACCGTCCAGGTGCATGACCCTGCGACGAATGACGAACCGAGTGATCAAGGATTCGTGTATCGTCGCGTGATTGAATTTGATATTATCGAAGTTGGGGATGGAAAAAATTGTGATGGAAATAATGACGATTGCGGTATTAATTGTTGAGTATCGTTGTAGTGTTTTTCAAGGATATTCGACGCGAAAACGTTGCCCACCTTAAAACAAATTGATCGGGTTGCGATTGATTGTTTTTCCAGCTGTATTCCCCGTAGTGGTCCTCTTCCATCGAGAAATCAATGTCATCCGTGATCGTGCTCGAGGAAATTGTCGACGTCGCGATGAGGGTGCTCGCGGTACTCGTCGACGTCTTGGTACGCCGTTGCTCCGACGGTAATTCGAGAATGAGAACGGCGAGGTCGCCCGAGAGGGCGGTGTGAGACGCGGCGACCATCAGGCTGGAGAACAACGACTCCTCCATCGTCGTCACGGGACTCGGAGTACCTTGAGACATTTTTCGAATATCCTTCGTCAGGAGGAAGGAAAAAAGCCCCCGGAAAACAGCGAAATTTTCGTCTCTCGCGATCGAAGGTTTACCACACTTTTTTGTCGCTTTCCGAGAGGAAAAATACCGGCAAGATGAGAGAAAAATGAAAAAAAAAAAAACAAAAACGAGCGGACGCGACGAGGAAAAGAGTGAAAATGAGCCATCTTCCATCTCGCGTATTAGCGACACTGTGAAATTTTTCAAACGTGAGATGACGTGACGTATATGCACCCGGAAGAAGATGCGTTTGATAAAAACAGTAAACGGTGGAGAACCACTGCCAGAATCTCAAAATTTTTCGACATTTTGCACATCGAAACGTAGTGTTATACCGTTTTTGGGCCAAGAGTAAATTGTCATAATTTTTAGTGAAATTGTTTGACAGTTATCACCGTAAAACAGATCGGGTCGAGTTTGGTCCAGAATTGCATCTTTCGGGATGGGACAAATCTCGAAAGGTTGCTTTTGCATCGAGAAACATGGCGTTCCCCACCTAATTCTCCGTTGGTCTCGCAACAACGTCGTTTATCAATGATGCTGGGAAGTGAGGGATGTTACTATTTGCTCGCTCATGTCCCCGGTACGGTTAAGATCGTACCCGAGAGGAGGCAGAGATCTTGCTCGAGCGCATGGCGCTTGTAACGCAGTCTCTGGCACACGGCTCGCCAATGGCTTGATCTTCGATAGAATTTATATGTACATACACGTAAATATAGTATATACTGTGTCCATACATGCACATAAAGCCATGAGAGAAGCGCTTTCACGATTGGCAGTGCGCCACAATCGAGGCAATTCTCCGATGCTGGCGTTGTTCCCTGAATAATCGATGGAGGAAACTGTTGACGAAATTTCTCCGTTCGCGTACGAAACGTGTACACGATTGACGTTATAACGGGCTTCCTTGGAGCGTTAAATAAATGCACTGACCCGCCAATTTCGCGTAATTTTCGTTCTCTTAAAGAGAAACGTTTAATTCGAATTTAATTATTGAAAAATCACCAAACGCTCGATCGAGTATCTTGAGAGGAATTCCGGCGATATTTCAGGGAATATACGCGAGCTGAGGAAAAATTTCCGTTCGAGTCTTCCGAGAGAGACGTATTTATTGATCTTTTTATCCGGATGCTGCGTTCGATGATTTTATTTCCGTGAAAGATGAAAAAAGGTATTGCGTTTTATGGACGGAGTGAAAGAGACGCGAGAGAAAAACTTCGGGGCGAAAAATCGATCTGTCGAAGGTTCGAAAATTGCGGGGAGCGAGATGGTCCAATAAATAAGAGTATATAAATGAACGTGCGATGTAGTATGTATGTTGACGCGTTACGGAGGACCCTGAGCCTGCTCCCGTGCTCCCGGGGGTGACGTTACACCTGTGACGTAACGCGAGACATCGAGAAAAGGTTTGCGCAGGGGAAAAAGTATCCGAGAGGCTGAGAGAGAAGTAGCAAAGTCGTAAAACGGTGGACCGTGCGAGCTCGATCGAGCGGATGAACAGGACGAGGAATCTCTTCCGTTCGTTGACTCCAAGGGATATGAGAAGTCCAAGAAGATGACCTCTGGACCCTCGGGACATCTTTTCTCCAGACTTTCGCACGATTTTACCGTGAGAATACATGTATACATAGATACAGGGCTTTCCATGAAAAATCGAGCAATCTTTTAACCGAGCTTGGAAAATCCATGTTTTCCGCAACGGAAATACTCGCACGAGTGCTTTGACCTCCTATCTGTAGAATAACATTCTCCAACAATCAAGCTACGAGAAATCTGATGAAATATTTACGATTTTCCAAAGATACAAAGGAGAAAATTTGGTATACACTGCATTTTTGTTGTACCCTGAAATATTGATCGATATATCGAGTGTGAAAATTCGCATATGCTCGAGAGTGAGCACAGCATCCGATAAATCGTTTATTCGAGTCGTCGTTGCTGTTGCCAGAGAGAATGAACGACACTGCGTTGATTAACGGTCGTGCTGGGAAAATGAGGACGTCAACTGGCACGAAGCTCATAAATTCATTAATTATTCAGTTAATTGGAATTTATGACAGTCGTTAATCCGACAACGTCGAGATGAATCGGAATACAGCGTCTGTGGACGCGAGGTGTCTCGTGTCTGACCGGTGCAGCCCTCTTCTACTTGATGGCCTCAGCCTTCGCCGCTGGCTAATGAGATTCGTTATAATCTTCGATGCGTTGATAAAATGAAAAAAAAAAAAAAAATGTAGGCAGGGTCTGAGACTTTTCGGTCGATAACTTTTCGAATATAATTACAAATAATCTCAGGAATTTGTTGTGTGCATACGCAACGAAATAATTGAGGGAAATAATTTTGATAAAATTTCATGATGATATTTTTTGAAAATGGTTAAAGAGTCGACAAAAAATGTTCGTCGATATGATACAAAACAACTTTTGCAATAACAATGGTATTGGACTCGTTAATCTTCGGGGATTCATCTCGATCTCTGGTCCGATGGAAAGCTGGCTCCTCGAGCAGCTGAAAAAGTAATTCGTTTCGAAAGTCGCGTGTTTGCGCGGTTTTACGCGAGACGAGATGAAAAACTTTCAAACTGTGGACCGACAGCGACTTTTCCCCACAAGTCGAGAACCATCGTGCAAAAAAATCCATGTGTACTTTTTTCATCAAGTTTCGCGACGATCTTATCCGAGGGAATTCAACTTTTCGTGTGTAAAAAGATTTGAAAAAATTAAAAAAAAATCATATATATCGTTGTGAAAATCATCGACAATAAAATCCTCTCGATTTTCAAAGAATACAAATCGAATTGACGAAACTTTGCGGGGAAAACGCCGAGGGTCGATTCGGTCGAAAGTAGAAGAAAAAAGGCGCACTTTTGCAGGACTGTAAAAAAGTGAAAAAAACTTGGTTTTTCGAGTGACGTAAAGTCAAGTTTTCTGCATTAAATTGATCGTTGAATGCAGAGTTATTTTGACTTTTTGGTTGACGCTGCTGTGTGCAAGAGCGAGCTTTTTGTAGTTTTTTTTCTCGGGAAAGAGAAAGTGGGAAAGAAAATTGGACGAAAAAAGGGAATTAATCGCGCGGTCCATTGTCGTGGGATTTCGGGATGTCGCGTCGAGTCTGGTAGAAAATCTCTCTCTTTGAGGCTTCTGTTCGGAGTAAATGGGAACAAGAAAACTAGACGTTGAATGAGAAAGAGCGAGAGATGATGAGGGAGAAGAGAAGATTTCTTGATCCTCCGCGTGCAGCTGAGAGTCCATATTTTTAAATACAGAAAAAGGACTCTCTCTCTCTCTCTCTGCGGCTTTGAATTTCTCCGCAGTTGCGTCTTTCATTCTCAACGAGAGACGAAAAAAGAGGCGTGTATTAACGAGCATCCCGAGATAAAGCACACAACAAGCTCCCTTTATTCATATTTTTTCTCTTCAAATTCTAAACGAGATATCGCGTATTATAATATATTAATCCGGCATAAAACAAGATTGCTTTGAGAGAAAATGTTGGCTGTTGAAATTTCAATATTTTTTCACGAAAAAACCAACTCGTCGCTGGAAAAAGATGGGAGAATAGGAAATGAAGATGAAAATTGTAATCGCGGTGTGCTGCGGGAGGCTGCGATTAATTTGATTGAAAAAAAAAATCGTCACGTTTTTAACGCGATCAGTCGGACGATTTTTGTCTCCTCTCGCCGCGCAAAAGGTGAAAACGGTCGGAAAATGTGATTCGACAAGGTATCGCGGTACGCGGGGGTATTGAAAGGCCTGAAAGGGCTGAGACGAAATGGTGAAAATGCCGGGATTTATCTCGGAAGAAGGAAAAAGGGATATACGAGCCTGAGAAGCCATGTGCGCCTAATGGAGTTGCCACGGCGAAGCCTTACGATTCAACGCCGGTAATCCGAGACTGCGAACGAGACCAGTTTGGAAATATACCATGGAATTTGAGCTCCCATGGCACCTATAGACCTTTGATTAAATACACACACAGACACACACGGACACATTCATTTTTACGAATATACGCAGCACCTCGCTGCATCGAATCTAAAAAAACAAAACAAACTCAACAAAAGCCCAAAAATTCGTGAATAACCGTGACGTTTCTCGTGGCAATTATTTCGCATTTGCGTGACGTTTGACACGTTCGCTAAATTTCGACGTTTTTTCAATCACCGATTTATCGAGACCGTCTCCGAAATGTCACCGCTCGAATTATCCGGTAATTACGTAGTTTATTCGTAAAACAGTTACAAATTTTTACTCAAAAAGGTACGAACCCTCGCACGCACAAACACACAGACTCCTGATTTATGGTCCGACGATAATTAGAGATTTTTCGTTACAAGCGCAAGTTCATTTTGAATACTGTTTTGTATTATAAAGGATGGAGTGGGAGGCAAGGAAGTTCGTGAAAATAAATGACGCACACGCGTTAATTACCGATGAGTGCATGGCTGTCGAACGGCCAGTCAATAACGCGGCCTGTTTCTATATATACTATACTCGTCGCATTTTCACCGTTGTTCGAGCGTGTAAATTACAGATATATACGCGGTACCGAGAGGGTACAATTGCACCGACCTGCGGACCAAGTAACACGAGGCAAATGAGACAGCGTAACAATTGATTATCGAAACGTGTTGATTTACTATATGCGAGCTCAACGCACGAAGCACGTATTTCGCCTCTCCCTTTTATCATCCACTTTTCCAGAGAGAATACGCACGGGAAAGAGAATTTCCGTCCAATTTCCCATATACTCAACAAATTTTCACTCGTTTTTTCCCTTTTTCCAAATTTCATCATTTTTCGCGAGTTCAACATCCGCGCAAACGACAGAGAAGCACGAGCGCCGAAGATTTTTTTCAACTGATGTTTAAATCACTAATTGAGAATTATTGATAATTTTATCATTCGATTTTCGTCGGGAATAAAACAGCGATGGACGAAAGGTTTATTGAATTTCGAATAAATAAGAAAAATTCGATTGTTCATCTCGAGACGCGATGGGTATGAAATTGACGGTTATAAATAGTGCGGGAACCTTTTTTTTGGCGCATATGTGCGGTAAATTGGCGCTTCTGATCAGCGACGCCAGCGGAGTTTCATTATCCTCGGGGTATAATGCGACTAATGGACGATTTAATCTTTAATGAATCTTCGTGGCTGAAGCAACACGAATCAATCTCCGGGGCACGGCGATAAGTTGCCTCGCGAGTCTGCGAATTCCGCTATCTCGCCGAGGGCTCATCCGGTTCTTATATACTCGTGTACAATATATATAGTGGATATATACATATATATATTAGAGCCAAAAGCTCTTCATTTGCGGCTCAACACCACACCTGAATGCTCGTCCAAACTACACGAGGGATTTACGAACAAATCAAAGTTGCCAGCTCGAAACTGTCTGAGCATAACTGCCCAAACTCCTCGAGGCCAAAGAGTACGAGAGTAGGGCGGGAGGACGGAGAGTATCATCCACACGTTTATCGCATGCAATTGACATTAAAATTCCGAGATAAGTACTATATATAATTGAGTTTTATTTGCACAACTTATTAGTTTTTTACAACTTTTTACATATCCTTTTCCTTATTTATCTACCATATTGCCACTTCATTCATCCCGCCCCGCGCCCCTTCTTACCACCCCCTCCTTACATATTCTTTCTACCTCTCTAAAAAATTCGCACAATCCTCCGTCCACTTCCTCCCTTAGTGCCGCTATCAACTCTTCTTTAATTGCTCCTTCCTCCTTTCCCTTCATCCATAATTCTACATCTTTCCTGCTTTTTTCCTTCACTAATTCCCTTCCTTTTTTACATACGAGCAGATGCTCCATCGTTTCCTCCTTTTTCCCACAAATTCTGCACCCCCACTCGTCCTCACCTTTTTTCCCTGCTCTCCCTACATTTCCACGTCTCAATCTTGCCCATGTTTCTTTGTCCCTTCCTTTCACCCCTTCCTTTCACCCCTTTCTCTGACCAATATCTCCATGGCTCCTCCACATTTTCCACTATTTTTTTGTAAACTTTATTGTACAGATAAGTACTACAAAACGCAAGAATCTTGTTGTAAAATTTGTCGATAACAACGACAATAATGGGCTCTTGCTTTTAACTCTGTTTTTATTCGAAATTACACGTATTTTTTCCGGATTCTCATTGGTTTTTATCATTGCCGGAATAACGCCCGCGGTGCGGCCTTGAAAATGAGAAAAAAAATGTGAAAAAACCGACTGGACCGAGAGAGAATCGTGTTTCCGTTGCTCCTTCGGTAAAAATTGCGAAAATATGATGGAGAGTGAAATGAACGCCGAAGAAAATGGATGGCGAAAAGGTCGTTGGCGTAACGATTTTCTGCGCGTGTGCTGCATGATTTTTTTCTTTTTTTTCTCAAGTTCGAAGAGCAAAGATCAACCTACCGGTCAATCCCTTCGAGATTCCAGGGGACGTCGGAGACCCTCGCGAGTCAAGCGACGTGCGAACCGTGACGAAATTTAAGCCTTTTTCGAAACCATAGCTTTGCGAGAGACGTTGGTTGGAGCGAGCGGGAGTCAATTTTTCCAACGTACATTTTGACGCAATATCATCGATGAGCAAAGATTAACGTTGCGATGTTCCAAAAAAAAACAATTTTGTTCGCCGAGGATTTGCCAAAAAAAAATTCCAGTGTTTCTTTTCATCCCGTTCGAAATACAAAATCAGTCACCGAGGATAATTTTTCATCCGTTCAACAAAATTCAACAAAAGCCTCTCGAGAGCTGTGTCAACATCGATAAACTCGATAAATCCTCGATAAATTCATCAATAATTCACGGTTTACACTTTATCGGCAGGCACGATCATTTGTTTGTTGAATATTCGTACAAAGAGAGAGAGAAATATACATATATTTCACTTTTTTAAACTTTTTTTTGATAAACGATGGCCTCTATGAGTTTCCGAAATTTTCGAAAAAAGCAATCATCACTACAACACGATTGTAGCCTTTTTTTTCATCCGGTCGATATATATCGAGTCTCCAATTACGTCGTAATTCAATGAGGGTAAAGGTTTATTGAAAAAAAAAAAATGGCGAACGAAAATAAATGGGGCAAACATAAATTTCGAGCGCTTAATTTGAAAACTAATCGCTGTGAGTCAGAGCTCACGTGTGAACCCGTGAAAGTGTCTCGAGGGCGAAAAGAGGACCCTGAAGAACTCGTCTTCGAAGAGATGTTGGGCCGTCGGAAAAAAAAATGTTAACGTGCAGAGGTTCGAGACGGTGCTGCCTCGAGGCGAGATAGTACGCTCTTGATCACTGACTGTTCGCTCGTGTTTGGGAAATTATAATTATACATGTATCGAACTAAATTAAAAAATATCTTGAAATTACATAGACGAGAAAGTTGTCCTTCAAAGAGGGTCAAATAATTTCTGGAGCCGAGGTACCCTCAATGTTCATTAAATTCCCTACAACCCTCGCATATCAAAAACTTCAATCAAAGGTGAAGGCACAAGAGGTAGAACAAATTTTGTAAAAAAATATCGCAAGAAATTTTTTCAAACCGAACCCTCTGTATTCTCCCTATATTGATAATTTCGCCCTTTTCTCTACACGAGGTGTCGAATCGGATCGCGAGATCACAGACATAAAAAACAGGGAAAATTTCAAAAATAAATATTACTCTCGGATTCCACCGTTTGGCGAAACTACGAGGGGTTGCTTAACACATTTTTTCTTGTTTTTTTTTTTTCCTTTTTAACCAGAGATAAATGGAACGATGTGTCTCATTTTATACACGAGTATATAAGCACGAGAGAACACAGTGTCGAGTAGAGGAGGTGCTTAATAAAATGAGGACCCTCGTCTCTTTTTCAGCCCTTGTATTCTTTTCCTTCTGTCGTCTTGGAGCCTCTGCTCTTCCCTCGTTCGAGCTTTTCACGTCTTCGAACGTCTCGTTGGCTCTCTCTCTTTCTCTTCATGTGATACTCTTTTTTCCCTCGGACAGGAGCTCGCGAATACAATGCACTTTTTTCGAACGTGAGTAATTTCTTTTTTTTATCAGTCAGCCTCGATCTTCGCATTGGAATTCGACGTGAGATTCGAAAAGGGTGGTTTTATACTCAGCGAAAAGAATACAAACGTCGCATTTATCCCTGAAACGTTCGACGAGAAATACACGCGATAGTTTGCCGTTTCCACCGTCGGAATGATACACTTTGCGAGAGAAATCATCGATGTTATTTTTATTTTTCAATTTATCGAAATCGAGGTCAAGTTTACGAGAAATCGATGCGGAAAAACGGAAAGCTTCTCGACGGGGGTGTCGTAAAAGGTCCTAAACCGAGACGTCAATTTTCAACTCGTCTGCGAGGCGTTTTTTCATTTTACTCATTTGTTGAAAAAAATTGGCGAATTTCGATCGTCGTCGTTAATATTATTTATTTATTCAACATATCTATTAAAATTCGCAATTGCGTACTCGAGTCTGTTGAATTTATTGAAACGTAATGAATCGTAGGATATCGCCGAATTTCCAAAGTTCAAGTTTCAAATTTCCAAATTTGCGATGGAAATGTCTCGAGCTCGAGAAACTTTCGGAACAACGAATGCCCAAAAAAAATGACGAAACTCGAGACGACCGCTGTGGGATGAAAAAAATTAGAGAGGAGAAAACAAGTCGCCATATTGTGTCATCGATCGCTCAGAGCATGTCGACTCCATTTCTCATCATCCACGTCGTCTTTTTGTCTGTTTATTATTCTGTTCTGTTTTTTTTTTTTTTTTTACAACCTCACGACACAGATAAAAGTGTGCTAACGAGAATGTCGGGTTGCGTTGCAGCACAGGGATGTGAAAAATAAAGGAGGAGGCGAACGAAGAAGCGCTTCATACAGCTCTGGTCAAAGTTGGCGCGACCCTGGCGCGTTCTAATTCGGGGTGTGAAACGCGAAAGAAAAAAAAGAAAGCAGCACAAAAAACCCTTCTTATTTTTCAAAAACACTCGTTTTCTTCATTATCCTTTCGCAGTGCGGCTTTTTTTCTCCTCTTTTCCTCTCGACCGGAACACACCCCGCGTGTATAAAAAATCGCACAACAAAAGGCACTCCGTATAATCATTAAAAGTTTTCCTTTTTTTTTCTTCATTGTTCTCACGGCTGACTCGTCTCGTGCTCCCTTTTGTACATCGAAGCAACGTCTCGAGGCGTTCCTCGTCGCACACACACACACACACAGGGAAAGTCTTTGGATCCGTAAAGGAATACCGGGGAAAAGATCGCAGAGGGAAGGCTGGAGAGAAAAAAAAACAGAGAGAAGAAACGACGTGACGAACAGGTGCGAGAGTTTGAGGGACGAGAGAACAAAATTATCAAGTTAATACAGAAAGATCCCGGCGGGAAATGAGGAGGATTCTTTTTAAGGAGGAATTTTTTTTTTCATGAAAAAAAAAATTCAATGAAAAATACTGGAACGTGTATAAGTAATTTTTCAAGCTGAATTTGGAAGATCGATCGAGGGCACTTTTTTTTTTCTTAATCACTGAAAAAATTATTTTTTCGACATCCTCCGAGGATATTACGAGCCCTGAATTATACAGGAAGGATAATCCGCGACAGAGTTCCTCGTGGATCGAGGAACGAAATGGGGGTAAATACAAATTGTCGGATACGAGGGTTTTCATCTTTGAGTAGATTTTCCATCCCAGGGAGGATGCAGCTTCGACAGTTTTTCTCAACGTTTCGCGACTCGTATTCCCTCGAGAGGAACGAGGGAGGAGCAGGGGCAGGCACAAGAAAGAGGGAAAGGAAATAGAGAATGACGCGAGAGGCACGTGAGATGAAAAAAAAAATGTACGATCGAACGGAAAATTGTGCAATTGATGGGGGAATTTCACGATAGATTGTGCCATCAGGTTTTAAGCGATACAACGATCGAATTGGCTTTTGATGACGTTGAAAGTCGTACTTTTGAAGGGCCTTTGCAATGTTGAAGAAAATCGCTTCGGCGTTTTCACCGTTATTATTGTATTTATTTTGTCGTGTTGTCACGTGAATGTTTTATTTCTCTTTTCTAGTGACTTTTCTCTAGTCTCTATATCAATGTATTTCAAAAGAAAAATGACGTTTTTCCTCGTCCGGAAAATGGCACTTTTTTAACCCCCCAAAACGTACAATTAGACGTTTTCGAGGCATACGCTGTTAATTGTTTATTTCGATCTCTCCAATGGCTCGTAAAAGACTACGCGTGTTATCGATTGATCGGTTTATTGTTTTTTTTTCGATCTCCAGACGGCTGCAAAATTCTCGTTTCTGAATTATATCTTTGTTTCTCCGCGGGTCGATTATTGCCGGACAAATACACTCGCACCGACTATTACGTCGATTTGGAAATAACGCGTAGGCGTTTCTCATAAATATTTTCCCGGCGAGCGACATCCCAGGAGAGGTTTTCCTCGTCCCTTTCTTCGCGTGTGAACACTTTCGTGTATATGTACACGTAGTGCGATACCGAATCGGACAAAGTAAATAAAACAGCAGAAACCGAGAGCACAGACACGTTTGGTCATTAATTTTCATTTATTTCCTTCCCCCTTGATTTACTCCCTTTGAGCTCGAATAACAAATACACGAGGAAAAATGTACAATTTTCCGAGTGTGACTTTTATTGACGAAGGTAAGCGGAAAAATCCGGAAAAATCGAAGAAATTCCCCGACCGGGGTAACACCATCTTTGTCTCCTTTTCTCTCCCTCTTTTCATCCTGCTCTCATCTCCCATCGATCTGCGATCGAGAAGAAACGAAGCAATTTTCTCGAAAAAAATCTCGTCGCCACGTGAATTATTTAAAAATGATAATTTCCTCCCATCCAGGGAGATGAAATTCATGAAAATTTCGTCGATTATCGCAAAACGTCAGAGTCAAAGTTGCTGATTCTGTAAGGGATGCAAAGTTTTCTTCTCAACCCGACTGCGAGGAACTTTCGAATTCGCGAGGAGAAATGAATTTCAAAGATCGTGATTGATCGAACTTTCGGAAGAACGCGATCGTCTTTTCGCACAGAATCGTAATAATCATCGCGCGGATAATGATGGGAAATATTGATGGTCGCGGCTCTGGGGTAACACCATCTTTGTCTCCTTTTCTCTCCCTCTTTTCATCCTGCTCTCATCTCCCATCGATCTGCGATCGAGAAGAAACGAAGCAATTTTCTTGAAAAAAATGTCATCGCCACGTGAATTATTTAAAAATGATAATTTCCTCCCATCCAGGGAGATAAAATTCATGAAAATTTCGTCGATTATCGCAAAACGTCAGAATCAAAGTTGCTGATTCCGTAGGGGATGCAAAGTTTTCTTCTCAACCCGACTGCGCGAGGAACTTTCGAATTCGCGAGGAGAAATGAATTTCAAAGATCGTGATTGATCGAACTTTCGGAAGAACGCGATCGTCTTTTCGCACAGAATCGTAATAATCATCGCGCGGATAATGATGGGAAATATTGATGGTCGGCTCTGGGGTAACACCATCTTTGTATCCTTTTCTCTCCCTCTTTTCATCCTGCTCTCATCTCCCATCGATCTGCGATCGAGAAGAAACGAAGCAATTTTCTTGAAAAAAATGTCATCGCCACGTGAATTATTTAAAAATGATAATTTCCTCCCATCCAGGGAGATAAAATTCATGAAAATTTCGTCGATTATCGCAAAACGTCAGAGTCAAAGTTGCTGATTCTGTAAGGGATGCAAAGTTTTCTTCTCAACCCGACTGCGAGGAACTTTCGGATTCGCGAGGAGAAATGAATTTCAAAGATCGTGATTGATCGAACTTTCGGAAGAACGCGATCGTCTTTTCGCACAGAATCGTAATAATCATCGCGCGGATAATGATGGGAAATATTGATGGTCGGCTCTGGCGGACCATCTGGCAGGCGCCGGTTGCTCGAAAGGCTATTCGAGCGCGATTGAACGTTGGAGGGATGCAGTCTGGAGAGGTGAATCGTGTATGAAAAGGATCGTGTGTATTAAGGGGGAAAGAGGATTGCGGATTCAAAGTTTCGCTGAATAAAGCACGACTTTGACTCGGGGGCCGCAAAATGTTGAAAGAAAGAGAAGGGGAATGACGGATAAAGTAAAAAAAGAAAAGAGAGAGAGCGAGAGAGAGGAAGATGTATTTATTCTGGTCCAGGATCTCGTTCGATCCATTCCAGACGCGTTTCTCGACATCGCAGCTTCTTTCTTTCCCTTTTCCCTCGTCTTTTCACTCGTTTCTCATGTTTCTTGCTCTCCTTTCCCATCACAGAGGCCTATATGCCTCTGAACTCTCCAGCATCCACGAGCGAACGAGCCAATTTTTTTTTTCGGAAATTCTAGCTCGATCCAAAGTCAAATTTCGTCGAATGAAACACGTAAATTTCGTTGTCCTCGTTTTTTGTCATTGTATGTACTTTAATGATGAATAAATTCGAGCTTGAGATCAAGAGGCAAGACTTTGTGTAAAACTTTCAAGGGCAGACGCAATTTCGGATGAATAAAGACTCGAAAAAATGTTCATCTCACCATATTTCAGGAAAATGAAAATGAGAATCCGCAGCGGCGACCATCTGGACGACCGATTCATGTCCAATGCGTCATCGGTACACTCTCCTCAGCGACAGCCTCTGCAAAAAAACAAAACGAATTTTTTTTTGGTTTTTTTCATGAAATGGAATTTTTTCAAAGTTTTTCATCCAACCGTCTGGCATTTTGGAGGAAAATGCAAAATCGTTTGCAAATTTAACGCTGGCCACGGTCAAACCCGCGACTCATTTATTTCTTATCTGAATTTTACAATTACGATCGAATCCGATCGGCGATTTCCGATTGCTGTGGTTCTGATTCAGCTTCGACGATTTCCGCAAATGGTCGCGGAGAGATTCGGTGATGGGATTCGTCGCCGTCGACGCGGTGTTCGGTAGCTTCTCGTCACCGTTTGCTTGACCTTTTTGAGCGAGTTGTCAGCGGGTGTTCGATCGAGAGAGTGCCGCGTCGGAGACGAATATACGCGCGGGTTTGTATGCACAAGTGCGTGGAGGCTCGCAGGAAAACTTACCGCAACGTGAGTGCAAGCTTCCATGGAACAGATCCAAGCCGTACGGAGCAGCGGAAATCCGTTGTAAACCGGAAGTAATATATGCTCATACGGAACTGGACACGTACGCTTCCAGAGTCGTATTTGCGTTGAGCAAACTCGCGCTATCGATATCCGGTCTCGCTTCGTGCTACGTACGCCCGAGTGTCTTCCGCCTTTTCGATTTCGCAAGAGAAGAGGAGAGAGAGGGCAAGGTTTTCCACTAGAGAATCAAGGTGAAAAAAAAATTCCAAGTTGACACTCGACTATCCTCGAGATCATTGATTCACGGCCTAAAAACGCTGTTGGAAAACGGAGGAATGTTTCGAATGCTTCCTTGTTCCAGCGACGATTTTTATTGCGATTTTTAAACACGAATGTTGCTAATAACGAGCAGGAAAAGATTGAAATTTGAAAAGTATGAATGCACGTTGTAGAAAATATAATTGAAGTATATTACACGAGTATCGATTTTTTAACGATCCTTCGCGTGTTGAATATGTGTATGCCGATGAAACGCGCTCGATCGGTGCGGAAACACCATTTAACAAAGGTCCAAAGTGCACAAGAGAGTATGGTCTTGTACATACACGTGTATATGTATATTTTGAGTGAAATGCACGATTTATCGAACAACGCGAGATTCAGGGATGCTTTGAGAGTATTTGATTGAAAAAATCGATATTTCGAATGTTTCCTGTTCAAGCGACGATTTTTATTGCGATTTTTAAACACGAATGTTGCTAATAACGAGCAGGAAAAGATTGAAATTTGAAAAGTATGAATGCACGTTGTAGAAAATATAATTGAAATATATTACACGAAATTTAGGCGCGATTATCGATCTTTTAACGATCCTTCGCGTGTTGAATATGTGTATGCCGATGAAACGCGCTCGATCGGTGCGGAAACACCATTTAACAAAGGTCCAAAGTGCACAAGAGAGTATGGTCTTGTACACACACGTGTATATGTATATTTTGAGTGAAATGCACGATTTATCGAACAACGCGAGATTCGGGGATGCTTTGAGAGTATTTGATTGAAAAAATCGATATTTCGAATGTTTCCTGTTCAAGCGACGATTTTTATTGCGATTTTTAAACACGAATGTTGCTAATAACGAGCAGGAAAAGATTGAAATTTGAAAAGTATGAATGCACGTTGTAGAAAATATAATTGAAGTATATTACACGAGTATCGATTTCTTAACGATCCTTGCGTGTTGAATATGTGTATGCCGATGAAACGCGCTCGATCGGTATGGAAACACCATTTAACAAAGGTCCAAAGTGCACAAGAGAGTATGGTCTTGTACACACACGTGTATATGTATATTTTGAGTGAAATGCACGATTTATCGAACAACGCGAGATTCGGGGATGCTTCGAGAGTATTTGATTGAGAAAATCGATATTGGCGCGATGTACTCTGACACTCGACTATCCTCGAGATCATTGATTCACGGCCTAAAAACGCTGTTGGAAAACGGAGGAATGTTTCGAATGCTTCCTTGTTCAAGCGACGATTTTTATTACGATTTTTAAACACGAATGTTGCTAATAACGAGCAGGAAAAGATTGAAATTTGAAAAGTATGAATGCACGTTGTAGAAAATATAATTGAAGTATATTACACGAGTATCGATTTTTTAACGATCCTTCGCGTGTTGAATATGTGTATGCCGATGAAACGCGCTCGATCGGTGCGGAAACACCATTTAACAAAGGTCCAAAGTGCACAAGAGAGTCTGGTCTTGTACACACACGTGTATATGTATATTTTGAGTGAAATGCACGATTTATCGAACAACGCGAGATTCGGGGATGCTTTGAGAGTATCGGATTGAGAAAATCGATATTGGCGCGATGTACACCCCGTCTGACTAGCTCATGGCTTGGCTACCGCCATTCTGACCATACCGGAGGAAACATCGGAGCGAGTGCAACCGTGCAGAGCTCGTTGGAAACCCACGAGGACCATATAAATACGTGTACGTTAGCTTCGTATTTAGGCAACGATATTTTTCGTTTCGTCCAAATTGATAATTATGATAAAAAACCAAAGCGAAAAGAGAAATCTTCTCCTCTTCCGAAATTCAATGAAACATTAAATTTCCCGTTTGAAAACGTTCAAAGCGCGAGGATGCAGCATCCCACGCGGGAGATGAAATCCCGTGTCCGAGAACGGTATTAAACCGTCGGAAAACGTCGTACACGTTTGCTCTCGCGAGGTAAAACGCAAAGTACGTACACGACGTTTTATGTACGTAAAACGGTAGATAATTTCTCGTTAAAAGCGTCGCGTGTACTTTCGTTGCTGTTTGATTTACGCTGCTGCACCGAGGAAAAGTGAAAAACCAACCCCCTTTGCATCGCCATCCTCGCAACGAGATGAGACTCGTCGTGAACGCGAGCTTTCAACGACTCGCGCGCAATCTTCTCGTTACACGACGTCTCTCGCTTTCCCATTTTCCCTCTTCTCGCGTTATTTTCATCTTTGATACTCGACTCTCTTTTTTTTTCACGATTCAAGCTAGAGTCGGATAAATTGAAGGAGTCGAAAGATGATGAGGGAAAAACCAACGAAGAAACGAAACAACCCTTTTATTTCGTACCCCTCGGAGGTTGTTTTATCTCTCAAGGCTCGGTCCAATTATTCACCTGCCTCCTCAGCGGGAGATGACGCGCGATGTGTTCCAGTTTGTACCGATACACGGGGTGTCCCATAAATATCGGATAATCTGATCGGGTCGATCGAAAAAATGGACTTTTGTCACCGATAGTTTCGTCAACGAGAGCGAAGGAAAAATTGGATGAAAATTATTCGCTCCCTCGCAGTTACAGCCTCCGGTAAACGCACCCCTTAAATCCAGGACGAAATCTCTACAACATACCTGCAAAACCTCGTACGTTACGAAATATCGTGAAAATTTTACGGAAATTCAACGAGACCGCACGCGAGATCGACTCGGGACTCTTCGAGTACTCGTTCGTCACAGAATCTCGGATTAATATGTAGCACACGGAAGGCGGTCGTTTTTCCGATAAAAATCATAAGATGGAAGAGAAAATACGAAGAAATATTCAGCACTGAAGTGATTGATTTTACATTCCGTTGGAATACCAGGATTTTTAACGGATTTATTGCTCACGAATGATGAGAAAATGATGCTGATCTCCTGTGAAAGGACCCTAAAAATCGCGGGCGAAAAAGGTCGCGGTGGTATCTCGCGAAAGATGCGTCACGAAAATGGACCTGCGCGTAGGCAGTTTTGATTCGTCGCGGAGAAACGCGGATTAATCTGTAATACGAGGGATGATGGTTTTTCCGATAAGGTCTCTGTAATACAACGGATGAGAAGGTCCAGATACCGATGGGAGGGAAGGAGGAGATTCGATCGAATCGCAAAATGAAATCCAATTGAAAATACCGCGGAAACAGCAGCTTCGACGAGCTTTCGCGGCTGCGGAAGCTTTTTGTTGCTTTTGATATACTCCATCGTTGTGCCGCGACTGCGGAATATCGATTTTTTCTTGGATTCGCGTACTGCCGTGCCTGCTGCGATTATTCATCTGAGAGAATAATCTCTCGCGAGGGAATGAAAAATCTCGGTTAAAATGATTATACGAGAAAAACGCTTCGACGTTTCCGGTGATTGAAAAACAATTGCGCATAAGGACTCGTTTCGGCTGAACGAGAATTTTTTTTTTTTTTTTCATAATTTTGACAATTGTACGATCGAATCGATAATGTTCGCAGCAGCTCTTTGTTCGAGCCCTGTTGGAATTCGACCGGCGCGAGCCGATTGCGGAACGATTCAACTTGAAACGGATGAATATGGGCGATTAAATGATTAGTATTTTTATTTTTGCTATTGCGAATAGTAACATTTTTCCCGAATTATTTAATCGTCGAAAATGATGAATAATCGCCCGTTGCGTAATTTTGCAATAATTTATTCAATCGTGTGTGATGAATGGTATTTTTTTTTTCGAAGAATCGATTTATCGTCGATTATAAATGTACGTATATTTTGCACATGTCGAGGGCGGTTTTTCATTCTTCGTCGTATTCCTCGGAAAGCATCGGGAGCTTTTTCGGAAGTAAATCCTCGCGCTCTCGCAAAACACGGGGGAAGAAAATTACACGGCGAGAGCAAACTAATTTCGCCGGGGTGTGGGCCCATAAAACCGAAGTATAGCAAAAGGCACAGAGGGGTGGCGGGTGCACGCAGGGGTGGCGTTCTCGGAGATGGCGAAGGAACGGAAAGGGCGAAGGTCGAATACGCGAGTCTGCTGGTAAAAAGGTGCGTGTGGTATACACGCGCGTTTCGAATTTATACCGTGCACAGCACCGAGGGTCGAAGAGGAACGGAGTGGGGGTGCGTAAGAGGGTTAGACGGCGAAGGGGGTTGCTAGCGGGTGCGAATAAACGGGATGTATGTACATGACGTGGATTACCGTGTTACCATCTTTGGGTTTGTGTGCCGGTACCTCAACTCCTCTTACGTTCGTTACGTCTCCAACCGACTCCGACCCCGCATACAGGGCGTCGCAAAACTCGTTGTCAACAACCTCGAAGCTAGATTCGGGATGAGTTTCCGAGTCGAAATGTATTTTAGTACTTTTTCGTCCGACCAAAACTCGACGAGTTATCAATCGTCGAAGTTGGAGCTAATCAGACGCGCGCTCTCCCCTCTCCAGCGCGCGCGGCGCGCCTTCTATTGGTCCGACTGTATTGATTGATAACTCGACGGGGGTTCGTCGGATCGAAAAGTGCTCAGAGACTTTTCGACTTGGAATTTCAACCCCAATGTGGTATTAAATTATCAGCAACTGGTTTTGGAACATCCTGTGTAATGGTGTCTGTGTGTGGAAGAGACCGAGGAGGTATTTTCCGAAAAGCTCTTGGGCAGAATCGGGTCGTTTCGCATCGCAGCCGCACTTTGCCACTATAAGGGATACGGCGGATGTATATACAAGGTGAGACAGCAACTTTTAGCGGCAGAACATATTGGCGACCGTCGGAAGCGCCTGCGCAGTATAGCCTGGATGTTTTGTGTCATTTAAAACTATTATATCTAAAATGGCAATTTGTAGAAATCGATAATAATTAACTTTGCTTTTTTTTTCATACATATTTATTTTTTTCATATATACTTGGCGAGTGTCTTATTTTGTTTTATTTATATACCGTGTATTGTAACAGTATGTGTGCGAAACTGAGGAGGAGAATTCAGGGTGAGCTCGGAGAGTTTAAGAACCCTTAATATTTAAAAGACTGCCACGTGGGACTCTTCCGCCAGACGCGTGATATTTTTGGAAACATTTTTTTGTCCAACACCGACGATTTTTTTTTTCATCCGCCTCGGGCATTTCTCGTTGCATTATTCCGCAAATGGCGCTCTGGAATACGCCAAGTACAGGAGCAGAGCAGCGGAGGCATTCCAGAGGCCGTGGAATTTTCGGGAGAAATTTTGGACGACCCTCGGATCTTTAAGCGAGAAACCGTCGTACAGTGGAATCTCTCTATTGATTTCATGAAAAAACCGAGATGTTTTCAATGGCAATTTACAACAATATCGTAGAATTTGTGCAAATTTTTTCAAGAGTCGGAAAATTAAAATAAACACAAATCGCATTTTCCTGCTTTATTACATAATTCAGTCGTCATGAATGTAATCAAAGTTCCGCCGCTGAATGTCCGAGCTCGGACTCTGCGGTAGCGGGAATTTCATCGGTTAATTTGCTCCGAATTTCCTTCGATACTTCCGGTTTGAGCAGATTTTAATGAGCATCTTGAGAGGCAAGAAATTGCAGATAAATATCAAGTGATTTTGTCAGAAATCAAGTGCTCTCAATGAAGAGAAGCAACGGTGATGAAGATGATGGTGGTTTATTGCATAAAACTGATGTATTTTGACATCAACAAATGATTAAAATTCTTCGAACGACGTGCTGATAATTTTATAGCGACTAGAATTTTTCGAATTATTCAAATCGAAATAAACATTCGATTGGCCGATTTTGCCTCAGAAATCCCGTTGATTGCGCGAGTGATTCATTAAAAATACATATATATCAGTGAGATAGGGCTACCTAGCAGCAGGGATCTGACAGGGAGCACTAAAGCAAAGAATGGAAAAAACTAGACATACGTACAGCGAGTTGATCACACACATTCGTGCTCCAGTTTCTATCTCCGTGATTTCCGAGTGTCGCGTTATATGCTCGGCTTGGAATTTCCCGGGGGTGAAGTGTGTCCCATTGACGAAAGCGCGAGCGTCGTTTTTTTTTTTTTTTTTCATTTTCTCGCTCTCTTTTTTTCCATCCCGTGTCTCGAATGATGTTTTTTTATATGGAGAACGACAGAAAAACAATAACGATGAGCCAACTGTGAGGTAATTACAGTTTTTTTTAGGTACGTCAGGAAAATCTTGAACAAAAAACCACGCGGGCGTTTTTTTTTTCCTTGCAATTATTATACGTACTAGGGATGGGTCTCGCGCTCACACGCGCGATCGCACGATTGCGCTGCATCAGAGAGCAAAAGGGAGTTACGAGCCTTCGAAATTTCGACTTTTTGAGGTTTCTGGAGAAGTGGCGAAACATGAGTCGAGATGAAACCCACCGACTTTATCCCGAAAACTTGATATTTCAATGAGAAAATGGTGATTAATCGATAAAATTCGTATTATCGCATTTTCGGACAGAAATATTGGGTTTTCGATGAAATACCGGTGTGTTTCGTGATCAGCGGGAAAAAATACATCGATATGGACCATTAAAGATCATTTTTGAAATCCAAAATTTTTCGTCATTTTCTGCCGGACTGAGTTGGTTCACTAAAATGTTTGCCATTTTTTTCTCGTTCTAGATGGACACCCCGACTTGTGCTTATTCTCTTGGCAATTGTTGAGGGTTTAAAATGCCGTTTGGTTTGTCCAGATATCAAAATTTTTCGATTTTTGGCAGATTTTTAAAGCAGGACCACCGATTTTCGCCAATTTTCCCATACATACCCCTTTGCGTTTTTTTCGCCGATTTTCAACACCGATTTTCAGGGTGAAGCGATCGAGCTATCGACATTTAACTTTCACCATTGCTTAAGTCTACTCGAGGGCTTTTCAAAACACCCCCAAAAAGTCTATGTAGCTTCATTAGTAAGAAAGTTACGATCATTTGAAATTTCGACTTTTCGACGATTCTGGAAAAGTGGCGAAAAATGAGGCGAAATTTTTTTTTTCAAATTTTCAATATTTCAGGAGCCTGTTCGATCGGAAATTCTCCGCTGATCACGAAACCCACCGACTTTATCCCGAAAACTCGATATTTCAATGAGAAAATAGTGATTAATCGACAAAATTCCTATCATCGCATTTCCGGACGGAAACATTGGGTTTTCTATTTAACCCTCTTGCAAAAAAGAAAAAAGCGGAAAAGCAGTCTGCGGCTCGCGCGTCAACGTCGACGTCGATGTACGCGGAGGCATCAGAGGGAACCAAACGTGCTGGGAAAAAGGGCAATCGCGAAGCCAGCGCACAGCCTCTCTCTTCTCAATGTTTGGCCAACGATCTCACACGAGGTTTGCTGAAGTTTTTCGACCGACGGCGACCGACGGAGATTCGCACACACGACACCACCAAAAACGGCAACCCCGTTTTTTTTGTGAATAATTCAGGCTTATGCTCGTAAAAAAAGGGCCAAAGAAATTGCGCATGAATTACCGCACATTTTTTTAACATCTTTTTTTTGAGTTTTTTTTTTATCATTCGTGATATACGATACGCGGAGGACCAACGAGTTTCATATGCGGTGGTTGCCATAAGAGGACGTTTATCACGTCACGCATGACATACCTCTAGAATGCCTCGACTTTTATTCTTTTCCTTCAAAAATGCAACCACATGAGAGACATCGGAGGGAAAAAAATCACGGGCTATTTTACTTTCTGATATGTAGCTCCACAAAAATTTCGTTTAGTCGTTTAAGGAAGTTCTATCGTTAGATTCAAATCGAGAAATTGTTTTGCAGTTTTTCTCACATACAAAATGGTTCGCGGGCTTCGGTTAAATAAGAAAAGTTGTTGCAAATCGACTAAAGAACAGCATACTCCAAATTCACGGTCATCCCAGGTGATATGTGCTTGCTCTATAATTACAAAAATTGCGAAAAAAATTTTCTTAAAATTTTTTTGGAAAACTCAAGAAATCTTCTTTGATGTTGCATAAAAATGTATGCAAAGTTTTAAAAGGCTTCACCACGTAGAAGCCAAGATATTCATTGATGAAAATGCAACTTTTAACACGCGCTCTTACGAGAGACTACCGAAAATTGTGATTTTTACCAATAAATATCTCAACTTCCACGTGGTAAAAAATTCCAAAATTTATTACACACGTATATATGACATCAAAGAATACGTATTCAAATTTTCAACAAAATCTTAAGAAAACGATAAAACGATAGAACTACCTTAAACAAAAGTTTCGCAAGCCTCGAATTTACGTGCCGAACGTAACGATCCGATCGTCGACCGAAATTTGCGTCTCGGGGTGTTAAAAATTTGTCAATCTTCAAAACGCTACACGCGAAATGATAAATATTCAGAACAATAATTTCGTTTGCACACAATAATAATAATCATCACGAAAACACATGTTTTTTCGAATTTTCAATACTACCTGATGAGGTGTTTTATGAGGTTTTAATTTTTTAATAAAAATTGTGGAAAAAAAATGTTGTAAAAATCACCACGGGCGTAAAATCGATACGCCCTTTGAGAAGAAGAAAACGAGACACACGAGTGGAAAATAAGTTCAATGACGAAGCTCGTATGGCGGCGGTGAACGTTGTATACACGAGCAGACTGGAATTATGCGTTAAGGGGATGAAGTTTCTCGTTGGGGCAACGGCAAAGCTTCTGTATGATAGACGTAAGAATTAAGGGAAACGCACGCGTTACAGTGCACGCGATTAACGTCGCGAGACGCTCGGCCACGTTGGTCGTCTACGTTGAGGGTGAATTAACTTGCAACGTCGGTAAATTGTGGGAGAATACGAGGGAGAAACAGAGAGAGAGAGAGAGAGAGAGAGAGAGAGAGAGGAAAATCCTTATCTTTCCCTCGGTCCACTCGGAGATTGTTTTTTTTCTCCAGTTTTCTCTCTCTCTCTCTCTCGTTATTTCGGTCCGATAAACCGCGTCAGGCGAGACACCCCGAGAAATGTTCACCGCTCAAAACGCTTTTCTGAATTCACAGAGAGGGTGAAAAAACGGCACACACGCGCTTGTGCCAGCAACCGGCGAGTAAACCCTTAAAAGGAAAAAAAAAAAACCGAGAAACAAAAAAACCCAAGAGTATATATGCGTATATAAATGATCCGACGTTTCTTCACGGTCAAAGGATATTTCGTAACGAGCGGAAATGAAAAAGGGGCTCGTCCCTCATCTTTTACACGCTGGACGATTTTCATAAATTTCCGGGTTTAACAAGAAGAAAAGATGCCAGATTTTTCGTGTTTTTTAAATTCTCATTACCGAAATTGACTTTGTCGATCGTCGTCGGTTCATTTTTTTCCAGGTCAGTCGTTATATTCCATCAATCAACGTCCTGTGGCGTGATAATTCATGCTTTTTTCGAATTATTCAATTTTCAATTATATCGATCGCTCGTCGGTGAAAAAGAAATCGTTTCATCGCAATTTCACCCTACTCGCGTGAAGATCGTCTTGGGAGGAGGCTCAAATGGCCAGTGGAAAAACGGTATGATTCGGGGACGAGACGAGGAAGCGTCGGGATCCCGAGAGTCCCGATGTGGGGGTGGCTTTCATGCACTCACCCTGCTGCTTCGAAAAAACTCGTTTTTATACTAAACTCGCGTGCATCAGGGGTGCATGTTTATACTTTTCCCTTTGAGCTACATTTTCTCACTCAAGCGGATGTAGAGAAAATTTGACAAAAACTTTTTAACGTATTATGTTAGTTAAGAATAAACAAAAATAAGGGCGCGTTTGCGGAAATGGGAAAATTCGTGCGGCATTTCCTTATTCTTCGGAATATCCTGGGAATAATTCAAACTTTTGGCAACTCGATTCGAAATTCGACTTGAATCGTTCGACTCGTAAAATCGCTACATGACTGCTGGAATATCACGTAAATCGCGCTGGAGGGGTCCGGGAAATTTATATCTCGAAGAAAAGGCACAAGTTCGAGCTGGCGCGACAGGAAGGGAACTGATAAAAGTGTACGAGTGTCTATTAGGGTGGCCGAAATCGCGAGATTCGCGCTAAAAACACTGTTGAGAATAAAAAAAACATTGCCAACGTTTCCGCGCCCGAAATACCACACTTTCCTGACTCAATTAACGAGGTTAAGATTTCGAATGTTTCCTCGCTCGATACATTCGTCCTTTTGGAAGAAGAAATTTTCGTATCGATGGAAAACTCTCGTTCAGGCTTGATTCTTTCGAAATGAGGAATAAAAATTTCGTCACTGACGAAAATATGTCGTGATGTGGGAAGTTTTTTTTACCAACATTGATTTTTTTCTGCCAACTTGGGGGTATACAACGCACCACCTAATACCTAAACATGTACACCGCCTAATACGCGCGTTTCGCCTCCCAGCCGTCTTAAGGTAGTTCTATCGTTTTATCGTTTTCTTAAGATTTTGTTGAAAATTTGAATACGTATTCTTTGATGTCATATATACGTGTGTAATAAATTTTGGAAGGTTTTACCACGTGGAAGTTGAGATATTTATTGGTAAAAATCACAATTTTCGGTAGTCTCTCGTAAGAGCGCGTGTTAAAAGTTGCATTTTCATCAATGAATATCTTGGCTTCTACGTGGTGAAGCCTTCTAAAACTTTGCATACATTTTTATGCAACATCAAAGAAGATTTCTTGAGTTTTCCAAAAAAATCTTGAGAACATTTTTTTCGCAATTTTTGTAATTATAGAGCAAGCACATATCACTTGGGATGACCGTGAATTTGGAGTATGCTGTTCTTTAGTCGATTTGCAACAACTTTTCTTATTTAACCGAAGCCCGCGAACCATTTTGTATGTGAGAAAAACTGCAAAACAATTTCTCGATTTGAATCTAACGATAGAACTACCTTAAAACACGTACGATCTTTGCTCTCGCTCTTTGCACACATATTTACCGAGCTTTACGGTATACTTTGAGTATAAAGTTGACAGTGCTGGAAATACTGTACGATGGAAACCGTTCCTAATGGGCAATGTAGCGGAAATTTATTCGTAACGAAAGAAGACCCGCAAAAGATATGTGTGCTGGCTCGTGAATAAAGCGAGCTGCATGTATTAACGAAATATATAAATATAATATTTATTCACGCGTGACAAAGAGCGTTTCAGACACGGAATCGACGCTAGCGCGGGTGTCTTACATTTTTTCTCTCGCATTTCATCTATTCTTTCTCTCAAACGTCGTCCGCGTGAAGGAAAAACAAAAACAAAACGACGGAATTACACTTTTTTCCAGAGTTGAAGAAGAAAAAATTGCTCTTTTGTTTTCTCAAAGAGAAAAAAAAAAAAAAACACGAAAAAATGATGGGTGAGGATGATGGAAAAGCCCGGCGGAATTCGGTAGATGAATCGGTGGTTCGCGAAATGGCGGAGGGCGAACGCCGCGACGGCAAATGGCCGCGCGGTGCGCGCGCACGTCCACGCTCCCTCGTCGCGAAATATCGAGCACAGCGCTTATAGATTTTTCACAATCGAGCTCTGTGCCGTAGGGGCTGTAAAAGCCATTGCGAAAAGCAGCCTGATGCCAATCTCCGCGTCATTCGTTCGAAATAAAATCGATATAAAACGAAAAAGACAAAAATATACGATGCAAAATTGAAAAATGAAAAGCGTACGCAAAGCCCATGTCGCCGATCCACCTTCGTGTTGTATTTTTGTTCTTTTTTTTCAACATTTATTGTAATACAAGAAAAGTGTACGATATGTTAAATGTTTTTACACAAAATAATTGCAAATTTCATCGGTTTGATGATCTTGTACGGCTCTCTGAAATGCGAATGAATACGCTTTTTTTCAAGGTTCAACAAAGACGTTCGGAAAGATTCATCGCCATTCCTGGATCGTTTTCGAGTTCGTTGGAACAATGCACACAAGATGCAAATCGACGTGACGTTGCGAAACTTTTCGTCGATCGTTCGATCGATTGCAACATGTTTTTTTTTTTAATTATTTCTTTTGTGTATTTTCTTTCGATGATTTCATCGTAAAAAAAGGGAGGACTTTGAAAAAGACACGCTATTATACGGGGAAAGACTTCAGCTGCTGCTCACAAAGATAACTTATCACCTGACACTTTGATGTTGAGGCAAGAAAAAAAAATTATTTCCACAGTACGGAATATTCGTTATGAATAAATTACCATGCTTTATCATCGTCGCGTTAATACAATTGTGTGAACCGTCCGAAACTAGAAAAAACCGGAAAAATCCGAGACCGAATACACGCGCATCGAACATTCCGCGCGTGTGGCGTCGTAATTTGAAAAAAGTTTTGAAAAGTATTTTGCCATAAAAAAAAACTCTACAGCGACCTGCGTTCTCTCGTAAAGTCATATTAGCGGCTTTCTTTGAATATTCTTTGAATATTGGCGACGATTCTTTATTTTTCGAAATGAGAAAGGCGGAATTAACGCATTTTTAGATGTTTTTTTTTTCTTCAAAAATTTGTGTACAATGATATTAAATCGATGTTTTTTCAGACTCGCGAGTTTGATCAAATTTTTTTCCTTCGATCACAGCAATTGTGAGGAATTTTTGGTTTCGTTCCATTATCCGTTGTACTTAAGGGCACGTCCGACTGATTTCGATCGATCGATCCCCCCACTGCTCTCCAAAATCCCGAATAGCGATTGGTATCGCTTTCTGAGTCATTGGAAAAATGGATGGGGAGCTGTGTATACTATATATACGAAATAAAACGGAAAAAAAGTTCACAATCTCGCGCAGCATTACCGTCAAAGTTGCGTCAAAGTTGTCGTATCAGAGCGCGTCGGAAGGTCTCGACGGATCGCGGAGTCTCTTTTTTTCCTCCTCAGTTTTCACAGTTTTCACGAGCGAAGATGAAATTACGTGAGTCAAACAAACGAGAGAAAAGACGGGAGCACTTTCGAGAAATGATTTTCCATAAAAGCATTTTATTTTCAATTTTTTAATTCAATTAAACCCTGAATCTTCGTGTTTTAACGCTTTCCCCTTCGGAATTTATCGCCAATCTTGTCGCGAATCTCGAGATGAGAATTTTTACGAGAAAATTGATCGCGATTTTTCTTCAATGTCATCAATTCGCTATTTTTCCTTTCTCTCGTCGCAAGTTCAAACGGTTGCGATAGTCGTTTTTTGCGCGGCGGCAGAGTCAGACGCAGCGCCAAATGGAACGAGTATCATTGGGATGATGGAGGATTACGCGGTGCCTTCAACGAGCCGCGACTCGAGCGTCGACGACCGGAAACGGGAGGCCTACGAGCTCATCGACATCGACGTCGATTCCCAGGGACAAGAAAGCATCGGTCTTTTGGCGATGGACGTTGCTGCACGTAACCGAGAAAATCTCGATCTCGTGGTCCATCGCGCGAACGAATTTTCGAACGAACATTTGGCTGTACGTAAATCCCGAAATTTTCGTCGCACATTCCATCGAAAATTCGTCGCTGCAACGCGACTGTACTCGATAAAAAAGCCTAAACGATCGACACAAAATTCATCTCCCTTCGGGACCCGGATTGAGAGAAAAATAAAGATGCTGAACGTTAAAGATTCTTCCACTTTTTCTGCTTTTTTTCTCAAACATTTTGCATGATTAATTTTTTATCAACAAAGATAACGGGAGGCGTAATAGGTCCGTACGTACTTTCACCACTGGTCGATTTTATCGACGCGCTGATGTTTTATCGTGGAACAGACGACGAAATGAGGAGGCGAGTCATGCAGGGCTTTGGCTTTGACGAGCACGATTCCGACGCTGTTCAATCGGGTCTTGACGCACTGATCGACCGCCTACCGGTAAATTATTCGATAAGGAAGCAGAGAAAACGACGTTTGCCGATGAAGAAATTCCTTTCTCTCTGTTCGTCATTGATGAGAATCGAACTTGGAATATACCGTTGCTCAAATCCGTTTGCAGAATTACGTGAGAGCCAGGCTCTTCGATCGTCATCGGACTGATCACGTGGGGGGGATGATGAAAATACATCAGAGTTTTCACACTGGGCTATCAAAATTACGTCAGCGTAAGATACCCCCACACTGTTTCTCTGTTTTTGTTGTCAACCTTTAATATCAAAATTTCAGAATTTTGAAAATATCTTAGACGTCGTATATACTACGTTATTATTCGTATATATTCAAAATCGCCGAATATTCCGCGTATGTGAGTAAAGGCTTGACGGAACTCGTTCGTTTTTTCGAGTCGAAATTCACGCTCGAACTTTCTCACGTGATTTGAGAGAAAATCGAGCTCGGATTTTGATCGTCGCGAGGGCCAAAAGAATCGCCCGAAATTCTGGACGGGCGTTAACCGTGACTTTTTGGTCATTTCGGCAGTCTTTGGTTTTCGAGGGTATTCGCACAACGGCGAAGCGTGGGAGATGAGACTGAACGCTCCGCGATCGGAACTGGGTTTGTTTCACGTGAACAGCAAGGAAACGGAAGTTGCGGAGTTCATGTGCGTTTCCGGTACTTTCGGTTACGGTAGGCTCGAGAATATCAACGCAACTTTCATCGAGCTGACTTCCGGGGTAAATATTACGGCCGGAATAAGCGCAAATGAGCATAAATCAAAATTGAAAATCGATTTTTCGTCGCTGCAGATTTTTCCACCGTGAATCTTCGTCAATTATTAATTACCTGCGCTTTTACCCGCGTTGATACTCGTCATGAAAATTGTTAATTTTGCAATAAAAAAAGAGAATAATCGGAATGAAACCTACCCTATGTTCCAAGCTGAAACAAACCTCATGTGTCAAAAAAAGAACGTCGAAATCGGTTCGGTAGTTCCTGCGTAAAAGCGTAGAAAACAAGCACACTCACATCCGCATTTATAAAATTAGTCATCGATGGGAAAAATGACGGGAAATCCGCTGACGTGATTTTTTTTTCGCAGCAGGGCATAAGCATGTATGTTATACGTCCGGAGAGTCAAAACGCTTATCGGCAGTCGATAAATCAACCGAACGAGACCGACGTTGCGCGACTCATCGAGCGCACCACACAGCGACGTGTCCATCTTTATCTGCCGAAATTCAAAATCAAAACGGGCTCCGGCGTACGTCTGTGGGCTCCCAAAGTTCGTTATCTTTTGGCATTTTGCAAAATTTACTTTGTCCAAAAACGGAGGAAAAGAGAAACGTCGCGAACGCGACCAATCATTGCTTTTTCATGACAGTTTTTCAAATCGGAGAACCTCTTCGAGGATCCTGACGGAGAGGATCCAGTGGAAATCTCGTCGTCGTCGTCGTCGGGATTCAGCTTTTTCAACATTCACCGAAATATCACCGTCAACCTCGAGAGACTCCATGACGAAACCTCGGTGAACGCGGGTAGGCTTTGAAATAAACTTGGTTTAATAAAAAAAAAAAAAAAATCGCACAGAGATGACGACGTCGTCGATTTTTTTCCATTTTTCTTTGATTCGACGATTTTTTCAATATTATTGTCGTTAAAAATGACAGTGCTCCGTTTTTCACGTACGAGTGACACTCGGAACAGCAACGACAGTGCTGCTGTAAGTGTTCGATGTATTTTCTTGTTTTTTCCTCGTTCGAAGACATCATTTTCGAGCCTGGGAGGATTCAATCTCGCGAAAGCGAGGAATGGACCACGTTTGACGCGAATCGCCCTTTTATCGTAAAAATAATAGCCAAAAAGGACCGGACGTACACGAACCTCATGACCGTTGCCTGCATCTGAGAGCGACGAAAAATTTGATACTGACGAAATCACGTGTGCACAGCAGCGACGGATATTTCGCGTGAGAATCCATTTTTTTTTTCATCCACGAACAATTATCGTTTGATTTCTTTTCGACGGAGAGAAAGAGCATTGTATCTTTTGCATTTTTGTAAAACATCGTCGTTAATTCGGATTTTCCATTTTCAGTACATTCATCAATGGCATACCTGCTGTGTCAGCTGACAATTTGGTGAAATTTTAATACGAATAAGTCGAGGGACGAATTTGATCGCCGAACGGAATCGATGTATTATACGTTAGTTTATGTTTTTGTTTTTTTTTTCAAAAATAAAGTCGAAAATGGTCTTGGAATTACGAGCAATGTTGTATATTTATTCTATATCTCCCATGAAATTTCGTACGAATAAAGGTTTTCGAATGAAAGGTTTCGTACGAATAAATAACAGGTGTGACATCAGCTTTTATGCCGGGAGGAGTAAAAACTTTTCGGAGCCATTCGAGCATCGAAATTTGTGCTACACGCGCGAGAGGCTTCGCATAGGCGTGGGAAACAATTTCGTCAATAATTTTCATCAAAGCTCAATCGAGCTCCCGTTCCATTCGCCTCTGCTTGTTTCTTTTATTCTCGTATTTATCGTTATGATTATTCTTTATTATTTTGGAGCAGCAAAAAGGGAGCAGAGAAGCGAAATAGACGAGGAAAAAGATGAGAAAACATATGCTTGATTTCCCTACGTCGGAAAACACGCGTACGATCATTATTGTATCAAGTGTTTCAACAAGCTCAAAGAAAAAATCGATCAAGAGAAAAAAACACGACGATACATCGTAGATTACGGAGGAAGACATAAAGACGCGTATCGCATTATGCCTACGCAGTTTTATCGGAGCAATCGTCAAAGCGCGTCGCGCACTGGCAAAGCTCTTTTTTTCCCCTCCTCCACGCGCCCTACAGTACATACGATCCAAAATGCGTTTACGTAAGTACAAAAGAGGCGAAAAAAAACGTCGATAATTCGAAAGGCTTCAAAGACGTTTTTCGAAATTCGACCGTATCGAATACCCGAATATATTCGTCGAATTTCAATGCCCATCAAAGTCCACCGCGTCTTTGTCGTCTTTTTTTCGAAAAACGAAATCGCGCCGATATTTTGTCATTTTTTTTCTTTTTTTTTTGGTTCTTCCTCTCTTGGCAAGTTAGTAGCTCTCGGGATTCTCCTATCCTGCGGCGTGGCGATGAGATCGAACGCAGCGCCGAACGGGGCTGTAATCGACGTGGTCGCTCGCGCGGAATCGTCGTCGAGGACCGATAGCGACAGGGCCGCGAGAATCAGCGTTGATTCGCATATTTCCGATCAAATGATCGAGGCTGCCGGGGAGGAACGAGCCCTGAAGCTTTTGATAAAACGGATAAAAACGTTCTCGGGTCGGTACATGATCGTCCGAGCAATGTTGGAGGACGTCGTTAATCGACGGCGTCAAGTACGTAACAGCAAAGATGTCGTAATTGAAATCGAAAATGATTACCGTCATTTCGTTTGGAAATAACGTATGGAAAAACGTATAGTTTTCTTTTTTTTTTCGTTCGCTTTTTTTTTTTCTTTCGACGCAGACACGTCCGTACATTCTCGCGCCGCTTATCGAATTTTTGTGTCTGGCGACACATCGGGATGGACCGGAAGGGACGCTGAGGAGCCGAGTGCCGAAGGCTCTCGGCTTCACGCGGGATCCCCGGATTCGTCCTGAATCCCTTCGATCGTCCATTCAATTGTACATCGATAGTCTGATCGTGAGTTTTTTTTGCAAAAATCCATCAGGAATTTGAGAAAAAAACGCAATTTTCCGAAAAATCTTTCGTTGCAGAATTACATCAGAGTGGTAGTTCCCTGCGACCGTCGACGGACTTTCCTGTCCAAGCTACTTCGACGTGAGTTTTTGCTGTTTTATCCTCTTTTTTATTCTATCATCCACGATCATACATCTAGCAAAGTGTTTTGCAACACGGGGGATCGATCTGAACTCGATGTTTGACAAAAAAAAAATGAAAAATCTCCGTTATACTTTGTTCGCGAAATATTTGTCGAATATGGGGGTGTGCGGGGTGAGTTTGGGGTTTTCCTTTCGAATTTTCGATCATTTTTGCTGATTTCCGTCGAATTTTCGATGGAAAACTCGTGTTGAGTCATTTTTGTTTTGATTCGATGTTTTTTTTGTGACGTCCTCAGTTGCAGCCTGCGCTCGATATTCGTCATACGGCGATCTTCCGGTTTCGGTCCTCGGTAGCGGACGGTGGAATATCAAATTGGATTCGTCGCGTTCCAAATCGAATTTGTTTTACTACTACGACAATAAGGGAACGGAAAAAATGGACTACATGCCGATGAGAGGGTGGTTTCGTTGCGGAAAGTTGAAGCACGTTGATGCAACCTTCATCCAACTCGAGGCTGAGGTGAACTCGTCACGCTGAACGTGAATTTGTCACCTTGCGCTATGTCGAAAAAAAAAGCTCGCAATTCATCGTCGCGAAACTTTACCATGAAAATCTTCGATATAAGGCTTTAAAGCGATGTGTTACATCCTTAAATCGAAGATTTGAAAAATTCTCCGGCAAAATCTATAAATCGGATCGGTTCGAAATTTGTTGTGAGTATTTAGCGATATAGCTCGGAGGGAATCGACGATTTTGGAATTTCGAAATTTTGAAAACTTGTTCACTCTACCAAAAAATGTTTTTGCATCATTTCGAAATTGCGAAATCGTCGGTCCCTGCCGTGTCGTGTCACTAAATACTCACAAAAAATTTCAAATCGATCCGATTAGTAGATTTTGCCTGAGAATCTTTCAAAAATTCGATAGGGGAGGGGGGATCCCTCATGGCTTTAAGGCGATGTGTTACATCCGTAAATCGAAGCTCGGAAAAATTCTCCGGCAAAATCTATAAATCGGATCGGTCTGAAATTTGTTGTGAGTATTTAGCGATATAGCTCGGAGGGAATGGACGATTTTGGAATTTCGAAATTTTGAAAACTTGTTCACTCTACCAAAAAATGTTTTTGCATCATTTCGAAATTGCGAAATCGTCGGTCCCTGCCGTGTCGTGTCACTAAATACTCACAAAAAATTTCAAATCGATCCGATTAGTAGATTTTGCCTGAGAATCTTTCAAAAATTCGATAGGGGAGGGGGGATCCCCTCCCATGGCCTTAAGGCGATGTGTTACATCCGTAAATCGAAGCTCGGAAAAATTCTCCGGCAAAATCTATAAATCGGATCGGTCTGAAATTTGTTGTGAGTATTTAGCGATATAGCTCGGAGGGAATCGACGATTTTGGAATTTCGAAATTTTGAAAACTTGTTCACTCTACCAAAAAATGTTTTTGCATCATTTCGAAATTGCGAAATCGTCGGTCCCTGCCGTGTCGTGTCACTAAATATACTCACAAAAAATTTCAAATCGATCCGATTAATAGATTTTGCCTGAGAATCTTTCAAAAATTCGATAGGGGAGGGGGGATCCCTCATGGCTTTAAGGCGATGTGTTACATCCGTAAATCGAAGCTCGGAAAAATTCTCCGGCAAAATCTATAAATCGGATCGGTCTGAAATTTGTTGTGAGTATTTAGCGATATAGCTCGGAGGGAATGGACGATTTTGGAATTTCGAAATTTTGAAAACTTGTTCACTCTACCAAAAAATGTTTTTGCATCATTTCGAAATTGCGAAATCGTCGGTCCCTGCCGTGTCGTGTCACTAAATACTCACAAAAAATTTCAAATCGATCCGATTAATAGATTTTGCCTGAGAATCTTTCTAAATTTCGATAGGGGAGGAGGGATCCCCTCCCATGGCCTTAAGGCGATGTGTTACATCCGTAAATCGAAGCTCGGAAAAATTCTCCGGCAAAATCTATAAATCGGATCGGTCTGAAATTTGTTGTGAGTATTTAGCGATATAGCTCGGAGGGAATCGACGATTTTGGAATTTCGAAATTTTGAAAACTTGTTCACTCTACCAAAAAATGTTTTTGCATCATTTCGAAATTGCGAAATCGTCGGTCCCTGCCGTGTCGTGTCACTAAATATACTCACAAAAAATTTCAAATCGATCCGATTAATAGATTTTGCCTGAGACGATATATTCTCTCATCTGCTGTACGAGAGAGATATTTCGGCGCAGCATCCGCAGCATCCGTCATTGCTCACTCGCTTGGCAATCAAAATTCGTTGTAAAAAAAGGTCGCAAGAACCGTTTTACATGTTTTTTAAAATGTTTATCATTTATTCCATGCAAAAGACGAAAGATGTCAGCATGTTCGTCATACGTTCCGACAGTGAGGTCGGCTTTCGGCAATTGCGCTACGAACTTGGGGTCATTTCTTTCAATCAGCTGCTAAATTACCCGAAAAAGCCCGTCAAATTTTTCATGCCGAAATCTAACGTCACGTCGGAGCACGACGTGAGTCTGTGGTCGGCGGAGGTTGGTGTTTTTCATTTTTTGAATCGCCTTTTGTCGATGGAGGAGGAGAATGAGCGAGCATCCTCGTAATTATACGTTTTGCCGGTTTGTGCGATGACAGTTTTGGGGAAAGAAAAACCCTTTCGTGGCGCGCGATGCCAACTCAACGATAATCAAATCCTCGGGCAAGCTGAGCTTTGCGGATTTTTCCAGAAGCTTTGGCGTCACCGTTGACAGCCTCGGGGACGGAATCTCCCATGCCTCAGGTTGGTCCTGTGCTCTTGCTTTATTTTTCTCTTCTTTTTTTTCTTTCGCGATCTTCCAGAGATACCACAACGGAGGGGGATTATCTCAGCGATACGCGTGACAAGAGAATATAGGAAAATGTGAAAAAAAAATAAAAAATAGCCCGTCGAATTAATTCGTTATTTTTTTTCCTCGAGCAGGAAGCTTGAACTTTATCGATTTTTCGTCATTTTCAAAAATGCCGGCATAGTCAAAATAAAAGGGGGAATTACTTTGACGAGTTGCGACGTTTGATTATAAACGCGTGAAAAATGTTTTACCGATTTTTGTATAGCTTTGCCAACTTTCATTGAACCATGCGATGACTCGTGAAATAACACTAAAAAATCTTTTTATTTCCATAATATACGAAGACGTGATATTCAAGGCTCGGCTCGCCGAGGCGAACGCAGAGTGGACCACGATCTGGATCGATCATCCCTACGTTCTTGCGATTGTTAAAACTGGCTCGATAATCGTCGACATTTTCACACTCGTTTGGCAATGAAAGGTGCACACCGATCGCCATTATCGCAATTATTCGATTTTACTTTGAATAAAGAAAAATTTGTGATTATTTTCAAATTGTACGTTAAATTCATCGTGTCTGCTTTCCTCATGAGTACGCGAGAGAAAACCGAAACTAAAGACCGAAGAACGAGTCCGACCGAATGACGAATTCAACCTCGAAAAAAGGTGTTTTTCAAGAAAATTTGACAAAATTGACGGTCGATTATCGAGAAGGAGAACCTGTCGCTTGATTTTCCCAAAAAACAACGCAAATATGATCGGCAAAAAAAAAATGCTGTCAAAAGTAGAAAAAGTCTTTCCCACGAGAGGTGATTTTTTTCAAACATTTTTGAAAAACGTCTTCTTTCGAAATTATTTTCTTCCTGAACCTGTCGCTTGATTCGCGAGCGCGATCCGTGACGCTCCGAGTGACGCTCCGATTCGATTGGAACGTGCTACAGTGTGTCCTTGAAATCGATATGGAATCATCGAAATTTTTTCGAGAGATACAAATGGCTCGCCGAATGATTTTGGATTATTGTATGCAGCATACAGAACCGAAATATAAATGTATAGAAACCACGTACACGTAGATAACGTAGATAAGTTGTCAAACGTCACGGCCATAATGAGAAAAAAAAAACATGTTTCGGTCTATTTCTGCTGCTGGTACCGCTCGTAATATCGTCATCGTGCGAATTTTGGCAAAAAAAAAGAACCCGAAAAGAGTATAGGCCCAGGAGAATACGAGAAAAAGATCTTCCTGCTTTCAAGGGCGAAGAGGAAATTTCAATTAAGGATAATAATCGTATCGCTGTGGAGTGAGGAATTTTCGAAATTTCGTGCAGAAAATTTGCCGAGATTTGCGTGAAATCGATGTAAATATTTTTTTGGGTCAATTTTTTCTCATACCCCACTCGTCTCCGTGCTTTGTGGAGAGCAATCGACGATTACGATTGGAGAGATGGTATATATATATGTTTAGACGGTTTTTTTTCCTCAATTCGTGTCACATTGGTGTCGAATTTCGACCACGGTTATTGTCAGCCGAGCCTTCGACCGCAGTGCATCTTACTCTCCCTTGCTTCGTATCCCTGCGAGCCAGCAAAATGCATTTACGTAAGTTGAAGACTCGAGTTTGGAAAATATTCACCGCGATTTCGCTCCTTTCCTACCGAAATAAACGAATAAATACAATTTTTATCGGTACTATAAATCGTATAATTGTTGCGATCATGACGCTCAGGCATCGATGAAACGGTCGAAAAGTTATTGACGAGAAAAAATTTACTCTCCACTTTTTTTCAAATATTCTTTCTTCGATTTTGCTGCGCGGTAGTCTGCCAGCCTCACGCGGCTGCATTCGCGATTTCAAAGGGTCGTTAAAAACGCGAGTACCTTTGGAATTTTTATTTTACTCTATTTTCGTCATCGATTTTGAGGGGGGAGGAATGTAGCTGTCGAGAGATTTGAAAGGGCAATTTTTTTCGAATTTTCGATGTAGTCCAAAACATCGCAAATTTTCCGTCGATTCAAAGACTCGTCGAGTTTTTCCGAGTGATGAAGTTTATCAAACCGCTGGCTCGAATTTTTCCTCGAAATTCATACTTTTTTCACCGACCAACCCCCTGATTCTCCGCGTCTTTGGTGTTTCAGTGAAAATCGTCGTTTTGTGCGCGGCATCAATGATTGCGCATGGAGCGCCGGAAAAAGTGAGGTATCAACTTATTTCGTCCGATGATAATATCTCGAGCGTCAGTATCGATGCTGCACAGAGCCAAAAAGGCCTTCGGTTCGTCAACGATCTTGCAAAAAACTTCAGGTCCAGATTGTTCGATGTACGTAAGCTTTCGCGATTTCACGATCAAACGACACCCAATCGTCTATCCGTATTAAATTAGATCGAAGAATTTATCAACGCTGTAAATTCTCTTTCACACGATTCTCAAAAATTCCCCAAAGACGAGTGATGACGAATAAAACGGTGCGGGTGTCAATCGCAGGGCGAGAAGAAATGCGGAAAGCAAGAGAGCGTCTTTGACCCTTTTCCCTTTTTCAATTTCGATTTTCACAGATATTAGCCATAGACATCGTCGAAACGATCGCTTACTCCTCGACGATCCTCTTCCTGCCCCTATTGACGATCGCTCTGGCGAGCCAAGGAGCAACGAGAACGAAATTCGAGAAGGTCCTCGGCTTTTCGAGCAACGAAACGCTCCTCGTCGAGCGGGGTCTTCGAGCGACGATCGACGTGTTAAAAGTGAGTCTGTTGACGAGATATTACAAAAAAAAAACATCGAAACTGAAAACCAACCATTTTTCCTTCTCCTCGAGGGAAAAAGACGACGTTTTCCAAGTATGAAAAACATGAATTTCCCCTTCTGAATTCGAATGAATTCGAAATGAATGATGCCTATCGAATCTGCCGCAGAACGAGCAACTCGGACTAGAAATGAGCAACGAGATACACTTTCCTCCCGGTTATCCGACGAATACCGAGTTTGCCAGAGCGATCAACAAGTTTTACGTGCCACCCGGAAAATCCGTGAATAGCCCACGTTCAACGAAAAATAAAGACGTAAACCTGCGCACTTACATCAGCGACATAGCCTCAAAGTTCCGTCAACGTAAGTTTTTTCCTCCGTACACGCGTTTTTTTCTCTCTCTTCCCTCGTAATCGCCTTGCGACATTTCTTCAGCGTGACGATTGTGACGAAATGTGTTGTTCGAATTTTCACGTTGAAACGTACTTTACCAACATTCGCGTCATCGATCGAGTACTCCGTTTTCGGGAGGGAGGGGGGGGGGGGGGGGGCATCGAACGTATCGATGCGTGGACGTATGTCGATTACGCGTCGATCAACGTCACAGCAGTCGAATTTCGACGAGGTTTTTCGAATTTGTCGAAGGTCGCGTTATCGCGATGTTGAAAGCAACGTTTCACTCGATTGCTGATCGAAATTTCGTTCCAGTCATTAGCCAGAATGGTGAATACGTCATTCTGAAGAACGCTATTCACTTCGGAGGACGGTGGAAAACCGCGTTCGACCCTTCGCGCACGACGTTGCGTCCATTTTGGAAATACGGCAGCGAGCCCATCGCGGTACCGACCATGTACACGCGCGGCGAGTTTCGCCACGGCAAAATAAAGAAGCTCGACTCGTCGTTCATCGAAATTCCGTTCGAGGTGAAATAATGCATTTTTTTCGAAAAAAAAAAAAAAATCATACTCGAAAAACGATTATCAGCGCGCAAAATGACGGATCTTCGATTTCTTTTGGATTATCCGTAGACTTTTACCGTACGTTTTCGTTTTCGACGTTTTCGAGTTTGAAAAAACTCGAAAACGAACTTGAAGACGAAGTTTTGCGGATTTTTGAGAATCGATTTGAAAAGAAAGATCGTGAATGAAACGGGGGGGGGATTTTTCGTTTCGCAGTTCGGTACGGCCATGTATGTCGTACGTTCCGACAGTCAGAAGGGTTCCGAGCTGTTGTTCAAAGAATTATGCATTTATTTCGAAAAAAAAAAAAAATCATACTCGAAAAACGATTATCAGCGCGCAAAATGACGGATCTTCGATTTCTTTTGGATTATCCGTAGACTTTTACCGTACGTTTTCGTTTTCGACGTTTTCGAGTTTGAAAAAACTCGAAAACGAACTTGAAGACGAAGTTTTGCGGATTTTTGAGAATCGATTTGAAAAGAAAGATCGTGAATGAAACGGGGGGGGGATTTTTCGTTTCGCAGTTCGGTACGGCCATGTATGTCGTACGTTCCGACAGTCAGAAGGGTTCCGAGCTGTTGTTCAAAGAACTTGGGGAAATTGACGTCGAGGACCTCGTGAGAGACTCCAAGAGGGATGTCCTCGATGTTTACCTGCCGAAATTCAAAATCACCACGAGCGAACTGTCCGGCGAATGGTTGTCCCGAGTTGGTATTTCCCATTTCGCGAATCGTCGCTCTTCGACGCTGCATGTTTTGTCGAATCAAAAAAAAAAACGAGGGAGCAAATGTAATACACGTAATTGAGACAATTTCCGCGTTTCATCGTCGTCCTTTCGTCGCAGATTTTCAATCCGAAAAATCCGCCGGGGCAGGAAGCGAAATTGGACGAAATCGCGCCCGGACTCTTCTTTGAAGATATCCGGGGCGAGGTCGTCTTCGAAGTTGACGAGCGGGGCGGCGCGGGCTCGACGAGTTCCGGTAGGACTTTCCCTCGGTTTTTCAAAATCTTTTTTTTCCTCCGAAAAATGTTTCTCATTCACACAGAGAGACTTTGAATCAGCTTGAACTTGCGCGTTTGATTCTTCGTCGCCAGGCGCAGCTTCAAAGACGCGAAAGACTCGGTCCAGGCGGAATGTACGAGCGGGAACTTTTGAAGCGAATCGTCCCTCCGTCGTGATCGTCGCTACGACAACGGACGCGGGACGGGACATCGATTTGCTGAGAATGTTCATCAGTGGCAGGTGAGATTCTTTGGTCCAGCATCTTCGCACCACTTCTCTCCCCTTTTTTCTCACCCCTGGCTCATAATCTTTCGACTTTCTCCCTCGGATGTCGCGAAAATTGCGAATAAACGTTGATGAAATCGTTAAATCCCATTTCAGCGAGCTCCTGCCGATGCAGCGCAATTTTCAACTGGCCGATTGACGTTTGAGCCGATGAGCGTTCTACACCCAGAGAAAAGATCTATTATGATTGAATAGATTCGTCTATTCAATCTTCATTTATTACAATTAAATAAATTTTTTGTTGGATCAAATAAATTTTTATTTGATTTGATTTGCCTATGTATTCGCTTCTAACATATATATTTATTTAACATTGAGATATACTTAATCACTAAATTACACGAATATAAATGATACTATAAGAAATATTTTTCGTATAGTGCATGAATGCTGATATCAAGCATCGTTATTAATAACCGAAAGGCTATGGCGGTGGTAGTTACGATGGTGGCTACAATTCCTTGTGACGGTCCAGCATTACTGAGGTATAGACGATTCGAGTGAAAAAAATCATAAGTAGCCGTAGCGCAGTGGTTAGCGCTCATCGCTCTCATCGGGAGGACCCGGGTTCGAGACCATCCAGCGGCGGGGCCACCATTCCGTTCACTCATCCTCACTGGACCGTCCCCACCACTGCAAGACCGTTCGGGTCGTCACATCCTATACGACTACTTCCAATACTAACTCCAGGCTCATTCCAATACTTTTTAAATAACACTAATAACACTGGTTGAATCAAATAAATTTATATGTTGAATTTGAATAAAAGTCTATTCTGCCAGGAGCCAAGCAAAAAATCTGTTCAAATTAAAAAGGTTTTATTTGAAGATAATAGATTTTTTTCTGGGTGTACGAGGGAAAAATTGTTCGACGATTCTTTTTGAAAAAAATAAATAAAACGACGAGAGTACATCTCAAAGAAACTCTCCTGCGGGAGATATACGTTCCAGGGAAGTGGGCGATACATCGGTGACGGTTTATCGATAAAAAGCGAAACGTCAAAATTGACAGAAAGAATAGTAAAAATTGCAAAAATGCGTGAAAGAAATTGCTTCGTTTTTCCACGGGAAAGCGTTTTCCACGCGAGTTTAGGAATAAAAAGACTGTAAAACGGTACGTGGGCGTGGTTTTTAACGTTCATTTTTTGTTTACTCGATGATACCCACATGGGAAAAAGGTCCATTTATGTCGAATGTCGGTCGAAACGAAATTTTCGTTTCTTCGACGTTCGAGGCCCGGTTGTTCATTTATTCCTGGCGGAACCGCATTTTATTGGGAAATTTCGATCAACCGCGGGAATTTCGATACGGCGATTCGGCGAGATGAGAGGTGGTCGAATTTTCGAGCAGGGTATCAATGACCAGCGATGAATAAATTGAAATGTCAAACGAAGAGGGAGAGAGAGAATGGAGTGTCAAATGGCCCCCAAGCGTTTTCCATGCACGTATAGGAGTCATTGCGAAGGAAATTGACAGAGATCTCTCTCGGAAACGAGAGAGAGACGAGAGAGAGAGCGTGTAACACGTCACGCGCTCAATCATTCGGAAAAGAGTGAAATGATGATCCCTCGTTCTCTCTCTCTCTCTCTTTTTATCTCGCGTTCACCGGCGACTGAATTTCCATATTCGGGAAGTCCCGAAGGGCTCATGAGGACCCGGTGACAGTCGAGAAATCAAATGTATCAAAGGTACTCGTACGCCCGCGCGTGTGTACACGTTAGGTTGGTTCAAAGTGATTGACAATTTTTCCAATGTACAGTACACACTAGAGTACATACGGAAAATGTATACACCCGAAAAACCTCGAGAAACACACACCCCCTCCGATGTAACAAGCCTCAACATCGATATCGAGTGGCTCCTCTGTCGCTACTATTTTCCAAATGTGAAAAACTCTGGAAAATAGGGAAAATAATGTTTTTTCGAAAAATATTATTCGAAAGATATTGGAATCCACAAAAGCTCGATATCTTTTTGAATTATTGAACTGAAATTTTCGAAAAAAGGGAAACAATGATGGATACCTTTTGTTTTTTCGTCGTCCGAGACGACCAACACAGGAAATAATGTGAAAAAAAAAAGAAACGACTTCGACCGTGTAAACGGGACACCTTAATGCGTGTAACGCGGGATTGAACGAATATGATATACACGCTGTTTGACAGTCGATTGCGACAGTGTATACACCCGAAAAACCTCGAGAAACACACACCCCCTCCGATGTAACAAGCCTCAACATCGATATCGAGTGGCTCCTCTGTCGCTACTATTTTCCAAATGTGAAAAACTTTGGAAAATAGGGAAAATAATGTTTTTTCGAAAAATATTATTCGAAAGATATTGGAATCCACAAAAGCTCGATATCTTTTTGAATTATTGAACTGAAATTTTCGAAAAAAGGGAAACAATGATGGATACCTTTTGTTTTTTCGTCGTCCGAGACGACCAACACAGGAAATAATGTGAAAAAAAAAAGAAACCGAGCCATCCGTTGTTCACGGGACGCCTTTAATGCGTGTAACGCGGGATTGAACGAATATAATATACACGCTGTTTGACAGTCGATTGCGACTCGATCGTTCGGAACGCCGCTATTTTTCGAAAATGAATTTATAATAACGCGCACGCGGATCGTTTGATAAAAACATGTGTAACGAGAAAAGAAGAAGAGATATATTTGTGCGTTTTATTTTTCCCCCCTCGTGTTTATCCGAATAAATTTGCATAACGTCGATCGAATTATTTTTGATAAAAAAAAGAAAAAAAAACTCCCACAATCGAGCACGGAAATTTGATAACGCATGATCGACGAAGAAAAAAGGAGCAGGTATAGCGACGGGATCCAAAATTGATATATAAGATGAAGAATTCGTAAAAATGGCGTCAAACTTTTGCACACGCCCGTGGCGAATCATTTAATCGCACGGTGCAAATTTTTCATCATCTCGTCGTCCGAATGCCGCCTCCGCGAGGTGGAATCCGTTCGCGTGAGTAAACGCGCGAAACTTTGTCTCGTTTTTCAATCCCTCGGAATATCGAGAAGATTTTTCCTCCGGCGTATCCTCGCGCGGATCGTTCGTTTCCTCCTTGAAGATTAACGAACCAAGTGACAGTTGTTTCAGTGGCAATTGTCATGATTCACGCGGCAATGAGATCGAACGCGACGCTAAATTCAAGGGTCGTCGGCGCGGCGATAGTTCGCGAAGCGTCCAACGTTTCCGGTATTTCCGACGGAAACGTCGAGGCTCGAGAGCGAAGAGTGACTTTCGAGCTCGAATCTACCGAGTTTTTCAATTTCGACGAGGATGCATGCAAAAAAGCTGGCCTCGAGATCGCGACGGAGATGGAGAGACAATTTGCGGCTGAATACCTGAATGTGCGCATTGACATCGGGGTGTTTGTTGTTTTTTCGAATGGAATTTTCGAGAAAGAAAAAAATTGTCGAAAAAGTCTGATTAAGGTAGTTCTATCGTTAGATTCAAATCGAGAAATTGTTTTGCAGTTTTTCTCACATACAAAATGGTTCGCAGGCTTCGGTTAAATAAGAAAAGTTGTTGCAAATCGACTAAAGAACAGCATACTCCAAATTCACGGTCATCCCAGGTGATATGTGCTTGCTCTATAATTACAAAAATTGCGAAAAAAATTTTCTTAAGATTTTTTTGGAAAACTCGAGAAATCTTCTTTGATGTTGCATAAAAATGTATGCAAAGTTTTAGAAGGCTTCACCACGTAGAAGCCAAGATATTCATTGATGAAAATGCAACTTTTAACACGCGCTCTTACGAGAGACTACCGAAAATTGTGATTTTTACCAATAAATATCTCAACTTCCACGTGGTAAAACCTTCCAAAATTTATTACACACGTATATATGACATCAAAGAATACGTATTCAAATTTTCAACAAAATCTTAAGAAAACGATAAAACGATAGAACTACCTTAAATGAGAAAAGAGGATCCGTCATTCGGGCGTTGGTGTTTTTTCAAAATTGTCTTCGTCGCGCTTTTTTTTTATCTTTTTCTTCGTTTTTTTTTCGATACAAGATATGGAGCGACATTGCGGAATCGTACGTCGTCTCACCGGGCATTGAGTTTCTTTCTTTGGGATCGTTTCCATACGGGAGATGGGAAAAAATGAGGAGCCAGGTGAGAAAGGGTCTCGGCTTCGGGAATTACGATCCTCGAATCGTTGAGATTGGCCTCCGCGAGATGATCGAGATTTTGAGCGTAAGTGATCTTGTGGGAATTTGAAAATTTGATGGAGAAATATATGCGATACAATGATTACGAAAAATCCGACGATAAAATGAAAGAAAATGAGCTTGAAATCGATGATAAAAATGTGTTGGACCGCGTTGACAAGAATCCAGGCTGCTGCGATTGTCATGGGCGGAATTGCGTCAGAGTCATACGACGCGAACGTTACCAGACTCACTTCGCGTATGTGGCAACGATAAAAAAGCCCAAATGGATGCGGCTTTTTCTCTCCTGGGTACATCGACGTAAGTTACGTAAGTTTTCCTCCCCTCCTTTTTCCTGGTTCGTGTAAAAACTCTCTTGTACTTTTTCTATTCTATTTCCCCTTTACGCGAAGCTCCGAGCCTGTTTGGCGTGAATTTTGAAAAAAAAAACCATTTTTTTCTCTCTCTCGTGACATGGGAATGTTTTTCCATTTTTATCAAAGACTGTACACATAAAATTTCGTTTCAAAAGATACGTGTTTAGAGGAGGGTCCAAATTTTGTATTTCGATGTATTTTGTATTTCAGAAACGTTTTTTGGTCGTCCGACGAGTGGCGACCTCCCTTATTTTGTTCTCGGGGGTGGAGAGTGGCGTGTAACACTGGATGCTTCGCGTTTGGAGTACGGTCCATTTTACGCATACGGCGAGAAGCTGGAACGGGCGGAATACATGCACGTGAACGACGAGCTCTGTCGGTACGGAAAAATGGACGGTTTCACGTTCGTTGAATTGACGCCCAACAACGTAAGTTCCGAATCGACGATTTTTGGAAAAAAAACGGCGATGCTAAATTGTTTGCACCGATAATTTTCTGTTTTTTCGAATTTTTTCGAAATTCGCGACTCTGGAGGAACAAACGCGCGGTTCGGTTTCGTTTTTTTCGTAGCTTCAAAGGCGAAAGAGGGGAGGACACCCGAAACCCGAAAATTGACACAGCTGTGTCGTTGTCTTGCAGAAAAACAATTTACAATCCGGCACCGGCATGATTATCGCGCGTTCCGACGACGACGAGGGTTGGCGGCTGTTGAAAAGTCGCCTGGGCGAGGCGAGCTTCATCGAGGAGCTTCGAGCGAATTCGAGCGAGCGCTCGCTCGATCTCCGTCTGCCGAGATTCGCGATCGAGCGGAATTTCACCGTGGACTCGTGGGCTCCTCGCGTTTGTATTTTTTCGCTCGAAATCGTAATTTTGATCGCGACGAGCTGATCCGAAAAAAAGAAGAAAAAAAAAACACGCGAAATGAATGTTTATGCGAATATCTCGCGTTTCCCTCGCGTGTCCCACAGTTTTTCCAACCGGAAAATCCCTTCGAAGTCTCCAAGGGAGCAAGTCCGGGAGGAATCTCGTCCTCGGGCCAGCTCGACATTGCCGATTTTTACAGACACTTTTCCGTAAATTTCGACCGGAATTTTGGCGCGACCTTGGAGACGTCGGCGTCAGGTGGGTCACGGGGTCGATCAAAAGTCGATTTTTCGTCGCGCGAATGTCAAACGGAGGAGCTCGGGCTCGCTCGCTCGTCAAAGTTGATTCTCGAAATTTGTATAATCGAATCGCGAATCGAAAATAAAAACCGAGACGTTCGGCGAGATGAGCGAGGCTGATTGGACGTTTTTCTTTCTCGTTTTATCGCGTCAAGAGGGCGTCGACGACGAGGGCGAAACGACCAGGCCCTCGGGGAGTCGAGAGAGGTTGGCGTTCAGAGGGAATCGACCTTTCGTGGTCATCCTGCTCCGATTTATAGCCTCGAGAAGCGTCAACATCGCGACGGTCGCCATCTCGGAAAAGTCGTGGGTTTAGCGTCGCCGAATTTCCCGCTGAGGTAGATGACGTACTTTGACGAACTACGACGCAACCTCCCCCCTCTTCCCTGCTCGAGATTGCGAACGTGGCGTCTCCCGTTCTCGACGATTTTTTTTCCTACGCACGAGGCGCTCTTTTTCTTTTTTTACGAGCAAAAGTATGGATAATCGCCGTAATCGTTTCTTTTTTTTTTTTTTTTTTCAGAACCGAACAGCACGTGCGTGCTTTCTGGACTGGTTTGGAAAAGAAACATATATAATTATACGCTTTGTTCACCCACGATTGTTCATCGTGTACAAAAGTGGATTATCGATAAATTCAAAATTCAAAAAAAGAATAATTACGCGGAATAAAGATGGAGAATGAAAAAAAAGTGTCGCCAAGATCGTTTCTTCGACAACGTGTCGTCAATAAATTCAATCGTTTTTTTTTCCCCTTAAAATTCGCCGCCAATAGGCACCTCGACGTATCGCACGCACCCAGAAAAAAATCTATTATCTTCAAATGAAACCTATTTAATTTGAATAGATTTTTTGCTTGGCTCCTGGCAGAATAGACTTTTATTCAAATTCAACATTTAAATTTATTTGATTCAACTAGTGTTATTAGTGTTATTTAAAAAGTATTGGAATGAGCCTGGAGTTAGTATTGGAAGTAGTTGTATAGGATGTGACGACCCGAACGGTCTTGCAGTGGTGGGGACGGTCCAGTGACGACGAGTGAACGGAATGGTGGCCCCGCCGCTGGATGGTCTCGAACCCGGGTCCTCCCGATGAGAGAGATGAGCGCTAACCACTGCGCTACGGCTACTTATGATTCTTTTCACTCGAATCGTCTATACCTCAGTAATGCTGGACCGTCACAAGGAATTGTAGCCACCATCGTAACTACCACCGCCATAGCCTTTCGGTTATTAATAACGATGCTTGATATCAGCATTCATGCACTATACGAAAAATATTTCTTATAGTATCATTTATATTCGTGTAATTTAGTCATTAAGTATATCTCAATGTTCAATAAGTATATATGTTAGAAGCGAATACATAGGCAAATCAAATCAAATAAAAATTTATTTAATCCAACAAAAAATGTATTTAATTGTAATAAATGAAGATTGAATAGACGAATCTATTCAATCATAATAGATCTTTTCTCTGGGTGCGCTTCGGAAAATCCATGAAAATCGTATGAAAAACAAAAAACGCGCGTCAATTTGACGAAACGTTTTTGCGTCTCGCGATTGTTGAATTGAAAAAGGAATTTATCGTTGTGAAAACGACAGCGAGAGCGCGAGTCTCGAGATTCTTTCGAGGCTTTCGTTATCGAACGAAATTACAACGACCATCGTGAAAAAATTCCGCTCTTTTCCTCATGCGCGCGATATTCTCGTGAATAAATTACCAATCGGGGACCCAATCAAATTCCTTGCCATAAAAAAAGCTCTTTATCCGTACAAAAGTACATCGCAGCCTGGTGTACGGGAAAAATTGATGGAAGGTGGGGTGGGCGAGAAACGCAGAGGGCAAGGGGGGGGGGGGAGTCGAAATCTTGGCTATATAGGAACGAAATTTTAGTACTCCCGTCGCATCGAATGTTGATCGAGAAAATAATATCCAGCGCGTCAGGAATTCGACAAGAACGGAAAAGAGGAAAGCGTTTCTTCGAGGGCAAAATGCGTTTACGTGAGTAAAACACCCTTGCGACAAAGGGTTGAAAATTTAGTCAAAAATGAAGCGTATTTAGTCAAGATTTGGCCTGAAATTCGAAAAAAATGTTCATCCGCCTCGACGATCGCACTTTTCATCTAAAAACGCGTCATCTTCTCTCTCCTCCGCGTTGTCGCAGTCGTTTCGGCCGTGTTTGCCACGTTCCTGGTGGCCGTAACGTCGAACACGGTACCGTCCCAACCGCCCGCCGATGTTGTCCACCAGGAGGCTGAAGCACCCTCGCAGAGCCCGAATGCCAAGGTCAATTTACGAAACCGGATATTCACACCCAATCTCGGCAGAAAAATCATCGCGAAGAAGGAACAATCCGACGCGGGGCTGTCCAACGAGATCGCGACGGCGCTGGCGGTCTTTTCGGAGCGTTTAACGGCATTCGCGGATATGTATCTGCCGGTATTCACAAAGAATTGCGTCAAAGTTTGCGTCGTTGGGACTCTACGGAAAAATCGACTCTCGTCGCTCTTTTACCCTCAATTTTCCGCAATTTTCATCATACCTTTCGTGTTTTTTCTCACGAGTGTAATTTTGAAAAATTGCTCGAGAATACACCCGGCGAATCGTCGATGATTGGCGATAAAAAAAAAGCGAGTTTATCGTACGTTTCGTCGGATTCCAACGACGTCAATCCCAAGGTCACATTTATAACGGACGATTCGATCGTTCGATCCGCACCTGTCTGACGACGATACCCCCCGCCTTAGTTCTGCTTGAAGAAACGACGAAGAAGAGAAAAAATGTCGATCCGAAACTTTTGTTGCACGCTGTCGTAAAAGACGTTTCGAAAAAAATATTTCCAAGCGCGGCTTTTCCGAAAAACGACCCCACATTTTTGTTCCGGAGTTTCTTGCTTCGTTGGTCCGCGATACTCGATGTTTCGGGGTCGTTTTTTTGGAAAAGCCGCGCTTGGAAATGCGGCTACCCCATCGGTAAATATTCTCGCGTTGCTTTTTTTTTGCGACTCAGATATGGCAATCCATCGGCAATTCGTACGTCACGTCGCTCGTGATCGAACTACTGGCTCTGATTACGTACGACTACAAGGACGAGAAAATGAAGGAGCTGGTGCTGAAGAAGCTGGGCTTCGCCGACGATGACCCTGAAATGATCGAATTGGGCTCGCAGGCGTTCATCCATCTTTACAAAGTGAGTCTAGCAACGAGGAATTTATAAGCAAGATAAGCATCGTCTGTTTGCGTTCGAAAGACCGAAGAGATCGTCGGAACACAAAGTTTCGAAATTTCGAAACCCCCGACGGGTATCTCGAGGCGTCAAAATTTTGAAAATACTCTAGTATTCGAAAGGATTCCTCTTTCGTCTAATTTGACTAAAAACCGTTCGCAAAAAGGTGAATGCATAATTCGTCGCAATCTACTCTGCCCGACGAGAAAAGCGGCTCTTTGCGGCTTCGCGTTCGAAAAATGCTTCAATTTCCGGCAAAGATCGAGTAAAATAAAAGCAGTCTGCATTTTGAATGTCGAGACGACACCCAACGTAACCGGAAACGCCATGGAAATGAGAGCAACGTTCCGTTGGGATGACCAATTTCATTTCGTTTTGCTAATAATTCCGAAATAATTATTGCTCGAAGGAAAAAGCGACTCGTTTTCATCTTACGTCTGCCCGCAGGAGCACATGGTAGTCGAGACCGCGGAGCGTCAGCCGCAGACGCCGCCAGCCGACGAATCATCGGCGTCGAGAGTAAACAACTGGATTCGAAATTTGAAATCAAAACTGCGTCAGCGTGAGTTTTTCTCCTCTGCCAAAGCGCCACCTCCGGACTTTTCTCTCTCCCTTTTCGCCATTTTGTCTTTCGTTCGTCATATTCCACAGCAAACGCGCCGATGTTTCGCCCTCTGCGGGATAATCTTCGATATACCGTTATCGCGGGTAAAGCGTGGCACGTGAAATTCGCCGCTTCGAGCGTAAACGCAGGCCGTTTTTACCGGTACGGCACCGCGGAGCCGAAGAGAATATCATACTTGTACATGAGCGAGCGCTGTCGTTATGGCGACCTTTACGGTTCAAAGTTCGTCGAGATAAGGCCCAACGCCGTAAGGACACGCTTTTCCTTCCTCCGATATTCGACGCTTTTTGCAACGACTTTTTTTCAACTATCCTCTTTTTCGCGATAACTCGGCGAAAAAGCCTGTAGTTACGCACAAAAAAGAGGCAAAATGCGATCAAAAAAACAGTTTTCACCGAATCTCCGTGTATTTTGTCGACGAGAGATCGCGGACTTGAGGAAAATGATCTTTTGCAAAAGTCGCCCGCAAAAGCACCCCCTGACGATTATCGCAATTTCCGAAGAAATAAACTAGACTCGATTGTCGTTGCCCTTGTTTGTTTATAGAGAAACAATTTGGAAAAAGGCCTCAGTTTGTTCATTATAGCTTGCAAAGATGACGGTAATTACCAGTGGTTGAAGAGTCAAGTGGGGCACCGAGATTTCGTGAAAAAGCTTCGAGCGAATGCGGCAGAGCGCGTCGTCGATCTCCGTCTTCCGGTGGTCGCGATCGAGTACAACTTTACCGAGACCGTGTGGACCACGCACGTTAGTGTTTTTCCACTTTTCCACCAATGACTCTCGATCTTTTCCCCTCTTTGAGGATTCAGCCTCCTAGTGAGACAAGCCTTGGTCGCTTCGTCGTAAAGCCCCGATCTCCCCTGCGTATACATGACGCGAGAGAAGAATAACATTGTTGGACGCGCGTTGCGTCCACCGTCATCAGATTTTCGAGCCGGCGAGTAATCCCTTCGAGCTGGACAAGAAGAACCCGGAGGTTCTGGCGGTGTCGCCTCAGCTTGGCTTTGCGGAATTCTACCGGCGTTTTTACTTCGGCTTCGAGCAGCTTCCCACTGACGGAGGAAAGCGGGTCTCGGCAACGTCAGGTGAGACCGGACGATTTTTATTCAACGTTTCACCTATCAAGGTCGTCGAAGCTCGAGGAGCAGAACCGGGGCGCGATTTAACCTTTTTCTTCGTCTCCTCCACGCGTCCGAGAAGCGGTCCACGTGGCTGAAACGTCTCAGGCTCCTGACGGCGAACGAAACGTCAGATTCAAGGTGAACCGACCCTTCATCGCTATCCTGGCCACGACGGACGAGAGGAACTTGAACCTGGCGACCGTCGCCTTTGGCTAGAAGCGGGGCATGATCTCCGCCGAGTTTCCGGGGCAAGGGGGTAGGATGCTGCATACACTTTTTTATTACGCCTCGTTTTTCCGGTCTGGACAAGAATTTTTTTCATATTTTCCTTCAATCTCGCGCCTCGATGTTCTTTTTCTTTTCAGCCCGAGTGTACGCGAGTACGCGTGGCGCCAATGCCGATACATCGAAGGAGAAGGGGCGTTATCGCTCAGACAATACGAGGCGGAAGGCAAAGAACCACGTTTTTCCGGATCCATCGCGAGACTCGGCGTGTCAATACGACGTTATTTTTCCGCTTTATTCGTTCGATTACGAAATAACAAACGATCGTCCAACCTCGAATTCCGAGGAAAAATAAGCCGCGCGTGTGTATCGAGACGAATAAATTTCCGCAACCTTCATCTCCGCTGAACCAAGTTTTTCGCCTTTTTTTTCATTTCATTTTCCTTCCTTCGTCTCTCTTTGTAGTTTATAAATATGTCAGCTGCTGGCTGCTGCTGCTTTTTCGCTTTTGCGTCGTTGGAAATGCGAAAGGGGGACAAAATTCTGCGCAATTCTCGCCACCTCTGGAATCCATTAGACACGAAAATCAAACATGAATTCGACTTCATTTTCGATTCAACGCGAACTATGGATGATCGTTCCACGAGGCACGTCATTGTTCCAATTTTCGATCGAGCCGTCGTTTTTTTTTCGCTTCTAATTATAGTTCCCTTTTGTCTTTATGACGAATTTTATCGCCGGAGCCGTTTTTTGACACGCGTATTATCGAGCGGTGTACGAATTCCGACGCCAGCGAGTGTGATAAGACATCGAACGATAAATCGTAATTTATTCGTTCAATTTATTGCTCAAATTTTTCGACCCGACGTCGCCGACGGTGTCGCCGAGAAAAAAGGAACTTCGAGGCGTTGAGAAAAAGCGAGACAACGACTGGAAAAGAGAGGGGAAAAAATAGAAAATTTCTTCGGACAAAGAAGCGATTATTGACAGAGGGCAAAGATGGAGAGAGCGCGAATTTGACGAAAGCTTTCGAACGACGCACACGCTCGTCGGCGCTTGTTTGCATAATGAATTGGCATGGCGAGAAGAAACAGAGCGTCTGGAGGCGCGAATAATGGGAGGGCAAACGTGCGACGTCGATATTAAAGTCGTCGAACGGAATTACAATGACAAACGAAAATTGTTTCGCGCTTTTTTCAGACCGTGCGCGCAAACATCGTCGTGAATAAATTTCCTGAAATTCAACAAACGGCAATTCGACAAAAGCCTCCTCGTCTTCGAAGACGAGTGTCGTTGGAGCCGGAGGTAATGGAAAATTAAGTGGGGAGAATACGCGCTATATAGGAACGAAACGCTCGTGCTCGTGTCTCATCCGAGTTTCATCCGAGATAATTAACGTCGCGGTGGTATCGCGCGGATTACACGCAAGATCTCCTACAAGACTTTCTCTCCGCTGGACTCGACTTTTCCAGCCGTTTCCGACCGCATTTCGAGACAAAATGCGTTTGCGTGAGTAAAACATGACTCCTGCTAAAAATCGAAATTCGCGGCTTTGATTTAACCGCAAAAAAGGCAAAATTGTCGCGGCCTCGTCGGTTTGGATGAAAAATATTATTATCGAATGTTGCGTAATGAGGCGCTCCCCGTGTAGAAATTTGATCTGGACGTCCCTACTTTAGACCGGGCCCTGGTCTGGATTTCCTTGGTTTGGCCTGGTCTTAGTTTTTAGGTAGGGGCCTGGTAAAGGGCAAATAGGGAAAATCGGGCTATTCTCGTCAATATTTCCATGTCAGAAAATGCTCATGGCCTGGTCGGGATTTCCTTGAATACAATTCTGAGTTCTGAGTTATATACATATACTCCCGATATGCTCGCCTTCGTTGCGCCTAACGCGCAACATTCGTTGGTAAGGCAGTGCGACAAGGGAAAAATAGAATTTAAAATATTATCTTGCTTACATTTGAATTTTACGTTTCAATTTATTCCGTGTGCTCTACTTCCTTATTTCCCTACACAAATGTGTATGATTTCATATTAAGTCTCAGGTCGGATTCCAACCGCCCGTGTAGAAATTTGATCTGGACGTCCCGACTTTAGACCGGGCCCTGGTCTGGATTTCCTTGGTTTGGCCTGGTCTTAGTTTTTAGGTAGGGGCCTGGTAAAGGGCAAATAGGGAAAATCGGGCTATTCTCGTCAATATTTCCATGTCAGAAAATGCTCATGGCCTGGTCGGGATTTCCTTGAATACAATTCTGAGTTCTGAGTTATATACATATACTCCTGATATGCTCGCCTTCGTTGCGCCTAACGCGCAACATTCGTTGGTAAGGCAGTGCGACAAGGGAAAAATAGAATTTAAAATATTATCTTGCTTACATTTGAATTTTACGTTTCAATTTATTCCGTGTGCTCTACTTCCTTATTTCCCTACACAAAGGTGTATGATTTCATATTAAGTCTCAGGTCGGCTTCCAACCGGGCTGTGGCATGGAATGACATTTGAAAACCAAGCAAGGGCCATGGCTGGGCATGGCTATTTCCCGGCTTACTGTTCTGAGCGGGTGCTGATCAGGCCCTGGTCATTTCCCGATTATTTCCCGGTGTATGGAAATCAAACCAGGCCCTGACTTATTACCCGTTACATTGCTAGCCGGATCCCGGCCTGGCTAGCCTGACTATGCCCCGATATCAAATCGGGAAAGCCCGTACTGGGCCTGACTTGTTCCCGATCAAAATTTCTACACGGGTCGCGCGGGCTGCTCGCCGCCGAATCGTTAAACTCATCGCGCACGCGTTTTATTCGTCGAAATGATATTGAATGGCGAAAAAAACGTCCACGTCCAACGATTCGTTCTTCATTTATCAAATAAAAAGAAAAAAAGTAGAAGAATAAAGAAGCAAATGTCAAATCGCCGTAACAGTCGTTTCAGTCGCGGTCGTCGCGTTTTACGTGGCGACGGTGTCCAACGCAGCGCCGAATCGGACCTCGGACGACGCGTCGTCTCTCGACACAATGTCCTCGGGGAGTTCCCGCGTGACCATCGGCAGCAGAAAGCGGAAATGTTCTCTCAATGACATTCATCATTCACCGAGGAAAAGAATTTTGGAGATGGCCGACGGACTCACCGACCAACAGAAGCTGAAACATCTCGAGATCGTGATGGACCCTGTGACCAAGTTTTCGAACCAATTTCTCATCGTACGAATGACTCGTCGACAGGACGAATTCCGTTTTTTTAGATGGCAGACGAAAATTCGAGTTCGAAATTCGTTCGTTTTGAAGACAAACGAAGGAACGAAAGAGAAGATCGAGAATTCTGACGATTATAAAAGCGCCTTTGATCATTGATTCCCACGGGCAAGAATGGTCATTTTGCTTGTTTCGCCTGCCATCGGAAAAGACTCGTTCTACGTCTTACGTTTCTAGAGCTCATTTGATTTTTGTCAAACTCATCAGGTATCCAGAAGAATCGAGGGTTCGTTCGTCGTATCGCCGCCGATGCTGTTTCGATCTATCGCGCAGTTTCAGTATGGACCGCGAATGGGGCAAGCCGTCATGGAGAGCCTCGGCTTGGCGAACGATCATCCCGAAATGACGGAATTGCGTCTGCAATTGTTCAGCGATTACATAAACGTGAGTCGGCGAAGGAGCCGAGTAAATTCTCAATCGTCAACTCGAGGAAAACTCTTTGTTTTCCCTCCGGACCGCTCGCATCTGCGAAAAGTCGCGCGTACTTTTTACCGTAGCTGCAGTCAAGCTCGCGGGTTATTTCTGACGCTTGAATCCTTCCGTTGCAGAGATGCATGACGATCAAATCGTCCGATCGTCATCGGACCGACTTCACCTGTCGGCGGAAGATGAAGATAATCAACAAGATCCAGAACTCTCTGTCCGAGGTGCTGCACCAGCGTAAGTTTTTCCCGCCTCGCGTTTCCCCGCGCAAATGGGGTCAGCAAAAGTGTGCTCGCGCGTGTCACTTGTAACGCGGGATTTTTCGAACGGAATCGATCGATCGCCGGCGCGTGAGTCAACGATGACGTTGATGCAAATGTTGGTTTCACAAAAAGTCGCAATTTCAGAAAGAGGTCTTGAGACCGGAAACGGCAATGAGCGCTAATGAGATTCCGCGTTGATTACACCGTAGCAAAAATATACGATTATACGTTCCGCCATTTTCTTGTTGAAATTGCAGCGTCCAATAGTCATTCGCTGCGCGACGACGGCCGATGGGACATAAGATTCGACGTTCCGTCATATTCAAAACCCAGGTTGTTCAACCGGTACCAAACGCAACCGATCAAACTCAAATACATTGACGTAACTCTGCGATGTAATTACGGCGAGTTCATGGACGCGACCGTCGTTGAATTGACGCCCAACGTAAGAAAGAGCGCATTGCCGAATGTCGACTCGAAAAATCTCTCGATTTGCTCTTGATTTTTCTTCACTCATCCGTTATTGCTCTTTACGATTTCATTTGACTTTGGCTCATCTTGTGGCGTTTCGATTGTTCGTCCAAGTGTGCTCGAAAAAATGCCGCTTCCGAGCGCGTAATCCGTTTGATTTCCGTTCCATCCGAGGAACGAGCGAAGCCGCACCAAAAGGGGTAGAAATGTATTTCGACACGACGCGTCTCGTCATTTTCTACAGAAAACCCGTTCGGAGGATGGCACGAGACTGCTGATCGTACTTCCCGACGACGAGGAGGCTTTTCGGAACATGAGAAGCCGACTGGGCCGGTTGAATCACGAAGATTTCCGCCCACGATTGACCGAACGTTTGGTCGACCTGTCTCTGCCGAAAGTGTCAGTCAAGTGGGAGTTTCAACTGGACTCGTGGGCGGATTACGTCAGTACTTGTCATTCCGCGAATAATCCCGCGTATAACCTCGAATGATAACCAAGACGGGAATAACCACGAGCGAGAGAAAAAAAAAAGAGAATGCAACGTAAACCGGCTTTCTTACAGTTATTCCCATTGGAAAATCCGTTCGCGGCTTTCAAATACCACACCCAAGGCATCGAACCCTCGCCGAAGATCAAGATGACGGATCTCGACAAAAAGTATTCCGTGCGTATCGGCCGGAACCACGGCGGGAGAACCTCGACAAAATTAGGTGGGTCGCGAGTGCTTTTTCAAGGACGATAAACGGCGATAAGGGCGTGTGGAAAGTCGGTTGTTCGAAATTTTCTCTCTCGTTGAAGAACCGATTGACGAGATGGAAATGGCGGGGTCACCCATCCACGAGGTGGAAGAGAGAGTAAACTGCGATCGACCTTTCATTTTGATGATGCGAAAAATGGGCACGAAAAACCTCAACCTCTTGACGATGGTCTTCGATGGACAGTAGTAGGGTGTGTTGCGAAGATCCGACGGAATTTTTGCACCCTCTGCGGTTGCAAAGCGGATTCTCAAGGTCGTTTGAGACTCGAAGAATACTTTTCTTTTCAGGCAACGGACTATCGAAATAACGGAGGGTTCAACGATGAAACACGCGAGGTCTCGAGCCGAAAGAATCCTCCCCAGCATTGATCCGGAAAAAAATGAATTTTTATAGACAACACGCATCGGACGTTCGTGAAATTAAGCGGTTTGACGAACCATCGCGACCAGCCCTGATTTCCGAGCAAATATCGTTGTAAAATGTAATTCATGTAAATAACAAAAAAAATGGCAAAAAAAAGCGAAAAAACAGCTGAAATATTCACAATGAAAAAAGAAACGAAAGCGAAAAACCGGCGGCGGTGTAAATTATCGAATACAAAAGCAGAAAAAATTCACAATGTCTATTAAATGCGTCAAAATAAAGTACACGAAATTCACGAAACGTCGTGTTCCATTTCCCGATCGAAACGTATTCCTCCCTCGTTGTGTCAATTTTACGGCTGGGAGAAGCGAAATTTTGCGAGACGCAGACGCGTCACACGCGTGCGGGAGACGAGACCCATTTTGCGCCGTATTTTTTATGAATTTCGACGCCTTAATTACGATCGATCAAACAAATTCCAACTTTGTTTGATCACACTCACGGACGTCGTTGTCGGGTTCGAGTGTATACACGGAAAAAACTGCCCTGTGGAATTTACAGAAAAGTCTGTGAAATTTGCAGAATCTTATCTGTAAATCATTTTATGTAAAATTTACTAATCCGTACATGTTACTTTTACATGTTGAAATCTGTAAACCTAAATCTGTAAATTTGACATATTGAGTCTGTGATTATTACAGATACACTTTTGTAATAATTACAGAATACACTCTGTTATAATTACAGAAGTTCTCTGTCATTATTACAGATGAACTCCTATCATTATTACTGAAAATTTAATGTGAAAATCAAATTCGTAAGTAATGAAGAAAAGTGAAATAGGTTCTCATAATAATCGACAGTGACGCCACTTTTTCGTACGTATGAGCAACGCTATGTAGCATGTGTAAATTCCCCTGATTACCCCTCTTCATTATTATAGTTATTGGGGAATGGAGGGGAATGGAGGTGTCAAATTACGTTTGATTAGACGGCCGTCCCGATGAACAAAAACAAAGAAAGTCAAGAGTATAAAATAATTATCGATAAAATTTCCGAGAACTGACGCATTATGATTATAAAATTAAAAAATGCACAACCAACAGATAATTATCTGTGATTTTTATTACTAATTTGTTCTTATTTGAAAAGTTATCCAACAACAATGATAGAATATTTTTACACATTTTACACAATTTATCATTAAATATTCATAAAATTATGTGAAATGTACAGAAATAATATGTACTTTCTACATAATGCCATCTGTAAAAAATACATATTTTCTCTGTAAATTTTACATAGAATATTAATCTAAATTTACAGAAAAAATATGTAGTTTCTACATAATTCCATCTGTAAAAAATACATATTTTATCTGTAAATTTTACAGAACGTGGACTCTGTAAATTTTACAGACTTTTTTCTGTAAAATCCACAGGCCATTTTTTTCCGTGAATGAGCGTCAATCTGACGAAACGTCGTGCCACTTTTCCATGGGAGCGTTTCTTTTTTTTTCCTCATTCGGCTCGTTTTATCTTTACGAAATGAGCTCACGGCCCAGAGTCAAACGGCGCACGTTTGGAAACGAAAATAACCGGAGCGCGTACACGTGTGACGCAAATGAGTGATCGATAAAAATTTCCATAAAGAGCAAACATACTTTTAATTTGTTTTTGGGTCTCGCATGCGCAATATTCTCGTGAGTAATATTTACCAAAGTCTTTTTGTAAAAAGGCTTTATCTTTATATCGACGTCGCAGCCTGACGTGTATTGCTGGGAACATCGCGATGAGAGGAGGGGGCGAGGAGGGGGGATATAATAAACTATATATGAGAACGAAATTTCAACGCTCTCGTCGCATCCGAACTTTGTGAAAGTAATTATCAACTTGCGTCTCACGGATTCTCGAAAAATCGGGAATAAATCGAACCTCCCTCCGAACCCTCATCGTCCACCGAGCTTCTTCGGACGAGTCAAAATGCGTTTACGTGAGTATAAAACACGCGGCATGGAAAGCCGAAATTGATCAGAAAAAATGGTTTGCCTCGAGTATTTTGCCACAAATCCTTGCATGTTCCATGAAGCATACGCGGAAAAAAATGTTGTGTGAAAATTGACAGAAAAGAGTCTGTAAAATGTGCCATTTTCTGCAAAATTTGCAGCCGAAATATGTGTTTTTTACAGATGGGACTATGTAGAAAGTAGATATTATTTTTGTACATTTTACGTAATTTTGTGAAATATTTACTGATCAATTTTCTATCGTTGTTGTTGCATAACTTCTCAAGTAGGATGAAATTATTGATAAAAAATAGAAATAACGATCTGTTATCGATCGACACAGTCGACATTTCGACTGTGTCGAAAATCGACATTTTTCAATTTTGTAATCGCAACGAGTGACTTGACTTGACTTTCTTTGTTTTTATCAATCGACACCGCCGTCTGATCGAACGTAATTCCACAGCTCTATTTCGGATTTGATTTTCGCATGAAATTTGCATTAATAGTACCAAAAATTCACGTCGTTTTTACAGATGGGACTATGATGCAGAAAGTACATATTATTTGTGTGGATTTTACATAATTTTGTGAAATATTTACTGATCAATTTTCAATCATTGTTGTTGCATACCTTCTCAAGTAGGAAGAAATTATTGATAAAAAATAGAAATAACGATCCGTTGGTAGAACATTTTTCAATTTTGTAATCGCAACGAGTCGTTATCGGAAATTTTGTCGATCTTCACTCGATACTCTTGACTTTCTTTGTTTTTCTCAATCGACACCGCCGTCTGATCGAACGTAATTCCACAGCTCTATTTCGGATTTGATTTTCGCATGAAATTTTCATTAATAGTACCAAAAGAGTTCATCTGTAATAAAGACAAAACGCGACGTTGATTTTCAAATGAAATTTCCGTGTTCTCACGTGACGAAAATTCAAACAATTTTTCTTTCGAATGACTCTGGCGTCGGGACGCTGCTGCGTCTCTTCAGACGCGGCGATTCGCGTACTCGCATCGCGTTCAATTTTCTCCATATTCCGTTTGGCTTTTCGCAGTCATTTCGGTGGCGATCGTCGCGTTCTACGCGGCGATAACATCGACCGCATCGGCGAATCAAAGCGTGGCCGACGCGCCGTTCGTTCCCGCGAAATCGGCGTTCGCATCGAGTTCGAAAGTCAGGGCCGAAAAACGAAAAGTCTCCTTCAATATCTCCGATGAGATCGAGCGTGAATTGGGGACAGAAATTTTGACCAGCGCGGCAAATTTTTCGACCCGCCTCTTGGCTGTACGTATCGTGGAGATTATTTTCTTATTTCATTCGAAAAAAAAAAAAAAAAAAAAGCAAAATGCAACAAAATCGGAATCTCGTGTTCATTTTCCTTGTTTTTCGTGTGTTTTTCAACTCAGAATTGGAGAAACTTTGAACGCTCGTGGGCTTTGTCGCCGTCGAAGCTTTTTTTCTACGTCGCAACGTTTCCATATGGACCGCAGACGGAAAAGAGACGCGCGATAATGACGCGCCTTGGCCTCGCGGATGTCGATCCTCGAGAGCTCGAATTGGATCTGCAGGCATTGACGGATACCGTAAACGTGAGTCATGCGTTCGAGCGGCAATTATGATGAAAGAAAAAAAAAAAATGTCCGACCGCCCATTCGCGTCACTGAGAAACAGCAGAGCTCGCTATACTTCGATGCCCGAATCTCCGCGCTGTTTCAGAATTACATGACCGTCAAACCGTCCAACCGCACTCGGACGGCCTTCACTTGCAAGCCAACTTTCAAAGTACACGACAGGATCCGGGAAAGCGTGTCAAATTTTATGCACAAGCGTGAGTTTTCCCGCTTGTTTCATCGTACAGCGTACTTCGATCGGCAAAAAACCGAAAGAATTTCGCCCGCTTTTCTATGCATTTCGCAATTGCAGGACCGCGTTTGCGATTCAGCGAACAATGGGATATAAGATTCGACGCTTTGCGAAAAACAAGGCTCAGTCCCTTCCACCCCTACAAAAAGTTAAATTCCGACAATAAGGCGAAATTCATGCGGATAATTCTGCGAGCCCGTTACGGGAGATTCATGGATTCGAAATTCGTCGTATTCGCGTCAAACGTAAGAGTTCATGGACGTTTCGATATTCCGCGCGAGTTACAGTCGCTACACCGAGAAAAATAGTTTGGTTCCATCAACCAAATAGCGTATAGTAGCATAATTTTCTCTTTGAAACTATCAAATTTTTGTGTATTTCAACAAGCACATTTGTTCGACTTAATAAAACAGTTATAATTGATTCGCCTTAGTTATATCAAACAAATTCTTTTTTAAGTGTAAATTGCAAAGAAACATTTTATTGGATTCAAACAAAAGTGATATTTCTATTCACAAGTTTTGCAAGTATCATCTACCGAACTACCTATTTCATTTAAATAAATGCTTTATTAGACTATGTAGTACTCCATTCATCAAGGATTTCGTTGTGTCAAAGAATTATTCATTTGTTTCAAATAAATCGTTTGGTAGGAGAAAAAACGCGTCATAGACAGAGTCATAGCAACACTTTCTCAATAACGACATAGCAACGCGGTATTAGTAACGACATAGCAAGACATAGCAATCCAAAAAGTGTCGTTAAATAGAATTTTATTTAAGTCAAGTAGGTCTCTTTTTTTATAAATGAATTGCGGTCGATGAAAACATTTATTTGGCGTAAAGAAACAGTTTCATTAAAAATCATTCAAACGTTTAGTATCGTCGAGATATAATGAATTTATTTGTTGGAAGCAAACAAATTATTTCACTGAAAGTCTAACAAAAGTTTGGTATGCCAAGATACAACCAAATCTTTTTTCTCAGTGTATGGCGGAAAAGGCCGAGCGAGAGACGATTCGGGTCCGAACGAATGAACACCTCTGTTGTTTTTTTTCAATGCGCGTGCCAAAAACCATCAGCGAGACACGAGCCTGCTTGTCATACTTCCGAACGACGAGGAGGCTTTCGAGAAGTGGAAGAGTCAACTGGGGGTGGTCAATTTTCAGGATCTTCGGGCCAATTCGCTCAAGCGTCTCGTTGACGTGTCTCTGCCGAAATTTACAGCCAAGACAGAGTTACAATCATGGATGTGGGCACTCGATGTGAGTGTTGTTTTTTTTGCCAATTTAATTAATGTTCCCGTCGATGGGGAGATGACTGAGAACCCGTGAACTGGACGTTCAACTGTGGTTTTCCATGACAGATTTTCGGATCGGAAAATCCGTTCTCGCCTTTCCAATACCATCAAGGGAAAAATGCAACCCGAGGCGATTTCGAGAGCGTGGATTTCGACCGGAAGTATTCCGTACACGTTGGCCGAAATCACGACAAAGGAAGCTTCGATTTAAGTACGCGGGTTCTTTCTCATCTTTGGCACCAGCCGAACAAGCGCGTTCCGCACTGAAAAAGCGGAACGAGCGCGAATAGCTCGCATTTTTTCCCTCAAAAAAAAATTCGAAAAAAAAATTCCGCTTCCACGATTGATACATCGATGATGCAACAGCCCGTTTGAATGATCAATGAAACCGCATGATCGTGAAGTTTGCATCGTTCGACTCGCGCGAGAGCTGTATTTTCTTTCCTCTTTTTTACGAGTGTCTCAATTTCGAAAAATGCAAAATATTCCTGCGAATCGTGGAATATCGACGATAAAGAGCGAGCGAAAAGATCAGCGGACATTTCGTTCGAAGACAACGATGCAAACGTCAAAATCATCACGAAACTGCATGACCTTTCGTTGCGCTGCGTTACGTTACGATATACGTTCGTGAATCAGCGGCTCGATTCCCGACGAGGCGATAACTTTTCGAAATTTCCTTTCGTTCAATCGCGCGTCAAGAATCGAGGGAGGAGGCTGCAGCAGGGACCTCGAGGTTGAGAGGAGCTCGGAAGAATGAAAGTGTCAGGATGATAGTGGATCGCCCTTTCATCATGATGATGTTCAAGACCGGCAAGAGAAACCTCAACCTCTTGACGGTGGTCGTCGATGGCCAAAAGAATGTCCTGGAAACCTGATGGGATCCTGCGGAGGTTAGATCCTCCGAGCGAGAACAATTTTTCCATCGACTTGACGAGAAATTTCCTTCAATTTTTCCTTTTTTCGAAAAATCCATCAAGCGCGTCTAAATATTGTGCTTTTAGCGAGTACGACGGCGTCGACGACGAAATACGAGTCTTACGATGGAAAATACGAGGCCCGCGAGAATTCTCCCTCCGCACGTTCGTCCGAAAAAAAATGAATTTCCCACCAGCAACTCACGCGTACAACGATAACGCGCCAAGTCGGGAGTTTACCAAAAAAGCTGTATTGATTCAATAAAAATTCACGAAACCTCCAAAGTTCGTCGAAAAACTCGAAATCAGCCTCCTTTTTTCCTCCCCGCGGTTTTTCCCTTGTCGGAAACTCGATTGTGCGACCGCGGAGCGAGGGCAAAGCGAAAAGTTGGCGAATCGTCCGAGAACTCGTCGTTTCGGTTCGTCGTTTTTGTAGGCATCGATGTGAAAAAAAAAAACACAAAAAAAAGGAGAAACTCTACGAGAGAATTTTTTTCGAAGATTCCGACGGTTGAAAATGAAAACTCCGTACTCCATCCGCGGCGATATTGGCGGATGAAAGAATGAGGAAAATACGACGCGAGAAAAAGAAGAAAAATTCCTAGCTTTTCATGAAACTCGTTGGATAAATTTCGTTTGATTCGTCGATCGAAAGACGCGGAGAAGGTCGTCGAACGATATTACGACAATGAACACGCGGGTCTTTTACTGTTTTTTTTGGCTCGCGCACGCGCGACGTACTCCGGTGGTGACTAAAATTGACCTGAAATTCAATACGGACTTATCTTCTTAGAAAAGTTTTTGTGTTTAATTATGGTAATACGGCGGCCCGAGATATGGAAAGAAAAAAGGTTGCTTTTTTTCTCCCCGCGGTTTTTCCCTTGTCGGAAACTCGATTGTGCGACCGCAGAGCGAGGGCAAAGCGAAAAGTTCGCGAATCGTCCGAGAACTCGTCGTTTTGGTTCGTCGTTTTTGTAGGCATCGATGTGAAAAAAAAAAACACAAAAAAAAGGAGAAACTCTACGAGAGAATTTTTTTCGAAGATTCCGACGGTTGAAAATGAAAACTCCGTACTCCATCCGCGGCGATATTGGCGGATGAAAGAATGAGGAAAATACGACGCGAGAAAAAGAAGAAAAATTCCTAGCTTTTCATGAAACTCGTTGGATAAATTTCGTTTGATTCGTCGATCGAAAGACGCGGAGAAGGTCGTCGAACGATATTACGACAATGAACACGCGGGTTTTTTACTGTTTTTTTGGGCTCGCGCACGCGCGACGTACTCCGGTGGTGACTAAAATTGACCCGAAATTCAATACGGACTTATCTTCTTAGAAAAGTTTTTGTGTTTAATTATGGTAATACGGCGGCCCGAGATATGGAAAGAAAAAAGGTTGCTTTTTTCCTCCCCGCGGTTTTTCCCTTGTCGGAAACTCGATTGTGCGACCGCAGAGCGAGGGCAAAGCGAAAAGTTGGCGAATCGTCCGAGAACTCGTCGTTTCGGTTCGTCGTTTTTGTAGGCATCGATGTGAAAAAAAAAAACACAAAAAAAAGGAGAAACTCTACGAGAGAATTTTTTTCGAAGATTCCGACGGTTGAAAATGAAAACTCCGTACTCCATCCGCGGCGATATTGGCGGATGAAAGAATGAGGAAAATACGACGCGAGAAAAAGAAGAAAAATTCCTAGCTTTTCATGAAACTCGTTGGATAAATTTCGTTTGATTCGTCGATCGAAAGACGCGGAGAAGGTCGTCGAACGATATTACGACAATGAACACGCGGGTCTTTTACTGTTTTTTTGGGCTCGCACACGCGCGACGTACTCCGGTGGTGACTAAAATTGACCTGAAATTCAATACGGACTTATCTTCTTAGAAAAGTTTTTGTGTTTAATTATGGTAATACGGCGGCCCGAGATATGGAAAGAAAAAAGGTTGCTTTTTTCCTCCCCGCGGTTTTTCCCTTGTCGGAAACTCGATTGTGCGACCGCAGAGCGAGGGCAAAGCGAAAAGTTGGCGAATCGTCCGAGAACTCGTCGTTTCGGTTCGTCGTTTTTGTAGGCATCGATGTGAAAAAAAAAAACACAAAAAAAAGGAGAAACTCTACGAGAGAATTTTTTTCGAAGATTCCGACGGTTGAAAATGAAAACTCCGTACTCCATCCGCGGCGATATTGGCGGATGAAAGAATGAGGAAAATACGACGCGAGAAAAAGAAGAAAAATTCCTAGCTTTTCATGAAACTCGTTGGATAAATTTCGTTTGATTCGTCGATCGAAAGACGCGGAGAAGGTCGTCGAACGATATTACGACAATGAACACGCGGGTCTTTTACTGTTTTTTTGGGCTCGCACACGCGCGACGTACTCCGGTGGTGACTAAAATTGACCTGAAATTCAATACGGACTTATCTTCTTAGAAAAGTTTTTGTGTTTAATTATGGTAATACGGCGGCCCGAGATATGGAAAGAAAAAAGGTTGCTTTTTTCCTCCCCGCGGTTTTTCCCTTGTCGGAAACTCGATTGTGCGACCGCAGAGCGAGGGCAAAGCGAAAAGTTCGCGAATCGTCCGAGAACTCGTCGTTTTGGTTCGTCGTTTTTGTAGGCATCGATGTGAAAAAAAAAAACACAAAAAAAAGGAGAAACTCTACGAGAGAATTTTTTTCGAAGATTCCGACGGTTGAAAATGAAAACTCCGTACTCCGTCCGCGGCGATATTGGCGGATGAAAGAATGAGGAAAATACGACGCGAGAAAAAGAAGAAAAATTCCTAGCTTTTCATGAACTTCGTTGGATAAATTTCGTTTGATTCGTCGATCGAAAGACGCGGAGAAGGTCGTCGAACGATATTACGACAATGAACACGCGGGTTTTTTACTGTTTTTTTGGGCTCGCGCACGCGCGACGTACTCCGGTGGTGACTAAAATTGACCCGAAATTCAATACGGACTTATCTTCTTAGAAAAGTTTTTGTGTTTAATTATGGTAATACGGCGGCCCGAGATATGGAAAGAAAAAAGGTTGCTTTTTTCCTCCCCGCGGTTTTTCCCTTGTCGGAAACTCGATTGTGCGACCGCAGAGCGAGGGCAAAGCGAAAAGTTCGCGAATCGTCCGAGAACTCGTCGTTTCGGTTCGTCGTTTTTGTAGGCATCGATGTGAAAAAAAAAACACAAAAAAAAGGAGAAACTCTACGAGAGAATTTTTTTCGAAGATTCCGACGGTTGAAAACGAAAACTCCGTACTCCATCCGCGGCGATATTGGCGGATGAAAGAATGAGGAAAATACGACGCGAGAAAAAGAAGAAAAATTCCTAGCTTTTCATGAAACTCGTTGGATAAATTTCGTTTGATTCGTCGATCGAAAGACGCGGAGAAGGTCGTCGAACGATATTACGACAATGAACACGCGGGTTTTTTACTGTTTTTTTGGGCTCGCGCACGCGCGACGTACTCCGGTGGTGACTAAAATTGACCTGAAATTCAATACGGACTTATCTTCTTAGAAAAGTTTTTGTGTTTAATTATGGTAATACGGCGGCCCGAGATATGGAAAGAAAGAAGGTTGCGGGTGGGAAAAACAGCTGGAAATACATATAAGAGCGTAATTCCGTCGTAATCGCAGTGCCTCGTGGATTTCACAAGATCGCGATCGACTTTCCTCCGTGGCTGCCTTCGGACGAGCCGCACCGACATGCGCTTACGTAAGTAAGACACCTGTCCAACTCCGAAAGACACGAAAAACATCGTTTTTCGAGCATCAACGAGAGCAAATGCCGGCTCGATATATAATTGGTGAATTCATCAATTTTTTCCTCCGCGTCTTTCCGTCAGTACTTTCACTCGGGATCCTCGCTCATTACCTGGCAATAACGTCGAACGCAGCGCCAAATCGAACGGCCATTGACGCGTCGATTCCCTCGACATCGTCAGCAGCATCGATCCTCCAAGACGTAGAGTGGCTCAATGGCAAGAGACAAAGAGCAACTTTGGCAAATCGCGACGACGAATCCGTGCGGGAAAATATCGAGCTTTTGGATGTAAAAGTCGATGGACCGGCGCGGGAGGCTGTGGAACTTGTTTTTCAACGCGGGAGGGCATTTTTCGCGAAATACTGGACGGTACGTAAACGATCATTTCTGCGCATTTTCTCATGAAATTTCGGCGTGATTGTGCGGATAAAATCGTCAGAGCCGGTACGCGATTCTCCTGTCCGTTACGGGATCGATTGATATTTTTGATAAATTTCTTTCTCGCGGGGATGCAGTCATGGAAAAACAGCGATTACTCGTTCGTGGCCTTGCCGCTGAGTGAATTTTCCCTCGCGTTGATCTCCGCGAACAAAACGCAGGGAGAAGACAGGCGGCGAACGATGGAGGTTCTCGGATTCGCGCGGGATGATCCTCGAGTGGTTCAACTAGGCGTGGAAACCCTGCACGATCGATTTTTCGTAAGCCACATACGAAAATTTGACCAAAAAAAAAACCCCAGAAAAGAATAAAATTGGCTCCGAAGCGACGATCTTGAGGGTGGGTTTTGTCTCTCTCTCTGCTGCAGAAGGACGCGCTGCGGGAGCTTAGACTGTTTCGAGCTCGTTTGTTCGACCAACGGCCGATGAAGACGACATCCAGCAGTTGGATCGACGCTCTCGTGTCAAAGTTACCTCCGCGTGAGTCTTTTCCCCCCTCGCTCCGCGCCGGTTCTCCCCTTAATCTCCCGTGTTTATCTCGAGATAAGAACGCACCTCGCGCGATTCGCGCCGCAACGAAGATACGCTAGACACACGCGGTGGGGTTCGAAAAAGTATAAAGTCGCGTTTTCATGAAACAGCGCGTGCGAGGATGTCGTTGAATTTGGCACCGCGTTGGAACTCGAGGAAAATACGAGATTTCCCCATTTTTTTCCGTTCGAATTTCGCTGTTTGCGTTCTCCAGCGTGTTTGCAATTTCCGGAATCGCCAAAATGCACTCGTCGCATCGCAGCGATATCCGGAATTTTCGTTATTTTTCGCGGGTGTTCGATTGTGCAGAGTTCAGGGGGCTAAAGTCGGCGAACGAGGTGGAAGAACGTCTTCTCCTGGAGGAAAACTCCTGGACCGTGGAATTCGACGTTTCCAATTTGGAGAACGGTCTGTTTTACAGGGACGGCAGAAATCCGGAGGAGGTGACGTTCATGCACACCAATCATCTGTGTCCTTACGGGAGAGTCGATGGTGTGACGTTTATTGAATTAACGTCCCATGTGAGTTTGGCGTTGAATTTTTCGATAGGCTGATTTTCACGACCTTTTACCCCCGATTTTTCGACGATTCGTCGTCGTATTTTTCAGCAAAAATATCCGCGTGGTTACAAACGAATTAACATAATCGTCAGTTTTTCGCGCAGAGAAGCCGTTCGAAAGATCGCATCAGCAGCGTGTTCGTCATACGTCCGGACGATGAGCGGGCTCGCGAGAGATTCATGGACCAACTGGGTGGACTCGACTTTGACGAGTTCCGGGCTAATTCGATCGAGCGCGAGGTCGACCTCTACCTGCCGAGATCGGCGATCGACGAAAAGTTGGTCGTGAAATCGTGGGCTTCTCTCGTTTGTATTTTTCATTCCGTCGACTAGTAATTATTAATCATTCTCCAGAGGGTGAAAAAAAGAGGATAAACTCGGAGCGTCCAATCGCGAAAATCTTTTGTCCCCGACGTGTAGAACGCGGTGCTCGAGGATAAGTTCCTTGAGAGCAGTTTCGCCTTCGTTTACAAACACTACGTCGCGGAATCGGACCGAAATCGCGAGGCGGACTCGTTCATGTCAGGTGGGTCTCGTCTCGATGACGAAGGAATGAAAATTCATTTTTGTTCGAGGCTCGGCGAGGAAAAAAAACCCCAAAGCCCCGAAGAACTTTGCCACACTGAGAAAAAAGATTTGGTTGTATCTTGGCATACCAAACTTTTGTTAGACTTTCAGTGAAATAATTTGTTTGCTTCCAACAAATGAATTCATTATATCTCGACGATACTAAACGTTTGAATGATTTTTAATGAAACTGTTTCTTTACGCCAAATAAATGTTTTCATCGACCGCAATTCATTTGTAAAAAAAGAGACCTACTTGACTTAAATAAAATTCTATTTAACGACACTTTTTGGATTGCTATGTCTCGCTATGTCGTTACTAATACCGCGTTGCCATGTCGTTATTGAGAAAGTGTTGCTATGACACTGTCTATGACGCGTTTTTTCTCCTACCAAACGATTTATTTGAAACAAATGAATAATTCTTTGACATAACGAAATCCTTGATGAATGGAGTACTACATAGTCTAATAAAGCATTTATTTAAATGAAATAGGTAGTTCGGTAGATGATACTTGCAAAACTTGTGAATAGAAATATCACTTTTGTTTGAATCTAACAAAATGTTTCTTTGCAATTTACACTTAAAAAAGAATTTGTTTGATATAACTAAGGCGAATCAATTATAACTGTTTTATCAAGTCGAACAAATGTGCTTGTTGAAATACACAAAAATTTGATAGTTTCAAAGAGAAAATTATGCTACTATACGCTATTTGGTTGATGGAACCAAACTATTTTTCTCAGTGCACTTCCGTTTGTAATCGGGCGACGATTATTTTCAGCGATAAATTACGTTGCGCGAACCGTCGTGCCATGCGTGTCACCGAGGTGCAGAGGTTTGCTACCGATTTCCTTCGATTTTCTATCGCTGGGGAAGAATTCGTGAAAAAAAAAAATCACACATTTTTCGTCACCTTTTTTCATTTCATCCCCCGAAGCACCACTCGGCAAGGTGGGCATGACCGACCACGAGGAGAACGAAGCGGCCGTCCACTTTTATTTGGACGGTCCTTTCGCTGTCGTCGTCCATAAAAAGATAGAGGGCGTGAGCGTCGATCTCGCCAACTTTGTCTTCTCGTGATCAACGCGAGACGACTTTGACGAGGATGAGGAGCACCTTAATTCTACCCTACCCTCTCAGCACGGGTAAAGATTTTCACGCAACGACCATCGTTTTTCACCACCGCCGCGCCGTTATACGACCCCTTAATGTTCTTTATTCTCAATAAACAGGAATGTCACAACTTTGAGATGAAAAGTACGACGCTGCGAAGCTCCGCAAGAGGATCGCGTTTTTCAAACTTCACCCAAGACCATCCGCGCGCTATCACTACGATTTATTCATCGCGTGCGAATGATTCGAATGATCCTGAAGTTTGCACCGTTCGACTCGAAGGAAATTCCGTAATTTTCGTCATATTTTCAAAGAGGAACAAGTTTATCGCACTTTTCGTTCGATTTCCAACGATGCAAACTTCAAAATCGTGGGCGAACGTGCTCGGGTCGTCTCGAGTGGAAATCCAACGTGCTCGAGATTGTCAAAGGGAAATAAAGTGCAATAATGAATAACAAACGATTATATAAATTGTACACATTGTTGCAAATTACTATGACGGTAAAATGTTGCATCAACTTGTATAATGGTGAAAATAAACAAAATTTCAAAGTGGTAATCCGGAAACGAAATTAAAGTGACAATTTTCTTTGAATTTCGTCATTATTATTATTATTATTATTACTGTTTTATGTTGTTTTTGTGTGTGCAATTTTCGCACATGAAAATAAACAAAATTTCAAAGTGGTAATCCGCAAACGAAATTAAAATAACAATTTTCTTTGAATTTCGTCATTATTATTATTATTATTATTATTATTATTACTGTTTTATGTCGTTTTTGTGTGTGCAATTGGCGCACATGAAAATAAACACAATTTCAAAGTGATAATCCGGAAACGAAATTAAAGTGACAATTTTCTTTGAATTTCGTCATTATTATTATTATTATTATTACTGTTTTATGTTGTTTTTATGTGTGCAATTGGCGCACATGAAAATAAACACAATTTCAAAGTGGTAATCCGGAAACGAAATTAAAGTAACAATTTTCTTTGAATTTCGTCATTATTATTATTATTATTATTACTGTTTTATGTCGTTTTTGTGTGTGCAATTGGCGCACATGAAAATAAACACAATTTCAAAGTGGTAATCCGGAAACGAAATTAAAGTAACAATTTTCTTTGAATTTCGTCATTATTATTATTATTATTATTATTATTATTATTATTATTATTACCGTTTTATGTTGTTTTTACGTGTGCAATTTGCGCAAAAGTATTATCGGGATGAAAATTGACGAAAATAGCGAGTATTTTCTTGGATATATCCGGCGAGGTGGTCGATGAGTGATCGAGGACGTTGTATGGTCAGACGCTCGAAATTTTACACCGCAACGCCGATGAATCCATGCGGCGGATCATTGCGGTGGACCAGCGGAATTCACCATCGATATTTTCGTGAGACGATATTATCATCTGGGTTTGTGTCGGGGAATTATCGCAGCCGCGAAAGATCGCGTTGCAAAATTCCTCCGATATTAAATATCGATTTGAGGCAAATAACATTTTCCTGGCACGTATCACAGCACCGAGAAAACAGGACTTTTAACGTTCCGAGGTTTTCGATCTTGGAACAACGGTCAGGTTTTTTCGAAAAAAAAAGAAAAAAAAAATGAAAATCGTATACACGCGCTTGCCAGAGACGATTTCCGCTCTTTCCCTCTTTCGCCCACAGAGGGACACAGTTTTCGTGGCGATTTTTTATAGGAATCTTTTTTTCTTTACGTTTAAATACTATTTTCGTTAAATCCGATCGGCGTGAGGATGCAACAATCGCAGCTGCAATTTTTTCGGGTAGAAAAAAAAAAAGGCGAAAATGAAAAAGCAAAGGCTACCCGACGAGTGGCAATACACATCGCTGCGGTTGAATCTGCGGGACGAGATAAATCTCCGAGGGTATGCCTGCGCCTAATTCGAAACGCTTCACGGTATTTTCTCTCTCTCTCTCTCTCTCTCTCTCTCTGCGATAAAGATACACGGGTCCTCGTATATACGAGAGCTCTCTCCGCGGTGCTCGAGTTCAGTGCAGACATCGTACATCCGGCTGTGTGTGGCTCTTTGCCAAAGATGAGAGGAGCACACCGTGTATTATATATTCGGCGAGCCATCTTTTTCGCGAAATCGCCCGAGAGTCTCGAGCAAGGAGAAGGACTTTGTTTTTTCCAATTCGCGATGGTCGATAAAATAGCCGATGAAGAGAGAAAAAAAAGAACGAGAGCGACGAATTTTACGAGTTTTTTTACGGGATTTTCAATCCGCGAGTTGTGACGTTTTTTTTTTTCAATCAGCGTCGTTTCGAAAAAAAATGAATTCGATTCGAGGACTTTCTTGAAACTGACTGGAATTGCAGGGCCAAGGTTTTTCGAGAAAAGATCGAATGACGAGAGGATCTTCCTCACCGTCAGGTGGACGCGGAGAGGAGTGACGTTGGAAATGAGGTTTTTCTTTATTGGATTATCGGATCGGTTTAATGAATAAAATACAGCGTCTTATTAGCGTAGAGCAATATCTTTTATTCCGACTTCTTTTTCTATCAAGAGTCGTCGAAGTACTGAGAGTGAGACTGCAGGAGAAAAGAGTCACATATGCTTCAAGAATAAAGCAGACCCAAAAACGACTCTTATGTATATTTTCTTTTACTAATGTAAACTGCGTCGCCTCGATAGTTATCGATAGGCCACACGTGCTTATCATTCTCACTTCATATATACTCATATACTCTTCAATAATATAACTAATATTCTTATTTATATTCTCTTATAAAAGATTATTTTTGCCATATTCCAACATTCTTCCATCGAGTTTCAACCGAGAGGAAGAAATAGAGAGATGAGATGAGGGGAATGCTGTGTAGCAATTATTGTTCGCGTGTGTGTGTGTGTGTGTTTTTTTTTTTTCGTGCCAAGTATAAGCAACGAATCGTGCAGTAACTATCAAAGCACTGAGGAATTTCATCCGCGTACTCGAATACGCAAGAAGCACGACCGCGAGAGGAAGAGAAGAAAAAAAGGGCTCTGTACTCGCGCGTATGGGACATTCCGAGAAAAATCGGGCATTTTGAAACTCTGAAATTCTACGATCCTGAAGTTTGCATCGTTGGAACCTAACGAAGTGTACAACAAATGTCTTCTTTATCGTCAATATTCTGCGATTTGGCGAATATTTTTCAGCAATTTTTCGAAAGTACGACGCTCTTGAAAAAGAATAGAAAATATAATGAAAATTCAGAAAAATTGAGTGCAAAAACTTGAGAAAATTCGATTTTTCGCTGAGGTCCAACGATGCAAACTTCAAGTTCATGAAATTCTCCGTCTCCCATTTCCATCGCCCGAAAGGAATTTTCGTGAATTTTCGTGAGTTTTCAAAATCCCCTCGGCTCTCGCGGAAGAACGGAGCGACGTGGGAATTTTGAAAAAAATTGGAGAGAACAAAAGCCGATCGTGTAATCTTCGCTTCTCATTGAAGAATCGCTGTTTTCGCGATGAAAAAAGAATGCCAATAAATTGCCGAAAATTTCCCTCAGCGAGCTCTCAAAGTCCCAAAAAAAACCACCGGATTTCGCGTGGAAACTCATCCCCACACGCGGAAAAAAGACGCTCGTTTTCCGGATTTTTATCGGACTTGACGCATTTTCGCTCTCTCCCACCCCTTGGCAATTTAGTGCCTTCCCAAGGACCCTCAGTGCGCCCCGTAACTCTCGCACACGTCGGCGCCACTTTCCTCTCTTATTCCACGAGTCGTCATACTTTTTCCGCGGCGATTAAAACGAGAACCGTATGCCTGAAGATGGGAAGAAAAAAAGTTGCAAAAAAAAAAAATTCGACAGTCGCACGCTCACTGCGGGAAATTCAAAGAAAAAACTCAAAGTTTCCTTCTCGCCTACCGTCGAACATCAAAATTGACGAAAAGTAGGTTCCCTTCGTCGTTTAAACGAAGAAAAAGCATGCGACCTTCACCCTTAAATTATTCCCGGAAGAACGATCAAAAGTATCCATTATTATTTTTGTACAAATAAATACATCAACGTTTCGCGGTAATTCGCCACCCTCGCCACACGCCACCCTCGATACTCGTGTCAACACCGCAAAGATCGCGATTTCGACCAAATATGCAAATTGAAGGATCAACCCTTAATATCGCGCCACTAGTCGATTCGAGATGGAACGACCCGTATATGCCTCCACGCACGAGTACATTCACGCGCGTGTACGTACACGGCGTGTACGCGTACGCCCTTAAGGGGGCCCTTTATTTCCTCCCTCCTCCACGACCCCCCCTCCCCTCCTCGCATTCAAATGCCACTTCATTGCGAAAATCAAGTGTTTCATCAAGAGAGTCACAAGCTTTTGACTTTTTTTCAAAATCTTTTAGCTGCTCCCCCCTCCCCCCCCCCCCGCCGTCTTTCCGCCATACAGGAGGGTAGTATTCGAGGCAACCCCTTTCGCCGTATTGTCTCGGTTCGTCGTTGCCGACCCATAACGATGTACGCGCCTCCTCTCGAGGGAGAGAAAGCAAGAGAGAAAAGGAGGAAGATGACGATGAAAAAAAAAAAAAAAAAAAAATACAACCGAGCTTTGACAAACGAGAATCGCGAAAGAAATAATTGAGTGACAATTGAAAGTCACTTCACCCCCCCTGTGGCGGCAAAACTTTCCGACGAAGATGACGCGCACGCCCTCTTACGGCAATTCGATGAACGACCGATTTTTTTCTTCATCTTCCCGATTCCTTTTGTTTTTTTCTTCCTTTTTTTTTTTTAACTCGTCGAAGAAACGACGTTTAGATAAAAAAAAACGACGTTGCGATGGAAACTAGAAAAGCGCCGTTATTTCCGAAGGCACGATATGTGAAAATTAATGAAAATATCCTCCGGTTATTCGGCGAAACGAAAATTCGTCGTTTGCGCGAAAGAAAATACGTGAGAATGGAAGGGAAAGCACGAGGCTCTTATCGCGAGATTTTCCGGCGATGAATAAATAACGAGGCAAAAATATCGCTCGAAACGCGCTTGAGAAACATATTCGGGAGGTCGAGTGTGTTGCGGGCAAAAACGAGAGCCTCTGCTCTCTTTCTGTTTCGCGTTTCGTTTCTTGTTTGAAAATTCTCCGGTTTTTTTCTTTTTTTTTTCTTTCAAAGCAAATGCACGTGTATAAGGGATGAATAATTTTCAGCGCAACGTTGGTGAAAAAAAAAAGTTGCGGGAAAACGACGGGGGGGGAAATTTCAAACTTTTCACGCGGATATATACTCGCGTGAAATGGAGAAAAAATGAAAAAAGAAATCGCGAGTAGAACAGAGTTGGGCTCTTCAGGTGAGATTGAAGGTTGCTCGAGGGGTTGTTTTTTCTCCCCGTCCGGGCGCTTCCACCTCGAGGGTCTCAGCTGGTTCCAGGAATCTTCTTTGGAACGTGTACAAGGGAGGATCAGGAGGGAGGAGAAAAAACAGGAAAGGAAGGAACAAGAGAACGCTCGTTTTCCACCGACATTTCCGCACCCCTGTATGCCGCTCGAGTTTTTACAAAACGTCCGCGTGTACTCACCCCTCTTTTCGCCCTTTCCGCAACCTCCACCTCGCGTACCCCTTCGTTTATTCACTCGTGCTCGCCCATTGTTTTCTCGCCATGTCCGAGCAGCTCGAGTATCCTGCGACAGGAAGGAACGTTTTTCGTGAATCGAATGAGAAACTCACCCTGCTCATTTCGGGCAATTTTGAGAAACAGGGAAACATTCTTTGTTTTCTTGTTTTTCAACAATATTGACGAAGAAAAATGCCCGCGGGTGTTTCGAGAAGGCGAAAAAGGAGCTGTAAAAAAGGATTATTGAATGACGGTCCACGACAGCGCGCGAACAGCGTTATTATGATTGGAAACATCGAAACCTACGTGGCGTTACGTGAACCGCAACCATAAAGGGTAGGCGGAGCTCGGTGTCTCCTAATTTGCGTGAGTTTCCGCGAGGTGCATAACGATCCCCTCGGTTGGGCAGGAAAATTGATTATTCCGGTAAAGGCGAGAGGCACAGAGAGAGAGAGAGAGAGAGAGAGAGAGAGAGAGAGAGAGAGAGAGAGGAGCAAACTTGCGTGGATGGAAACTGTACAGAATTTTGTTGGTCCACCATCCTGTGGTGCTCCCTTTGACCTCCGAGTTTCCATCGTTCTCTTTCTCTCTCTCCCTCGGTCTTTCCCTCCATATTTGATGCACAAGCTGTCGCGATATGTGACCACGTCATCATCGATTATGGCCTGAAATGACGCTTCCGGTGAATTTCGCGAAAACTCGACGTTCGCCAACGAGGGCGGAAGCCTGCTGCTCCGGACGCTTCTCCACGGTCACTCGACCCGCACTGCATGCGAAATACATTCGCGCGCGTCGCGAGGCAAGTTGCGAATTTTTCAAAATTCGTCCGTACGATCGAATACGAAAATAATCGCGTTGAAGCTGCGAGATAATTTAAAAAAAATCTACACAAACTCAATTGGAAAAAAAAACAAGGACAAGACGAGAAACTCGCGAGATATTTGGCACGTTTTACGATTTAAGAAGAAAAATAATCGTCTCATTTTTATTTTTGAAAATATCGTTTGGTGGAGAAGAAACTTTGTGGAATTTTTATAATCGTTCATAAAAAATACGTCAAGACCGTTGATAATAGAAATGAGAAATGAAAAAAGGTTCGTGAAAGGAGGGAAAATTAGTGAAAATCATCTTCGTCGGCGAGTCGGGAATGGCGCGGTCGATATTTCTTGACCGCGCGGTTATAAAGATTCGTCGGGAGGGCGGAAGTTGATGTTTGCCTGCGTGCAATTGGGAGTGCCGGACAGCGATAGTCGAGGAATTATATGCGAAAGGTGCGGTATTACGTGTCTGCCCAGTGTCCCAGAAAAATAACAGAGAGAGAAAGAGACGAGGGACGAGGAGACACTCGTAGGATCGATCTTGGGGCGAAGCTTTCGCAATTTTATTTCCAGCCTGCCAGCGTTGTAAAAAATATAACGAAAAAAACAATACGTGCAATTCGTCTCGAGCAGCAAGACGGAAAAACAAAAATAAATCGAAAAAATGCGTGGCAAAGCCCGGAAAAGAAACGAAAAAGAACCTGTGATTTCAACCATACGCGATAATTACGAGTAGAAAAAACCGTGAATGGTCAGACCCACCGACGTTTTTTTTTCCACCCCTGGTAATCGATTTGAAAAAATACCCAGGAAGAATTTCGAAAACAAGACAAACAAACGATCCCTCGGGCAGTACGGTGGAGAAGAGAAAAAAGGAATCGGAAAATTCAAGAACGAAAAAGAAAATGACTGAATAGTCGGACGCGCCGGAGCCTTTTTCGACCGGATTGAGAAAATGGAAATCGTTAAAAAAAACAGAAATCTCGCTGAAATGGATGATAATATTTGGTTGATCATTCGCGATGGTGATGTTCGTTAACGACAAGATGAAAAATGAATTTCGAAAAGCTCGCGGCTGTTGCAGCGTTCGGGCGTTGCAGTCGCCAGTAGAAAAACCCGAGTCTGGTCAGACGCGTCGAAATTTCTTTCCCTCTCCCGGAAGTGGTTGAAAGAAAAACACCGCTAACGAGATGATGATGAATTTCGCAAGAAAGGAAGGTGAGCTCGTTCGTAATTTCAGAAAAAAAAAAAAAAACAAGCGCGGAGCGGAGCAAAATATCAAAAAAGTGTCAGTTTTAATGCTGCTGCTCATTTTCTTTCTCAATCTTTCTTTATTGGCGCTAAAATTTGCGCATGATTGAGGCAGGCAACGAGAACCAAATTGTCACATCGTAATTCGCCATTTTCCATCGTTTTTCCTTCAATCACGATCGTCGTTTATTTTTTTGAGTAAAATAAGATAAACGGTGATGAGAATTTCGCGACGGAGTTTTGCAAATTCGCGCAGCTTCGTGAAAAAGCGTTTGACGACTTTTCCAATTTCCCGCTCGAACTATCCGCAAACTACGCAAACAAAATGTATGTATGTATGTATTTACATGCGGCCAGTGTCTAAAACAGTGCCTCTCGCGCCGCTCGAGTTTCTTCCACCCCCTGTCTCGCTCGCGACATGCACCCCAAAATATAGTCTCCAAAATTTTCCTCAATTTCCTCGAAAAGGGAAACTTTTCTCTTGTCCCCTCCGGCGTTTCCGGTTGTATCCTTTTTCGAGAAACAAGGGCACAACGAACATTCGCCAATTCTGAATTCGGCAAAAATCGTGTCGCTCGAAAAATTACGTTACGAATTCCTTGACTCTTTCGATTTTCGAAATTAAAATATTTCTCCAAATTTTGCGAAAATGGATGATGAAAAAAAAATGGTTTTTATTGATTAATGCAGTGTCCGTCGTACGCGAAACGCACGACGATAAATAAACGCTTTTTTTGCAGAGACATTTATCTCTTTTTTCCTTAATTCGACGCTCCAACCATTGATATGCGTGCGTGGGACAGTGCGAGAGCGAGCGGGGAAAGATCTGCTTCCGCACTTGGCTTCAACCCCTCGAGCTTTTTCCTCACTCGTTGCGTAACCTCTCGGTAGAGGGACGCACCCTTCGCATGTTTATACACATCGTTTTTATGTCCGCCACTAAAAGAATCACGATGAAACGACTCGGATACGAGGAAGAGAGATGGAGGGAGTGAAAAAAAAACGAAGAAAACGATTTTTATATCTCAAAATAATTCGCCATACATTTCCATCGCCATTTTCCGTAAATTTCCATTGTCATTTGCGAAATTTATTTTCCAGCCTCTATCCCCTTCCATCCTCCCACAGAGTCTACTTTGACCTTGTACTCGTCAAGGTTTTGATAAAAACATGGATTCGAAAATCTTGCACTCCCGCATCGGGAATACGTATAATCTTGCGGTTAATTTTTTTCATTTTTTTCCTATAAGACTGTGATAAGACCGGGGCAGCTACAAAAAAAAATGACACCGAAGATAATAAAATATCGCGCGATTGTTGTCGTTTTTTTTTCGTACTCTGATTGGACGCTGAAAACGAGGCAAAATGATAATAATCATAATAATAATAATAATACCGACTATCATTATCGTACAATTGGTTACGACATTTTTTCATTACCCAAAAATGAGAATTTCGAAACCTCATGGGCGTGCGTGGTCACTTCGCAAAGTTTCAAACGCGTTTTGGCGAGATAAGCCTTTGTACGTTCAATCCGCTGAGATCACTGGATAGGCAGCGTGGCCGAGCGGTCTAAGGCGCTGGTTTTAGGCACCAGTCCGAAAGGGCGTGGGTTCGAATCCCACCGCTGTCAGGACTTTTTTTTTTTTCCAATTTTCGCTCATCGATGATTATTCAACGAAAGAATAGCATCGTCAGCGTTTTTCGTCTCATTGCCAGCATTGCACAATCGTTCTTGGTGACACAAACGTCGTTGGGAATTTTTTCAAAAATTATTCCCTCCAAGATTCTATATTATCATTATTATTATTTTTCTTTACCCAACAAAATTGAAAAAAGACGAGCATAGACTGCTCTGTGCTCGTTAAATTGACTGGAGTTAAAAAAAAAGAACCTCCAGCAGCAACAAAATATTAATTATATATATTGAGGTAGTTCTATCGTTAGATTCAAATCGAGAAATTGTTTTGCAGTTTTTCTCACATACAAAATGGTTCGCGGGCTTCAGTTAAATAAGAAAAGTTGTTGCAAATCGACTAAAGAACAGCATACTCCAAATTCACGGTCATCCCAGGTGATATGTGCTTGCTCTATAATTACAAAAATTGCGAAAAAAATGTTCTTAAGATTTTTTTGGAAAACTCGAGAAATCTTCTTTGATGTTGCATAAAAATGTATGCAAAGTTTTAGAAGGCTTCACCACGTAGAAGCCAAGATATTCATTGATGAAAATGCAACTTTTAACACGCGCTCTTACGAGAGACTACCGAAAATTGTGATTTTTACCAATAAATATCTCAACTTCCACGTGGTAAAACCTTCCAAAATTTATTACACACGTATATATGACATCAAAGAATACGTATTCAAATTTTCAACAAAATCTTAAGAAAACGATAAAACGATAGAACTACCTTAAGTCTCGATAATTAATAATAAAGGCAATCTCTACGATGATAAATCGAGGAATCGCAGTTCGCCCTCTTTTTTTTTCTTTTTTTTTTGACAACCCTAACGAAATTTAATGAACAAGTGGTCTCTTTATCGTTTTCCTTCCCCTTGTCATCGACTCGTTTTCTCGCAATTTCCTCCTTTTCATCTCGTCCAGCTTTAAATCCAGCTACTCGGCGTGCTCGCATGTTTGCGGTTAAAAACCATGAAAGGACCGTGGGCATTGCGAGCGATGGTTCTCAGACTCGACTTTCACAGACATAAAGGGCGAGATTCTGCCCTTTTGTCCTGATAAAGTCGGGGTGACAGGACCGGCGCGTGCTGCAACCGACTCTGCGAGGAACAAACAGCTTTGTTTTCACGAGCTTCCATTCGCGAATCTTTTTTTTTCTTTTCTTTTTTTTCACCACCTCTCTCCACCAATTGTCCAACGATCCCTTTAGCATTGTTTCGTCGCGCCTCTTTTCACGATATCCACGTACGTGCGACACATACGGGGCGTTCCGTGTTAAATCGGACGATTTTCAGATTCATCATCGTGTGTAAATAAATATTCTAAAATAATACAACCTCGCGAAGAGTGAAAAATGAACGAAGCTCCCGGAAGAACCCGAGAATTTTTTGAAAAAAAAAAAAAATCAGACTTGTCGCGGCGTATCTTTGAAAAAATTTACGAAAGTTCGTTTTTTTTTCGATTTCCAACGTGGAACACCCCGTACGTGCAAAATTACGTGCAGCTCGATGCCCGATGATCGTCGTGCGCTCGTTAAAACCTCGAGGGCTGAAAATATACTCGAAAAAGAAAAACCGCGCAAATTGAATTCTCGTCGTTCGAATCGATCAATTTCCGGTTTTTTTTTTTTTTCGTCCTCTCGAATCAACGAAAATCATGGTTACCTCGCTTTCCCCTCGTACGTCAATCTTCCACGCTCCAATGAGAATCATCGTGCGGACGGAATGACGCGATTGACAGAGTCAACAAAAAAAAATCAAATAAATATTTCAAACGAGCATTTTTCATTTTGCCTCCGTGACATTCGTACTGAATCTCGTTCTTTCGATTTATATTTCTCGATAAAGACGCACCTGACTTTCCAATTTTGCGCGAGAATTCGTGCGGGCGGTGTTTAAAAAAAATCAGAGAACTTTTATTGGCACGTGACAGTCCCTGTGTAATGACAACGTCGATGGGTGCGTGTCGTGTCCTGATAACTCCCCTATTTTTTTTCCCTTCCTCCGTATCTCTCTCTCTCTCTCTCTCTCTCTATTTCCCTCTCTCGTACACATTTTACACTCGAATTCAAACAGCTGTTTCTGTATAATATCAACGAAACGTGGGAGCACCGATGGCCGGCTGACGTAACGAGAAACGCTGTGAAATAGAAAATTGTCCGACAGACGGGAAGAAGAGGAAATTTTTTTTTACGAAAAGTAGCGGAAAAAAGAGCAAAAGTTTGCTCAAATTTTTCAGAATGAACATTTCGTGGCTTATTTTCGGCGCGGAGAAGACATTGAGGGAGGGAAATTAGAGGGTGTTTTTTTTTTCGTCGTGCGCGCGGCACGTGCGCTTTTTTTTTTCGTCATCGTCGTCATTATTACCGCTATAATCGTTATTATTTTCACTGCACTTCTCCAAAAGTGCCATCGTTAGTCCACCATTTTCATCCCCCGTGTGCGAGCTTCGAAAAATCCTCGAATATCCAATCGCGTGCGCGTAATTAACGATCGATATTTTTCGACGGATTTTTCCTCGAATTTTTTTGAAAATCACCTCCCCTCCCCCTTCCGAGCCATTATTCAGCCCTCGTTTTCACACGAGTACACGCACGAACCGCCCAGAACCTCATCCGGTTTTTTTTGAAGCGGTAATAAACGGAGAAACGCAGAACTTTTGGTAAAAAAAAAAAAAACGCGGATACGACCGCAACGAGACGAGCGGCAATGTTTGTTTTTCATTCGAACTAACTTTTCGTCGCCAATTTCCACGTTGTGCCACGAATTGGACCAAAAGAAAATTCGGGCAGTTGCAATTCGACACGAAAAATGTACCAGCTGTACTGCAATTTAAATGACGATGAAAAGCTTCGCAATGGCATCGAACATTTTCACTGCACTTCTCCAAAAGTACCATCGTTAGTCCACCATTCGCATCCCCCGTGTGCGAGCTTCGAAAAATCCTCGAATATCCAATCGCGTGCGCGTAATTAACGATCGATATTTTTCGACGGATTTTTCCTCGAATTTTTTTGAAAATCACCTCCCCTCCCCCTTCCGAGCCATTATTCAACCCTCGTTTTCACACGAGTACACGCACGAACCGCCCAGAACCTCATCCGGTTTTTTTTGAAGCGGTAATAAACGGAGAAAAGCAGAACTTTTGGTAAAAAAAAAAAAAACGCGGATACGACCACATGTTTGTTTTTCATTCGAACTAACTTTTCGTCGCCAATTTCCACGTTTTGCCACGAATTGGACCAAAAGAAAATTCGGGCAGTTGCAATTCGACACGAAAAATGTACCAGCTGTACTGCAATTTAAATGACGATGAAAAGCTTCGCAATGGCATCGAACAGTGTTGGAATTTTAATTATAACTTATTGTCGAGTACGTCGTTTTTCACGCTCAGTTTTTTCGGCAATTCTTCTTCGTCCTTACTGCAACTCATCGTTTTATCGTCAATCGTTGAACTTTCTTCGGTATTCGCGTGCATTAAAATCGTCGTCTCCGAAAATCGTCGATTCAAAGGAGACAGCATACAGATACACATTTATACATGGTAAAACGCGCTGCAGGAAAGGAGAGAACGTGTGCGTGAGCCTTTGTGGCCGGATCAATAATTTCGCCAGTAAAACGCGAGGGAACACGGTGCTGGACTATGGTCTGGTCGAGACTCTCTCTCTCTCTCTCTCTCTCTCCACGAGCTCATCCTTGCAAATGGTCCATCTCTCCCCCACTCTCTCGATCGTTCTATAAATTCACAAAGGTCCTCCTCCGTCTCTCGTTTTTTTTTCTTTTTTCAAATATAATTTCCAAAGAGCACGAGGAATTTTCTCCTTTTTTCGTCTCTTTCGTATACTCTCATTACACTGTCTACCTGCACGTTTTTCGAGTTTCATCGTTTGTGACATGTAGACGCAAAGTACACGTATGAGCAACCGTGTGGATGACGAAACGTGCAGCCACCTATGCTCCAGGAGCATATTTTTTTGTTTTCCTCGATGAGAAGGGCACTTGACTCGATTTTCTTTCATCCCCGACGACGATATGCATGCACGTACACACGTGGGATGTTCTACATATGGGGCTTTCCAGGTCAAGCGGACTGGGTCACGGCCTGCTGCGCGACTCTCTTTTTTCCTCTCCCAAATAGGAGCCGTCGTCTCTTCAACGAAGGAGGAAAATTCTCGTCTATTTTCAGCACGGATTGCGCGGGAAGAGATGTTACATTTACGCCCCGTTGGCGGCGCGTAAATACCAGGGTGGACGGAAAAAAAAAAGTGCAATTTTCTCTTCCACTCGACGCATCGAAAAAACGCTCCCCCGCAGCAAATTTCGGAAACTTTTCAAGTCGCTGATCGTCCAACGTCTCGATAGAACGAATCTCGTTTTATCGCCGAAGGTTCGTGAGAAAAAATACAATCCAGAGAGTTTTATCGACAAAATGAAAAAAAAAACAACATTTTTTACGTAAAATTTTCATGGAAAAAAGGATTACTTGAAAATCGATCGATTGGGGAGGGGGGTGCTGGTTCATGAATCATTCAAGAGCGGAACGAGGGTTGAGCAGGGGCGAAATGGGTTGTACGTATAACTGTGTGTGGAGACGGGAGAAACAACCCTTCCGGATGGTCGTCATAGCGACGCGAGAGCTGCAAGATGTGTACCGCGATATGCAAATTGCACACGCTGTACTTCCCTCCTTCTTCTGCTTTTCTCTTCTCTTTCTACAGCGAAGCATCCTCTTGGCTAAGCACACAAGGTCGCAATCTAATTACCCGTTCGAGTTGGGACGAAATTAAGTCGAATTGACGATAAATCTCATCGTTGAATCTTCACACGTCCAAAGATGACTGGACCATTAATTTATGAACGCAAATACATCGTGTCGTATCTGTCTGCACGTGTGTAACGCAAAGTAGCAACAGAGGAGTCGCGTCAAAGTTGAGATGAAAATTACGAGGAAACTTTTGCCGATTGAATCATGCAAATGCTGTGGCGAACTGCATACGCGATTAAGGTAGTTCTATCGTTTATCGTTTTCTTAAGATTTTGTTGAAAATTTGAATACGTATTCTTTGATGTCATATATACGTGTGTAATAAATTTTGGAAGGTTTTACCACGTGGAAGTTGAGATATTTATTGGTAAAAATCACAATTTTCGGTAGTCTCTCGTAAGAGCGCGTGTTAAAAGTTGCATTTTCATCAATGAATATCTTGGCTTCTACGTGGCGAAGCCTTCTAAAACTGTGCATACATTTTTATGCAACATCAAAGAAGATTTCTCGAGTTTTCCAAAAAAATCTTAAGAAAATTTTTTTCGCAATTTTTGTAATTATGGAGCAAGCACATATCACCTGGGATGACCGTGAATTTGGAGTATGCTGTTCTTTAGTCGATTTGCAACAACTTTTCTTATTTAACCGAAGCCCGCGAACCATTTTGTATGTGGGAAAAACTGCAAAACAATTTCTCGATTTGAATCTAACGATAGAACTACCTTAAGAGCAACCACGAACGCCCATCCGCACAAAAATCGCGAAAAATCGTGTTTCCCATTCTTTTTTTACTTTACCCTCGGGATTCGAACGATTTTAACTGCCAGGTCACCCTGGTCGATGATCGAAGGACTTTGATCGACGACGGAAACGGCGCCCGAGTTGAGAATACAAACTTTCATTTTTGACGAAGAAACAGAACGAAAAACGCGTCATTCTCCGACGAGATATTGTCATCGTCGAAGGGATGCTGCGGTCTCGAGATTGAACTTTTTTTTTTTCACAAAAAACAGTAAAAACGCCGCGAGATTCTCGTCGGATACGACGAATCTCGGTTTCCTTTGAGGAGAAGGATAAAAAAACACATTTTCGAAAAATTCCTCGGTCGAGAACGAGAGTATGCGCGCGCGGTGGTGTTATGCACTCCCCGACAGCAGCACCGCAATCAATCGCGTTATCGACGGTCCAGCGATAAGGTCTGTGGGTCAATGTTGCAAACGCCGCATTGAACGTCTGCCAACATTCCGGCGGGTGACCCACAAAAGCTTATCTCCCGTCGCCACCCTCCCCCGCCCTCGCGAATCCCTCGTTCCTTCTCCCATTTCCGCTCTTCCTCTTCCTCGTCCTCTCGCGTCCTCCTGCTTTTCCCTCGCGTGTTCCAGCGCGTGAACGATCGCGGAGGATGCACGTGCACGTTGCTGCTGCAGCACCGCACACGTAAACCGACGCTCAACTGCGTCACAGCGGAAGCAAATCCGCAAAGGACGCGAGGAATGACGAGGGAGAATTTCCGATTCTATACATCCACGCTGTATCGTCGATAAATACTTCCCGCGGTGTTTTCCACCGCACGGAAGATCGATGGAAAATTTCCGCACTCATTCAAAAACGAAAAAAGAGAAAAATGAAGCAACGCAACGTGCACGCGGTATTATGCCTCTGCTTCGGCGATTTTTCGTCCTCTCGCGTCCTCAATTCGCGATTCTAAACTTTGCACCGTTGGAATCAAACGAAACGTACGACAAACCTCCTCGCGAGTAGAAGAAAGAAAACGTCACTCTGATTCAAGAAAATTCAAAGTAGAGTACTTCCCGCGGTGTTTTCCACCGCACGTAAGATCGATGGAAAATTTCCGCACTCATTCAAAAACGAAAAAAGAGAAAAATGAAGCAACGCAACGTGCACGCGGTATTATGCCTCTGCTTCGGCGATTTTTCGTCCTCTCGCGTCCTCAATTCGCGATTCTAAACTTTGCACCGTTGGAATCAAACGAAACGTACGACAAACCTCCTCGCGAGTAGAAGAAAGAAAACGTCACTCTGATTCAAGAAAATTCAAAGTAGAGTACTTCCCGCGGTGTTTTCCACCGCACGTAAGATCGATGGAAAATTTCCGCACTCATTCAAAAACGAAAAAAGAGAAAAATGAAGCAACGCAACGTGCACGCGGTATTATGCCTCTGCTTCGGCGATTTTTCGTCCTCTCGCGTCCTCAATTCGCGATTCTAAACTTTGCACCGTTGGAATCAAACGAAACGTACGACAAACCTCCTCGCGAGTAGAAGAAAGAAAACGTCACTCTGATTCAAGAAAATTCAAAGTAGAGTACTTCCCGCGGTGTTTTCCACCGCACGTAAGATCGATGGAAAATTTCCGCACTCATTCAAAAACGAAAAAAGAGAAAAATGAAGCAACGCAACGTGCACGCGGTATGCCTCTGCTTCGGCGATTATTCGTCCTCTCGCGTCCTCAATTCGCGATTCTAAACTTTGCACCGTTGGAATCAAACGAAACGTACGACAAACCTCCTCGCGAGTAGAAGAAAGAAAACGTCACTCTGATTCAAGAAAATTCAAAGTAGAGTACTTCCCGCGGTGTTTTCCACCGCACGTAAGATCGATGGAAAATTTCCGCACTCATTCAAAAACGAAAAAAGAGAAAAATGAAGCAACGCAACGTGCACGCGGTATTATGCCTCTGCTTCGGCGATTTTTCGTCCTCTCGCGTCCTCAATTCGCGATTCTAAACTTTGCACCGTTGGAATCAAACGAAACGTACGACAAACCTCCTCGCGAGTAGAAGAAAGAAAACGTCACTCTGATTCAAGAAAATTCAAAGTAGAGTACTTCCCGCGGTGTTTTCCACCGCACGTAAGATCGATGGAAAATTTCCGCACTCATTCAAAAACGAAAAAAGAGAAAAATGAAGCAACGCAACGTGCACGCGGTATGCCTCTGCTTCGGCGATTATTCGTCCTCTCGCGTCCTCAATTCGCGATTCTAAACTTTGCACCGTTGGAATCAAACGAAACGTACGACAAACCTCCTCGCGAGTAGAAGAAAGAAAACGTCACTCTGATTCAAGAAAATTCAAAGTAGAGTACTTCCCGCGGTGTTTTCCACCGCACGGAAGATCGATGGAAAATTTCCGCACTCATTCAAAAACGAAAAAAGAGAAAAATGAAGCAACGCAACGTGCACGCGGTATGCCTCTGTTTCGGCGATTGTTCGTCCTCTCGCGTCCTCAATTCGCGATTCTAAACTTTGCACCGTTGGAATCAAACGAAACGTACGACAAACCTCCTCGCGAGTAGAAGAAAGAAAACGTCACTCTGATTCAAGAAAATTCAAAGTAGAGTACTTCCCGCGGTGTTTTCCACCGCACGGAAGATCGATGGAAAATTTCCGCACTCATTCAAAATCGAAAAACGAGAAAAATGAAGCAACGCAACGTCGTATGCCTCTTTGGCGATTATTCGTCCTCTCGCGTCCTCAATTCTAAACTTTGCACCGTTGGAATCAAACGAAACGTACGACAAACGTCCTCGCGAGTAGAAGAAAGAAAACGTCACTCTGATTCGAGAAAATTCAAAGCAAAAAATCGCGAAAATTCCGATTTTCGGGTCCAACGATGCAAACTCGAAAATCACGTCTTTTTAATCGCTTCGAACTCTGACACGCTGCCATATTTAATGAAGTATATATCGAATCAAAGAAAAAAAAACCAAAAAACCCACGTTTTTCATTCTTCCTTCTCCGTGACGTACTTCTCACGAAAGAAAAGATGAAAAATCGCCCTGCGACGATGACAATTTGGCTCTCGTCGGCGGAAAATGAAGAGAAAAAAAAAAGAAAAGCGAAGGAAATCGGCGGTATCGCAATCGAACCCGGCGACACGCGTTGTTCGTTCTCGTTGAGAAATGTGTAGTGATTAATTAGTGCGGTGCAATTAACGAGTCACGTGGCTTGTTTATATACATCGCTGGCTCGAGATCTCATAACTCGAAGCTCGATTCGTTTTCTCTACACGCACACCCCTACTGTACATGTACATATACGTATACATGTAAGCATCGCTCGATGACGTGGGGTATTTGAAAAAGAAAAATGTACGAGGCGAGTTTCACCCCCGGGGATCGCTTCGGTCTTTGCGTTACCATCACTCTCTCTCTCTCTCTCTCTCTCTGCCTTTTTCTATCCGCAAGTGAAACAGCAGTCGCGTACGAACGCTTGACTGCAATTCACCCTTCGTCCTTTTTCCCTACACACTGCACCGCCGTCCACGATGTTTATATATATATATATATATTGTAGGGGCTGCGCTGTGCCAAAGGGCGGCTATACGATGCGTGCAGGCGTGTGTTATACGTGCACAAGTGAATACGCACGGGCGGACAAGAGACTTTTGTACCGACGCTGCAAATGTGACGAACGTCGCCCACGAGAGAGTCCAGCATGGACGCTATGAGAGCGTAATGATGATGACGATGATGATGGCTCATTTTAGTCATGGACGATTGCCCTTTGGCGATACGACGATGAAAATTGATACATCTTGCACCCAGAGAAAAGATCTATTATGATTGAATAGATTCGTCTATTCAATTTTCATTTATTACAATTAAATAAATTTTTGGTTGGATTAAATAAATTTTTATTTGATTTGATTTGCCTATGTATTCGCTTCTAACATATATATTTATTTAACATTGAGATATACTTGATCACTAAATTACACGAATATAAATGATACTATAAGAAATATTTTTCGTATAGTGCATGAATGCTGATATCAAGAATCGTTATTAATAACCGAAAGGCTATGGCGGTGGTAGTTACGATGGTGGCTACAATTCCTTGTGACGGTCCAGCATTACTGAGGTATAGACGATTCGAGTGAAAAGAATCATAAGTAGCCGTAGCGCAGTGGTTAGCGCTCATCGCTCTCATCGGGAGGACCCGGGTTCGAGACCATCCAGCGGCGGCCACCATTCCGTTCACTCATCGTCACTGGACCGTCCCCACCACTGCAAGACCGTTCCGGACATCACATCCTATACAACTACTTCCAATACTAACTCCAGGCTCAATCCAATACTTTTTAAATAACACTAATAACACTGGTTGAATCAAATAAATTTATATGTTGAATTTGAATAAAAGTCTATTCTGCCAGGAGCCAAGCAAAAAATCTATTCAAATTAAATAGGTTTTATTTGAAGATAATAGATTTTTTTCTGGGTGTGCGGAAGCCTGTTAGGAACCTCGTACGACGTAGAGAGAGAGAGAGGGAGAGAGGCAGGGAATTAATAACGTTTTTCCTTATGCCTCTTGAATAATTCTCGGCACAACAAAGAATCGAGACACGATATTATGACCTTGGAGAATTTTATGACGCCTTGGAGAATTTTCTAAAAAAAAAGTTGGAACAAGAGGCATCGTGTTGAATTACAATTTTACAGAATATGTTTCAATGTAACTTTGAGAGCAAGTGAAACACGGAGAGAGAGAGGGAGAATGCTTGATTTTGCTTGAATTTTTCATTTTTTTTTTGCTCCGAACGATTTTTCGAGGTTTTTCAAAATTGCTGCAGCGGAAGATGCAGAGATCGTATGAAATTACAATTCAACGCGACTCTCAGCAGCGAGAGAGATTTACATGCGAGTGTATTTGTACGAGGGTTGCTCGCGAGGCCGTCCGGAGAGGGAGGAAGAGAGAGAGAGAGAGAGAGAGGGCGAATGAACTCTGCGACGCCAGGAGAGAAGCAAAGTATCGACTGCGCGGACGAGCCTCGACCTCCCATTTGTAACTGGAGGTGAATGGCATGTATGGGGTCAGAGGGGGGCTGGAGGTTGTTGAGAGAGAAAAAAAACGGAGTATATAGAGCTGCGAGGGTAGTAAAGGGGCCAAAGGGGGATGGAGGGTTGATACCGGCACGCACCTGAACTGTACAATCATCCCTGTGGCTCTCGAGTACCCTGTGCGCGTATCCCAGCGGCAAAATGACTTTTACAGTGTATTCAGGGGGTGAGAGGGGGTTGAAACACCCTCGCACACTCGCAGATCATTAAATTCGCGTATATCGCGCGACTTTGGCACTTTTTTCGTTAAAATTAAATAAACAGAGTGACATAATGACTCCCACACTCCAAGCTGCCACACACGATCGTTGCCCTCGTCGGTTTCAACCCTTAAAATTACACGTACACGTGTATTTTTGTGTGCACAAAAATTGCCAAAGTTTTAATGACGTCGAACGCGCCATTGGTTTTTCGTTCACAAAACTTCACGGATGATAAAAAATGATTTATAGTTGTTGCTTTTTTTATCGATATTTTTGTCGCGGAGGGTCGGAGAGAAAGAGACATTTGATTTTCCTTCATTTTATTACCGTCATTTCGTGGGGATACCCGGCGATTATACGGTGAATATCATCGTTGTCACATACCGTATGAATAACTTTTTTCAGACTGCTATTTTCCGCTCTGTTCTTCATTTTTGTTTCGTGTAATTTATCGCCTCCATCGGTGACATTTTCTTTCTCAGTTTTTCGACGTGTCGTCGAAAGAGGCCGCTTTCGAGAGACGAAGAATCGAGTGGGAAAATATTTCATGATTTCACGAAGCAGACGCTGCTTTCGACTTGTTCAGAGTCTGAGGAGGGAAAAAAAAAGATGGTCCTTGTTCTTCCGAGAGTAGGATATTTATCAATGACAGCATAGTGGGAGCGCATCCCTGAATTTCTTCGCTTTCTCTCTCTTTTTCTCTCTCGTTTTCGGAAAACCCATCATGCAGCAAGGCCCCACACGGTACATAATGTAAAGAGCCCTCGCCCTTTTCCTTTTACCCTCTCGTATAGGTGGGTGTGTATGCGAGTGTGGTTTGCTTTGAGGTCGTCCAACTTTGAAAAACATCCATGAGAAATCAATCGAGTGTATCGCCTGTCTTTGTACGTGTATATACGTACATTTATAAGTACATCCAAGCAATTTCTTATAAACAGCAAGATTCGTCAGGCGGAAATTCATTTCGGCCTTCAAGCGTGTGTCAAATTTTTCCCTTCCCTTGCGGCGAATACTGTCTCTGCTCGTAAAATCCATCTTTTTTTTTATACATCCGAGAAAATACGAGCGTCGAGACACAGGAGCAACAAAATATTTCATCATTCATCCTGCCATTTTTTTCATCCCCTACGAAATCCGATCGAAGAAAATGTATGTTTAGGCCTGTTTGCGGCTCCAAGTGCATCCTGCGTTAGAATACACGCGTACGAGTGGATTTGAGGGACGATCCGTGGGGGAATGAGAGGCGGGGAGACGATGGATCCGTCGTAAATCAAAATTGTCTTTCGAATTTCATCGATTTTTCGGAAATTTCGTGGTTTTTTTTCAAAAATTCATTATTTCGCTTTTAATATCGTTATTCACGCGGAATAACAATTGTTTATTCTCATTGTCGCTGTTGTTGCACCGACTAATGATGTTGTTACGAAAATAATAAGAATAATAACGATTTTTAATTTTATTTCAATTTTATTATCATCATCGTCTTTTATTCTTCTTTTTTATTCTTCTCCGTCGCGCTTGATTCGCTGTAGAGGCGATTAATGTGACTACGAGAGTGCAAAAGGACGCACTCGTTTTTTCCTCGTCCATTAGAGCGGCAATCGATATATTAGCGTTCGAGAGAGCAGTACGAGGAAATAAAGCGAGGCGGAGATAGCTGTAATTCACCTTGCCGCGGCGGCACACGCGCTGTCTCTGTACATATTTTATGATATCGATGTGTCTCTCGCGAGGAGACCCGCGGCAGAGGGAAGAGAAAGAGACGAGGGAGAGCTGGGGAGAGAAAGGGAGAACGAAGAGGCGAGCGGACAAAGGAGGCCGAGAGGGAAAACCAGGGAAAGACGAGAAGAGAAAGTGTGCTGGATGGAGAAAAGGGAACTTTATTCTGTATACATATATATATATATGTATTTATGAAAATGAGGGTGGTTTGCACGCGAGGGTAGTTTCGGTGTCACGGGCGAGCAGTGGCCCGAGCAACCCTCATCGCTCCGTACTCCAACTTTTCTGTCCGTTTTGTTCTTCGTTCGAGGGAATGCTGGAGAGAGAGAGAGAGAGAGAGAGAGAGGGAGAGGAGAAAAAAAGGAAAAACATGGAAGGAAAATAAGAAAATAAGAGAAAGGAACGAAACAACCACTCGACCCGCCGTCGATCGAAGCTTCGCGATTGCTTTTAATCGCCGTTGCCGCGATTTCAATCATGCACATTATTGTCTCACTTTATTTCATAATTACGAGAGGGTTCGCGGCCGGCACGCACGATTATTCTCCATCGCGTGGCTCGCATCAGAGCGCGAAAGAATTTTCACATTTGTTTAAACAAACTGTGTGAATTCGACGAACAAAGAAGCGAAGGCGATCGCCGAGGGAAGTTTGCAGCGTCATCCGCGGAAATTTGACGAGTGAAAAAAAAGCGAATGAGCTCGCGGAGCAGGGGGATGATGAAAAAAAAAATGCGGCCGGGAAAGAGGGCCGACGGGTTCGCGTTTTTGTTCATTCAAGCTCGTGGATGCGAGTATAACGCGAAAAACGCGTGCAAAAAATGGAGGAAAAGGAACCTCGAGTGGGGGTTGTACGAGGAGCGAAATGGAGAACCGCTTCGCGACCTAGTTTTTTTTTTTTTCACGTAATCACAAAGAGTCACTGCTGCGGGGGTTGGCTGATGCTGTGTATGCTTTGGGCACTGAAAAAGTGCAATAGCGAGGGACCTCTCGATGTCAGCATTAAGGGCTCACGTGTGAACGTCGTGTCGCCGGAAGTGGCAATTGCGATCAATTATTCGGGGAGAAGAAAAATAATCCTTTTTGATTTTCACCCTCCCAAATCTTCCTACGTTCCAATGTGTCCTTGTATACTTCGTAGGGCGTGTAAATATGTATGAGAATGCATATGTGTGTGGGCAATTAAAGCTGTGGAAACTCGGTGGAAGGAAAAGCCATGCTGAAGTTCGTACAACATTTTTTTTTTTTTTTTTTCACGTAATCACAAAGAGTCACTACCGCGGGGGTTGGCTGATGCTAAGTATGCTTTGGGCACTGAAAAAGTGCAATAGCGAGGGACCTCTCGATGTCAGCATTAAGGGCTCACGTGTGAACGTCGCGTCTCCGGAAGTGGCAATTGCGATCAATTATTCGGGGAGAAGAAAAATAATCCTTTTTGATTTTCACCCTCCCAAATCTTCCTACGTTCCAATGTGTCCTTGTATACTTCGTAGGGTGTGTAAATATGTATGAGAATGCATATGTGTGTGGGCAATTAAAGCTGTGGAAACTCGGTGGAAGGAAAAGCCATGCTGAAGTTCGTACAACATTTTTTTTTTTTTTTTTTCACGTAATCACAAAGAGTCACTACCGCGGGGGTTGGCTGATGCTAAGTATGCTTTGGGCACTGAAAAAGTGCAATAGCGAGGGACCTCTCGATGTCAGCATTAAGGGCTCACGTGTGAACGTCGCGTCTCCGGAAGTGGCAATTGCGATCAATTATTCGGGGAGAAGAAAAATAATCCTTTTTGATTTTCACCCTCCCAAATCTTCCTACGATCCAATGTGTCCTTGTATCCTTCGTAGGGCGTGTAAATGTGTATGAGAATGCATATGTGTGTGGGCAATTAAAGCTGTGGAAACTCGGTGGAAGGAAAAGCCATGCTGAAGTTCGTACAACATTTTTTTTTTTTTTTTTCACGTAATCACAAAGAGTCACTACCGCGGGGGTTGGCTGATGCTAAGTATGCTTTGGGCACTGAAAAAGTGCAATAGCGAGGGACCTCTCGATGTCAGCATTAAGGGCTCACGTGTGAACGTCGTGTCGCCGGAAGTGGCAATTGCGATCAATTATTCGGGGAGAAGAAAAATAATCCTTTTTGATTTTCACCCTCCCAAATTTTCCTTCGTAGGGCGTGTAAATATGTATGTGAATGCATATGTGTGTAGGCAATTAAAGCTGTGGAAACTCGGTGGAAGGAAAAGCCATGCTGGAGTTCGTACAACCGTCGTACGCGAATGTCGTCAACGCGTACCGCATTTTTCTCCCTCCCTCCCTCCTCCCACAGCCCTGTCTTCCCTCGCAAACCTCGCGATGGCGAATGCATACTACAGCTGCAGAAGCAGGGTGCAGATGCCGTCTGAATAGCGTAATAAACTTTGACGAATTCAAGGAAGAGCGCGAGGAGAAAAAGCAAGAGACAGAGCGCTGCATCCTCTACGACGAGCTGTGCGAAATTCGCACTCCCGGAGTAATCCTTCGTTTATTATGTCTGTATATATATATATATATATATGCATATATATATGCATATATATGTATATATATGTATATATATGTATATATATGTATATATATGTATATATATGTATATATATGTATATATATATGTGTGTATATGTATATATATATATATGTATATATATATATGTATATGTATATATATATTTTATATATATAAAATGGAATATGGTACGAGTTTGTAAATTTGACGTTGTGGATGCACGCTGAAATTGTAATATTCATAAGGATATCATGTGCAGCCCGCAAAATACATAAATGTGTGTGTGTGGGTGTGTGTGGTACGTGTACAACGACGTTTTGGTACATATCCGAGCATGTTTCTCGTGTATACAGAATCAACGAGGAAAATTAAAGATAAATAAAGATGGGCGCGTTACGTTGCCAAATATTTATTCAATTAAATGATGCCGGTGGAAAATGCTCGGTTAATTATGAGGATTGTGATGAAATTTCGAAAATTCTCGCGAGTACGGTGATGCCACGATCGAGAGACGCAGAAACGCAGCCTCTGATGATGAAAATAATAATTGGATGGCACGCGCGGGTGGCTACTAAATTTTGAGATAATTCTCTCTCGCGTAATTAAATCCGAAGCTCGGGGAGCTTTTTTAAACGGGCAAGTGTGCGTTCTCGTAATTTCTTTACCGCGCGCGTCGCAGGATTTTCCTTCGAAAACTCGATATTTTAATGAGAAAATAGTCATTAATTGATCAAATTCGTATTAATGCATTTTCGGACTGAAATATCGGGTTTTCGATGAAATATCGGTGTGTTTCGTGATCAGCGGGAAAAAATACGTCGATATGGACCATTGAAAATCATTTTTGAAATCCAACATTTTTCGTCATTTTCTGCCGGATCGAGTTGGTTCACTAAAATAATTGCCATTTTTTTTTCGTTCGACATGGACACCCCGACTCGTGCTCATTCTCTTGGCAATTGATGAGGCTTCGAAATGCCGTTTGGTTTGTCCAGATATCTCAATTTTTCGATTTTTGGCAGATTTTCAAAGTTGGCCCTTCGATTTTCGCCAATTTTCCCATGCATACCCCTTTGCGTTTTTTTCGCCAATTTTCAACGTCGATTTTGAGGGGGAAGGAATTCAGCTATCGGGATTTAACTTCCACCGTTTTTTAAGTCTACTCGAGGGCGTTTCAAAACACCCCCAAAAAGTCTATGTAGCTTCATTAGGAAGAAAGTTACGATCATTTGAAATTTCGACTTTTCGACGATTCTGGAAAAGTGGCGAAAAATGAGTCGAAATTTTTTTTTTCAAATTTTCGACAGTTCAACAGCCTTTTCCATCGCAAATTCGCCGCCGATCACAAAACTCCTCGACATTTTCGTGAAAACTCGATATATCAGTGAGAAAATGCAAAAAAACATATTTTTTCGATAAAGGATCAAAACTTCGGGACCCTATCAACTTTCTATTAGAAGGATATTATTATCTCCAATTTTTGAATTCAATGACTGTGAATGCGTTTTCTCTTTTTACTGCACAAACTAACGATTTATTCATAAACGTTGAAAAAATAATCAAAATACCATGAGAGGGATGATTTTTTCGCGGAAAAATCGGTCAATTCGAAGGAAAAATGTTTGATTGATCGTTCCACGCGTTTTTTTCTACTGTTTTTTTCCACAAGCACGGTCCACACTCGAGTGGACATATCTTCGCCTTTCTCCGTGCAAAAGGTTTACACGAGGGTGCTTTTTTGCTCTCCCATATTTTCGTCTCGGAGTGGCAACGAACGAGGACATGAACCACGGCTCGGTAATTATCGCGGGTGCAATTGCTTCGAAGGGCGCATACAAAAAAAAAAAAACGAAAAAACGGTAGAAAAAGAATCGCCCCGAAAGCGAGTCGCGTCGTTTTTCCAGTGAACCGGAAATGCCAAGAGAGGAAAAGTGGAGAAAAAGAAATGAGACGAAGAGCCCCCTGGCGGGGTAAGGGGGTCTAAAAGAGCAAGAGATTATCCGCGGGAAAGAAGAAAAAAAAAAAAAAGAGTAGCAAGAGGAGCTGGGGGGGGAGAAGGACGAGAGAAATCGAGGTCCGACTGTGAGAGACATTTCCGAGCGTTATTTGTCGAGACGAAAGGGCGTAATTTCCGTTTGAGATTAATGAAAACAGGTGGCGTTTTGCGCGTAATTCGAAAACACACACAAACGTAATGATAGGAGGGGGGCTCCGGTCGCGAATTCAACCTACTCATCTTGACGCAAGCGACAATTTCAAACGCAGATAAGGGAGAGAAAAATAACGTTTTCTTTTCGTCGTCTTCTCTCCCTTCATGCCCTTTTTTCGCCACTTTTTCTTCAAAGGCAGCAAAAACTGGACACGCGAATATCTCGTTTCTAAAATTCCTCGACGTTGAATTCTCGCATAAAATCGTAAATTATTGCAATCGGCAGAAAAATAAATTCTTCGTAACAATAATGGTGAATTCACATTTCGCGATGTACGAATATACGTAAATGTATCAACGAAAGATTATCATGATTTTTCTTACGTCAAATAAAAAAATTATACGTTATTGAATGAAGAATGATCGTGCGCTGATGTTCTTTCTATTTTATTCTTTTTTTTTTTTTCGATATAAGAAACAATAATTGTCATTCGCCAATTGATACAACTCGGGGTGGGTTTTATTCCCTTTTATTCAACCCCTTCTTGTTTCCCTTCAAAGCAACTTTGCCAGCTAACTGCCGCCCGAGAACTTTATCGATTTGCCTTCTTTGATGCGCGTTTTACTATTTTCCTTTAAGGTAGTTCTATCGTTTTATCGTTTTCTTAAGATTTTGTTGAAAATTTGAATACGTATTCTTTGATGTCATATATACGTGTGTAATAAATTTTGGAAGGTTTTACCACGTGGAAGTTGAGATATTTATTGGTAAAAATCACAATTTTCGGTAGTCTCTCGTAAGAGCGCGTGTTAAAAGTTGCATTTTCATCAATGAATATCTTGGCTTCTACGTGGTGAAGCCTTCTAAAACTTTGCATACATTTTTATGCAACATCAAAGAAGATTTCTTGAGTTTTCCAAAAAAATCTTAAGAAAATTTTTTTCGCAATTTTTGTAATTATAGAGCAAGCACATATCACCTGGGATGACCGTGAATTTGGAGTATGCTGTTCTTTAGTCGATTTGCAACAACTTTTCTTATTTAACCGAAGCCCGCGAACCATTTTGTATGTGGGAAAAACTGCAAAACAATTTCTCGATTTGAATCTAACGATAGAACTACCTTAATTAGAGAAATGTCGATACATCGAGCGTCCGAGAGAGAGAGAGAGAGGGGAGGGAGGGGGGAGGAAAAAGGGCTGGGAGCGTAAAAATTTTAAAATGGATAGAGAACTTTGCACAATCGTCAGGAAAATGAAAAACAAAAAAACAAAGAGAAAAATAACAAAATCATTAAAAAAAACGTTTTTTTTAACGAATACGCCGAGTTTTGCGCGTTAATTGGCACGCAGGGGGAAGAAAAATCTCGAGAAAAAGTCGAGAGCACCTTGTGATGAAAATTAAGCTTTGTTTCGTCAATCCACAAAAAAAAACCTCGCGTTTTTATCTCGTCATTCGGTAGAAATGTCCTCGTGTTTGTGTTAAATTTGATTGATTACATTTTTTCATCCATCCTGCTGTTTTTTTCATATATTTCAATCTCGAAACTCGCATCTCCGCGCGCTGGAGCGGAAATCTCGTGACGCGGACGAGAATCAAAGTCGTACGCCTTTTTTTGGTGAATCTTCGCGATGCACTCGTATGGAGAATTTTCGTCAATTTCGTCATTTTTTTCTCTCTAAATCTCTCTCTCTCTCTCTGGGTAATTTTCACTGAAAGAATAATCCAGACAGAGACTCCTTTTCGCTACCAAAGAGCAGAGACGATTTTGCGAATTCAATTTTTGCGATTCCTGTACCATCCGCGCGAACTCTGCTTTCCCCAGGATCGAGAGTCTCCCTCGCGATGTTGGAAACGAAAAGTGGAGGAAAAGCAAAGCCAAGAGGGAGAGAAAAGAGCACTTTGGAACGCGATAAAACGATTTGAAATTGCCGAATGAAAAACCATGAAAAGAATGAAATATCAAAGAGAAGGAAGAAAGAAAGAGAGAGATGACGAGTATTGTGCGACATTTCCGGTTTTGCATATAAAACGGAAGTAATCCCGTCCATTATCGACACGAAAAAATTGTGTGAGAGAGAGAGAGAGAGAGAGAGAGAGAGAGATCGGAGGGCGTACGATTGTACACAGCCTCCGAAAGTTCAATCGATCCCAGGCTTGTAAATCGCCCTCCCGAGAAAGGATCGATATAAAAATCGCTCCCAAATAAGCCGTCTCCACCGAGAGGCAAAAATAAGACGCGTATCCCATATTCGCGCGTTTCTCAGCACTCGCCTCGTATCTCATTTCATATTTCACCTGGTGAAGCGTCACCCGGAAGACGCCTTGGACGAGAATTTCATTTTCGCGCTACCCTCCCCCCCCCCCCCCCCTTCCCCGCACTTCCCTCTTGTTGCACTCTTATCCGTTTCCGGTTGCGCATTTAACGCGAAAGATCGTATTTTTTTTTTCTCTCTCCGACATTCTCGCCAATGGCGCAAGGTGCCACAGCGTGTATGAAAAACAGCGCGAGTGTAGCAGTGAGAGAGAGGAAGAAGAGAAAAAGATGTTTTTTTTTTCTCGACTTTGCCTCACGTATAACGAAAGCCACGAGGATGAGAGACAGGATGAGTGACGTCTTCCGACTCGTCCCGAGGAATCTCACAATCGAGACACTTTGATCGATGAGAAAATGCCACGAGAAAATCGATAATCAGCGGCGAAATCGACGGCGTAATATTTGACTGTTTAAGCTTGGGGATAATTTTTTCGATAATCAAAGTTTTGAATTCTGTGCAGAGCATTGATTAACATTGTCGCGATATTTCGTTCGATCGTCCGGAGAGACATTTTTTTTTTTTTTTTTCATCGATGGGATTATCGCTGTGTAAAAAATAGCCAAGAGCGTGGTAATCAACGCGGAATTTGGTACGACGATGGCGATTTCTCGAGCAATTCATTAAGGGGGTATGACTCTCTGCCTGCCCATCTCTGTCTCTGTATTTCGCGCGAGAAAAGCGCGAGTGTGAGGAATTCGCGAGTGGGAGGAGGAGGGATGCTGCAGAGCGAGAGACAAACGTCTCCCGAGGCTTCCAATAAATTTCATCACCGCAGCTGGTGTGTAACAACGAGGCTCGGGGTCCGTCGGATGTTCAACGAAATTATCAAAATATTTTACTTCATTTTCGTTATTTTCGTGTAATTTAGCGTGGAGAAACAACGACGATGATCAGAATTTCAAGACCGCGGTACGAGTCTGAAATTCGCGAAACTTTCCTCGCATCTCGCATCTCGTTATCCTTTTCTTGATACGAGAAGAGGAAAAAGAAAACAAAGACAAAATAATAACGATACACACCGCGATCTTGTTTGCCCCTCCTCGAGGGGTTTCTTTTCTCTCTTCCCGGACGAATAACGAGATGAAAAAAACCGTACGCTCAGAGGCTGGTATGGTATACGAAAGAGGAAACTCGCAAAGAGGCAATTGCAGTGTGGGATTAATGGATATGCGATTGAGAAAGCTGGAAAGATAAAGAAAAGAGAGAGAGATGGATGAGAGCGCTGATTAGCTCGCAGCATCCGTTCGACTCTCGATATTGCCAGCAAGTAACGTGTATTTTGATGCTCTCCGGAATCAAAGCTCTACCCTCTCACGGTGCTTACAAACACACACACACACACACATATATCGAAGCCTAGAACGCAGAGGTTAGTTACGTTGCGGGTAAATCCGATATTTGGTTACGCAGTGCAAACCCCGGCGGCTCGCGCGCTGTACCAATGTTTCGATCGTTGGTTCACGATGCGAGAAGCGAAAGCGCGAATATACCCACGAATATATGTATACATGTACGATCCCGCTGCGGAGCTCGGAAAATCGCGCGTGTATTCAAACACACGTCGAACGCAATTTCGTGACGCAAAAAGAAAAAAAAACCGAGTTTCTCGAGCAGGAGAGACGCGAAAACGAGTTAAATACGAATTTTTTCTCATCCTCTGACGATTATAAACGGAGAAATCTGAATTTATTCCTCGCGAATTCGACGAGTCCCGCGTTGTTTCGCGAGGAATAAATTCAGATTTCTCCGTTTATAATCGTAAAATATAATAAAGAAAAAATAACGAAACGTCGATAAAATCGTCGTATTCGTGCGCCTCGATTTTCGAGTCGGCATTTTTTCGTCGTCGATGTTTTCCGCGATACCGCAAATATTTTTCAGCCACTTTTTCCCGGAGAGACGGAGAATTTCGTGCAAAAAAAACGGAGTTTCTCGAGCAGGAGAGACGCGAAAGCGAGTTAAATACGGATTTTTTCTCATCCTCTGACGATTATGAACGAAGAAATCTGAAGTTTTTCCTCGCGAAACAACGCGGGACTCGTCGAATTCGCGAGGAAGAAAAAATAACGAAACGTCGATAAAATCGTCGTATTCGTGCGCCTCGATTTTCGAGTCGGCATTTTTTCGTCGTCGATGTTTTCCGCGATACCGCAAATATTTTTCAGCCACTTTTTCCCGGAGAGACGGAGAATTTCGTGCAAAAAAAACGGAGTTTCTCGAGCAGGAGAGACGCGAAAGCGAGTTAAATACGGATTTTTTCTCATCCTCTGACGATTATGAACGAAGAAATCTGAATTTGTTCCTCGCGAAACAACGCGGGACTCGTCGAATTCGCGAGGAAGAAAAAATAACGAAACGTCGATAAAATCGTCGTATTCGTGCGCCTCGATTTTCGAGTTGGCATTTTTTCGTCGTCGATGTTTTCCGCGATACCGCAAATATTTCTCAGCCACTTTTTCCCGAATCACGAGACCCGCGACGAGAGACGGAGAGCATCGCGAAAGTTCGAGAGAATTTCGTGCAAAAAAAAAACGGAGTTTCTCGAGCCTCTCGAGTCTCTCGAAAAACTCTCGTTTATTTCGAAATGCGGGAAGAATTTTTCGGACGAGCGCCCAGCGCGGGGTACCGGAAAAAAAGAACGAAAGAAAGAGAAAAATCCTCGATTCGAACGCGACAGAAGCAGGTCGAAAAAAGAAGAAAGAAAGCTCGTCCTAAATGCCGCGAGGATAGAACGAAAGTGCGCTGATAATTCGAGCGCGATGTGTGCACACATTCGTCGATGAAACTGCGGGGGGTTCGCGCCTGATCGACTGAATTTCGGAGTCAAATGTATTCGCCATCCGTCACGCGAGTTCGAGGATGATTTTGGGCGACGCGGTTGATGGATCGAATCGCTCGATGCGTGTTGTGTGTGCTATCGTATATTATTCATGAGCTGAGCTGAGCTTTTGAGCCAAAGGAGACACACGCCCGCGATGAGTGCATGACGGTTCGGGGGTGGCGATCGTCGTCGTTGATCGCACCCAGGCTCGATACGCGTACTATACGTGCAACGCGTATGGACCGCTCGGCCAATAACCATCGATCATCGATATAATTTGCCTCGACGTTTCGGTTGATCATTTTACGTCATGATCCGCGGATCTTTCGTCAATATTCACATAAATCGACGCGAAAACGCGACAGAGCTCTCTACGGTCCAGGAAAATTGAATTTCTCGACGAAAAAAAATCACGAAAGAACTCGATCGGCCACTCGACGAAATTCAAAGCGGTAACGACGGAAACAAACGATTGTAATAAAATAATCTCATTATCATGTGCAATAAGATGAAAGTAATATAAGAATTATTAGCAACGGTATAATAATATATGATATTAATAAATATGATAATAATTATAATTATTAATAATAATATTATTATTATTATTATAATTATTATTAATAAAATAATTATATAATAATTATATATAATATTATTATATTCTTAATATTCTAATATTATATAATAATTATATAAAATAAAAAACTAATAATAATTATTATTTTATTAATAATAATAATAATAATAATAATATTATTATTAATAATAATAATAAAATAATAATATTATTATTATTATTATTAATAAAATAATAATAATGATTATTATATAATATAATAATCATTATTATTATATTATTATATTATTATTATATTATTATTATATTATTATTATATTATTATTATATTATTATTATATTATTATTATATTATTATTATATTATTGTTATATTATTATTATATTATTATTATATTATTGTTATATTATTATTATATTCTTATTATATTATTATTATCAATATGATCATCATTATTATTATTATTATACTTCCGATTATAATACAAATAACGACATCGAAAGGACATTCGTTTTTACTCAATTCGAGAGATTGTGAGGCAAATGTGATTGTATTATTCTGATAAATTCGATTAAATTGAAATCGAAATTGGGTCTCAGGCTGGGGGAAAAAAAAATATTTCACGTGAATTCGATCGAGTCTGCGGCGACGAACGATCCGAGGGACGATGGAACGATGGAACGTCGTCTTTCGAATCGGGACACAGACTCGCGTTTGGTGCCTCGTTCGGACGAGAAACTCTCATGAATAATTATTAAAAACCAAGAGCGCTCTTTCGTAATTGGCCACCGCGATTGTTCTCTCCTTGAGGATTTTTTTTTTTCAGAGAGGGAGAGATTTTTATTCAATTTCTCTCTCCCTCGTCGGCGTTTCTATCGAAAATGAATTTATATTCCATCTGGATTGCCGATTGCTCCCGCGCGCCCGATCGACGAGAACGGCGAGAGAAAAAAGCTCCCCGAGGAAAAACATATTTTTTCGAATGTATTTTGTACTCGAAAAATTAACGTACTTATTTTGCGCCAGGATGGATACCATTTTTGTTTTTTTTTAATGTCTCTTTTCCTCTCAGTGTGCGTGTCATTGATGCAACGAATTGTGATGAAAAACTCGCGACAGAGTCATTATTATTAGCGAAAATCAGCGCGTGAAACGAACGATCGATTTCGTTCAATTTTTTTCACGATTTCTAAATTCGCGAAATTTCGGTCGAATATGAATTTATATTCCTTCTGGTTTGCCGATTGCTCCCGCGCGCCCGATCGACGAGAACGGCGAGAGAAAAAAGCTCCCCGAGGAAAAACATATTTTTTCGAATATATTTTGTACTCGAAAAATTAACGTACTTATTTTACGCCAGGATGGATACCATTTTTGTTTTTTTTTCAATGTCTCTTTTCCCCTCAGTGTGCGTGTCATCGATGCAACGTATTGTGATGAAAAACTCCCGACAGAGTCATTATTATTAGCGAAAATCAGCGCGTGAAACGAACGATCGATTTCGTTCAATTTTTTTCACGATTTATAAATTCGCGAAATTTCGGTCGAATATGAATTTATATTCCTTCTGGTTTGCCGATTGCTCCCGCGCGCCCGATCGACGAGAACGGCGAGAGAAAAAAGCTCCCCGAGGAAAAACATATTTTTTCGAATGTATTTTGTACTCGAAAAATTAACGTACTTATTTTACGCCAGGAAGGATACCATTTTTGTTTTTTCTTCAATGTCTCTTTTCCTCTCAGTGTGCGTGTCATTGATGCAACGAATTGTGATGAAAAACTCGCGACAGAGTCATTATTATTAGCGAAAATCAGCGCGTGAAACGAACGATCGATTTCGTTCAATTTTTTTCACGATCGCCAAATTAGCGAAATTTTTGCTCGTTCCATTCGTCACCGAAACGATGCCCGATACGAATCTCCAAGATGATAAATAACGAGGCGAATTTTCAGCACGTTTGCCGAATTTTTTGCACGCTGGATTAAAAAAAAGTGACGATTTTATCATTTTCCGATCTTTTTTCTTTCGCTTTTTCCCATCTCGATTTTTCTCCTTCTCATTTCACCCACTTGGTGCGCTAATTTTCCCACGAATGTAATACACGGATTGTGTAAATTCGAATGTAAATTCGCCGATAAAACGTGACCAATGTGTGATTAAACGCGATATGCATTTTGTCAATTAATTTATGCGGTACGCAACGTCGAGGCTCTTTGATATTCTCGGAATATTCGATTAAATTCTGCCCCGAGAGAGTAATCGTGAATTCCCTCGTTTGCACGTCGTTTTTGTGCGCTGAAACGTTGTTTTCTGTATTCGATGATTTTCGCACGAATTTTTATTTATAGACGATTTTTTGGTTCGCGAGATGAAATTTTCTTGCGATGTTTCTTCGATTTTACCTCTCTTTAGGGGGTGTTGTATTCCAGGGGATTATTGGGAGTTTTCTGATTCTTCAATTTTGTGTTTTTTTGAAAAAAATGTGGGTTTGGATAATGAAATCAAAAAACAAAAAGACTCACAGAAATGTTGATATTTCCATCTTGCGTTGGTCACCGTACTGCGCTTGGTTACCTCTGCATGAATATGTGTGGGATGAATGTGGTATGCGTTGCCGAAACGAAGCGCCTAAACACACTCTCGAAATAGGATGGAAAAAGCAAAGTTTTGGCTTTCCGCGGTCGTGTGCGCTCGTCCGGCGTTTCCGGGATCGCCAAACTCGCCTCGCGAATTAAAAACTTTTTGTTTGTTTGTTTTTTACTCCCGGACTGGAACTCACTCCGAGCGAGTCCTCTCGAGCGTCTCTCGTCTCGTTACGCGATGGTGAGTATTGAAAAACAAATGAAAAAGAGAATTTAAAGAGCTCGCAGCGCAATCAGCTTTTTTCACGCTCGAGAAACGAGACGAAGAACAACGAAAACTCGTTACAAATTCGTTAAAAGGGGAAAAAAAGCCCGCACACACGACAAACTTCACCGGCACGATCTCACTCTGAATTTTAATCGAACAAAAACACGTAAACTTGTCAGCGATTCGCTTGTTTTTGTCGATGTTTTAGTGCTTTTTTTTTCACGCCCGATCAACAGGATTATGTATTTAGAATTGTAATTTTGATAACTCTCAAGGACGCTATCGCGTTTGTTGCTTACATCGATATAGAACATCGGCTTTTATCCGAGCGAAACTATTGTTTGAATCAACGATAAACGCGGAACATAGGACCGTACGACGCGCGAGCCGCGACTGGACTGACTACTGACTACGCGCGAGTCGGGGGGTGAAGCGCCGCAAGGCTCCTGCTGACGCGCGAGCTTTCGCCCGCCGCCGCGCCGCTCGGCCAATCGGCGCTGCTGTCGCGCTGCCGGCCGGCGCGATGCGTTTTCGCCCGCTCGGGGGGGGCTTCTCTCTCATTTATGCACAAAATCGAAGGGACGAATCTCTTAATGCTCGTAAAGTACGTAATACGCGGGGGTAGATATTGTGCTACGATGAATGAATGAACTGTTACCTCGAAGAACTCGTCTCCGCAATCTCGTATACAAATATATATGTATATGTAAATAATCCATTCTCTCTGTCGCGTTTTTTTTATCAGCGCCGTTTCGCGAGGGTTAGTTTGATGTACAGAGTCCACTGGCATAGGACGCAATTCACTATGGGGTCTATCAAATATATCGGTGAATACTTTATGGCACGAGAGGCAGATAGAAAAAGAACGAGGTTATAAAAATGTATTTGCCTAAAGCGATTTTGTGAACTCACCCCACACTCGATATGCTCTTTGAATTCAAGGACGAAAACCGAGATTTTTGAGGGATCAAAGTTTATAACTACACGTTGTAACATGTTTGGGAAATTGAGTTATTTTTGTTCGCGTGATGTAATTAGAGTACCCGAAGTTTTGTTAATCAAAATTCGTATGAGCAGTAATAAAACCGTTTTTATCTTCTCGTTTTACCCTAAACTAACACAATGACACCACTTGCACTGTTATTACACGACAAACAAGTTCGACATGCCGGAAGTACGTCGGAGTTTTTTAGCAACTAATAACATCGTATAAAACAAATTCCGACTCTGTTACCGCTCTAGTCAAGTTGGCATCTTTTTGATAAATCTCTCTAGTCAAACGAGTGACGCATAAAATAATAATATGGTTTGCAAATATTGAATATTATTCTTTGATTTCTTTCAATTTTGATTTCTGAATAATTATTATTCCTCCTGTGGTTATTGGATGGGAAATCTCCCGCTGATCACGTATCTCATGGTTTTATTCCCGAAAACTCATTATTTCAAAGAGAAAACAGTGATTTTCCATATAATTGAATAATTATTATTCCTCCTGTGTTTATTAGATAGCAAATCTCCCGCTGATCACGAATCACATGGTTTTATTCCCGACAACTAATTATTTCAAGGAGAAAACAGGGATTTTCGATAAAAATCGTTTTTTGCGTTTTCCGGGCGAAATAATGAGTTTACGCGGAAAATACAGTGATTTTGGGATCAATTTTGATTTCTGAATAATTATTATTCCTCCTGTGGTTATTGGATGGGAAATCTCCCGCTGATCACGAATCACATGGTTTTATTCCCGAAAACTAATTATTTGAAGGCGAAAACAGGGATTTTCGATAAAATTGAATAATTATTATTCCTTCTGTGTTTATTAGATAGGAAATCTCCCGCTGATCACGAATCTCATGGTTTTTTTTCCCAAAAACTAATTATTTCAAGGAGAAACGAATGCTAGCCGGAAGTGACGTCATTTTCGGTTAAATGGTATTTCGGTTCTCTGACACCCTCCCAGAATTGTGTATATCATCCGTCGATATTTCACGTCTTTACTTATTCCGCCGTTGATAAAGTACCGAATTGTAGGTTAGGTTTTTTCTCTCGAACATTATTTCCACAATAATTCAAACTTTCCAAGATTGTAATTTGAATGAAGCTCGAATAACCAGCTTGTGATCTTTGTCATTATCATCAATTGCTCCGAAATCATGAGAAAATTAGAATCGCGCTTGAAATGAAAAAATGCCGTGACCTCGCCGTCATGTAACCGACAATGCGAGGCAACAATGCAGAGATTCTCTCGTTCAAAGAAACACGTGCGCGTTTTTCGTACGCATATGTAAACCCCGAGAAAAAGGGGCAAGAAAAAAAGCAATACACTTTCAAAGCGGTTACAAAATGAGTTTTACGATTTACGAAAATGACGTGATAGCGTGCACGAGCGAAAACGTGTTAATTTACGATGCGTCGAGCGAGCGATTAACCGCATTATCGTTACCGAAACTAGCCGTCGAGAACAATCAAAATCATCACAACAACGTCGACGTTGAAGCTTATCACGGTATAACGACGGTTTTCGCGTCCAACAACGGACAATATTTTTGCGTCTGTACGAATCGCAAACAATTGTGCCTCTACGAGAGATCATCGAGAAGCTTAATTTCGAATCGTACGCTCGTGAGAGCCGCGAGCATCGCGAGATTCACGCCGAAAAACGACGTTGTCGTCGCCGACAAATCCGGCGATGTTTATCTCTTCGATAATTCCACGAACAGCGTTAAATCCGGCAAATTGTTGCTCGGACATTTGTCCATGTTGCTCGATTGTTTGGTGACGCGAAACGATCGTTACATCGTCACGACGGACAGAGACGAGAAAATTCGAATTTCGTCCTTTCCAAATTCATACAACATCGTCGCTTACTGTCTCGGCCATAAAAAGTTTGTCAGCGCCGTCGTAGAGTTCCCTCTCGACGAAGATACTCTGGTGTCGTCGGGCGGCGACGGAGAATTGAAATTCTGGAATTTTCCGAGCGGACGAGAGATCGCCTCTCACGATTTCAGCGACAAAATCCCCGGCGAAGAAACCGAGAGATTGAACGAGAGCTTGAAGCGTTTTGACCTTACGGAAAATGTGGAAACGCCGCCCGTCAAACATCTCAGAATCGAGAAAACCGGCGAGCGTCGTTGCGTACTTCTTTTGACTTTTTTCAGCAGCGAGAGACTGTTGGTTTACTTTGTCGAGGAAACGTTGGAGCTCCGATATTCGGAGACCCTATTTCTCGGTCGAGAACCTCTCGATTGTCTCACGAGGGAGGAGGAACTTTGGATACTCGACGAGCGAGGTCTGAGAGTCTTTGCTCTGGACGGAGAAAAATACAAGATCGACGAGAAGAGAAACGAGAGATTACGACGTTTGAACGAGCGTTGGTCCTCGCTCAGGAAGAACGTCAACGAGCAGAGCCTCTTGCCGATATTGTACAAGAGAAAATTTGACAACGTGCAGGAATATCGCGAAAGGAAAAAATCGAGATTAGCTAACGAGTGACAAGGCCAAAAACCTCGAGCTGCAAAGTTCCGCGTTATTGATTTTTTCGTTTGTCCATAAATAATTTTAACGATGGAAATGATGAATTTGCAAAAATAACTTTGACGGTCTTGACGAAAGTTCGAGCAGAGTTTCCTTGGAACGAACGACAACATTTTCGGAAGCAACCGCATTGAATCTTGATAATTTTATCCAATAAATGTCGATCATCGGTCGAACCGCAAAGCAAACAGTTTCCTTATATCGTATTTTTATTTTCATATCTATTTGTATGTATATATATATATATATAACCATTGACTCAGAGATAATAGTGTACAAATATAAAGGACTCGAGTCGCAGGATGTATAAATGTGAGAATGAGACGCTGGAACATTCGGCGGCATGCAAGAAAGGTTGGAGTAGCTTTTCAGGAGAAGCGAGAGATTGTGTGAAGGAAACGGTAGAGGAAATAGAAAGCGTAGCTATAGAGGGAGAAATTGTGAACATGTTGGAGGGAAAAATACCGAAAGGGAGAATGCGTGTACATTCCAGAGAGGTAAAAAGCAGTGTAAAAGGAAGAAGGCGGAATGGACAAAGTTTGAAAAAATGTTGTAAAAAACCACATAGTTGTGCAAGTAAAACTCTGTTATTATTATTATTATTATTATAGTGTGAAAATATACAAAGAGATTTAAACGGGTTTGTAGTCAAGTTTCGACTCGAGTTTCTTGTTGTCGGAGACTTTTCTGACGGCCTTCATAAAGTCCTCCTGTATGACGTATTCGCGCTCGAGGCGTATCGCGAAGACGCCGGCCTCCGTGCAAACGTTTCTGAGGTCAGCGCCGTTAAAGCCGTCCGACAATTTGACAACGGCTTCGTAATCGATTTCGCCGTGTTTGGCGATCGGGCTCGCGTGTATCTTCAATATTTCCAAACGCGCCTGCTCGTTCGGCAATGGGATTTCAATTTTACGGTCCAATCTTCCGGGACGAAGGAGGGCCGGGTCGAGGGTATCCGGTCTGTTGGTAGCCATGATCATTTTAACTTGTCCCAACGAATCGAAACCGTCCATCTGATTGAGGAGCTCCATGAGCGTGCGTTGTATCTCGCGATCGGCGCTCGTACCCTCGGAAAATCTTCGACCGCCGATAGCGTCGATCTCGTCCATGAATATTATACAGGGCTGATGATCGCGAGCGTAGTTGAACATTTCTCTGATCAATCGGGCCGATTCGCCGATGTATTTGTCGACGATCGCGCTGGATACGACCTTCAAAAAGTTGGCGTCCAGTTGGCTGGCGACCGCGCGGGCCAACAGCGTTTTGCCGGTCCCCGGCGGTCCGTAGAGCAGACAGCCCTTGGGCGGCGTTATGCCGACTCTCTGGAAGAGCTCGGGATTCAAAAGCGGAAGTTCGATGACCTCGCGCAATTCGCGTATCTGCTCGCCGAGACCGCCGATCTCGCTGTACCTCACGTCGCCTGGATCCTCGTGCGACATGTTGTACACCAGAGGATCGACCTTGAAAACGAAACGCGACACGATTTTCACATCGCCGATAAATTTTCCGATAAATTTTCAGGTTTTTTGAAAATATTTTTTCTACGATAATTGTGGAGTCTGGCTGATGACAAATTGTATGATTCTCCGTTCTCACCTCGCGAGGAAGATAACGCATGATCGTCAGAGTCGTCATGTCCAGAGCCACTCTCGTGCCGGATTTCAATTTATTTTTGTCCAACTGACGTCTACATCCCACTACGTAGCGCGGCCCGTTTGTCGCCTTGACGATAACTGCGGTAATTCGTAATTATTGACAATGACGATTTACAAAATTTTCATCGGACCCGCGCAACGTTAAACATTGCCGTCAAATTGTTCAACTTACACTTTTCTTCCGTCAATTGTTTCAGTACTTCGCCAACGATCTATAAATTTACGGAGATTCATGTTTTTTGCAACATTTTTCACGTATTCAGCGAAACTAGAAGGCGCATCGTTGAACAGAGAAGAAAAACAAACACCAAGCTTACCTGTCCGACGCTCTGAAGAGCCTTCAAATCATTCTCCGACTTGTCGTACTGCTTTGTAAGATCCTTGAGATGTTCTCGAACTGAGTGAAATACATAAATATTCGTTGGATAATCATTCAATTAAATTCATCGACAATCGATCGATGGATTACGATGGAATCTTGACAGAGAACGAAACGACAATGAGGTTATGATACTCTTTTTGTACCCATTGTTATAATTTGTCGAATTGTTCATCGAAAGAACGCCTAAAACTCACCCTCTTTCAAACGAGACTCTACTTCTTTGTGCTCCAACAGTTTTTTACGATATTCCTGAAGAGCTTTTTCCCTTATAGGCTCCATTATCGACACCATTTTTCATCTATTTTGCTGTATAACGCTTGAAATCCGGGTTTCATTGGAAAAATTCCGGTTACCGAGATGATTGGAAACGTACAACGAAACTTGCGAATCGAGCAGAGTTTACGTTAAAGTTCGCGGACGCTGCGTGGGATGTCGCTAGCGTCAAATTTTCGTAATGGATCCTTCAAACTAACGCAGCGAATCACGCAAGGGGAAATTCCATGGCTCACCGCGAGATTTCGCTATCCATGATACAGAATTATCAGCACGATGTAACAAAATAACAATCATTCTCCAAAGAAATTGATTCACAACATTATGGCGCGACGAACAATAATAATTTCTCATTCAAAAGTCCTTTAATCTTCTAACATATTATTTCAACAAAAAGCGGACGAGGCAGGTTAACAGTACGACCGACAGGTAGAGCAAGCGTCGCGGCGAACATCTGTCGAGCTCCTGTCACTTTTTGACAGAACGTTTTTGCGCTGCGATTTATCCAGATTTGTCATTCGCTGTACAAAATTCATTACATCCACGATCATTTTTTCATTGAGTTCCTATTGAAGGAAATAAAGTGTTTACACCGTAATTAAAACGCCAACGTTGTTGAGTCTCGGATGAAGGGCCAAGGGTCGTCTCAAAGTGCTATATAATTCAGTGGATCATTATGTTATAAATACATACATATTTAATCGACTCACCTCTCGCATTACGCGTACATTTTGTGTTCGTGTGGATCGACGCTTCGCGATATGAAGTCGTGATTCGCATGCAGCGTGCGTTGCTTCGGTATAGTGCATTACATAAATTACATTCTATTATCTCAAAGCTCGCATCTTCATCACATCGAGACGCGATAAGGATTTCATTGTTGAACGAAACATCCCGAACGAGAATCGTCCTTCGTTCTTTGTTTTTTTTTGTTTTCGTTTATCGTTATTATGGTATACTGGCTACCCAAGAAACGTTTCGTTAAAAGGTATTTCACTCTCTCTCTCTCGGCGATACATTTCATCCTTTAAAGCTGAATTGATTTTGCATGAGGATTTAGTTTCGCTCGTTTTTATTTTCCTTCATCATCTTGAAAAATTGTGATACTTCGGTTCGAACGAATACGAACGAAAGTGACATTTGCATCGCCCGAAAAAGGACATTCGTTTGGCGTATCTTAAAAACGATCGGGAGCTGAACTTTTACCACTCGCAAAGGCCATGAACTATAATTAGCTTTGTGCCCGTATCTTTCAATCTTACGCGTATATTTACACATGTATATCGATTCTTACGCAATTACCGTGTGCCGGTACATCATTTGAGAAAATCATTTTTATTTTTTGCCAGTTTAACGACACGCATCGTTTGATTTGTTCATTTTGCGTCAAAAAAAGGAAACATCCAAATTTGAGACAACTTTTTTGTTCGTTTTCACACGGAAAAATGTGATTGAAATAAAAATGTTCAATAGCTCGACCGAGTCGTCGAAGAAAAAGGCAAAAAATGTGAAAACTAATCTTTTTGGACGTCATTCTCTGATAAAAGAAAAAAAAACATGCATTCGGAGCGTCGAACGTCAATAACGGGAAATCTCTGACGTTGAAACGCGAGTATGTTTGCGATTACAACGTCGGGCTGTCAGAGTACGAGCTCCAATATTGTATTTCGATAAACAAAATCGTCTCAGTGAGTTAAGAGTGTTTGCCGTCCGTCAGGCTGCAAATTGAGAATTGAAAATGACGGATTTTCGAACATCGAGAGATGCGATGAAGACTTTAAGGTTTTTATTATCATCGTTATCAAAATCATCAAAAGTTTGAGAGAAATTCTTGGAGAAAAATCAAATTTGAAAAAAAACCCTTCGACAACTCGTTCTCTTCCCCTTTCGTTACTTTCATAACCTACAAAAGTACAAAATATGAAAATAAAAAACACTCCCACAGTCGTAAAATGACTATGATATTATTTCGCGATCGCCGTTAATTGCTTCCAGTGTCGCTGATAGTTTTCATCGAGATAAAACAATGGGAATAGACTTTGAAGCGGTGAATCATCGAATGATTCAGCTGCGATGAAAAGTTGTATTAGAGAGAAAAAAAAAAGCAGACTCAGTTTCTTTCTTACCGACTGTGTAGACGGAAGGTTGAGTATTGTCTCGCGACGAAATTTTCAACAACAAAAAAGCAAAATTGTCGTTTTGGAGATAACGTCGAATTTCCAATTCCCCGTGCGCGCACCCAACAATTTTTCGCAGATAAATAATGAAGCTTAACTCGTTTGTTTCTGTTTCTGTGTTTTTTTTTCGTTGCGAACGTGCAGAGAGAAAAAGAGAGCGACTTTAGTTCGACGGATTTCCCACGTTCGGTGTATCGCTACTAACAAAATTAAAGAGGAGGCTTCGTTCGTTTGATTAAACAAAAGGGAATAAAAAGACATAAAATGCAGTCGTCTTATCTACTGTTGGGGGCGCTTCTACCATTCTTCGTCGTTGATATTTGGTATACGGGAATGTAAGTTAATCATGCTCTTTGTGGATAAGTGTGGTATCTTTGCTCGATTAGAAATTAAGAGGAGAGAGAGAGGGAGCATTCGTCGATCGAACAACTTTCTTTTTCCCATCGTTTGCTTCTGCATGCAATTTAATATTGCCCGGCTGTGCGTTAACGTCAAAGGACTGATGAATTTATGAAAATATTCATTCAAAGATCATTTCACGAGCGATAATCATTAATGACTGTACAAAATTACTCGCGTTACAAGCGAACATTGTTAAAAACAATTTACGACCTTTCAGAGGACGAAGAATGGTAGATATTATTCTTCGTCCGAGAGAGCGTATTATCGTTCCTTTTATACTTATATATTTTTTTATAGTTTGCTTTTCCACTCATATAAAAATTAACCGCCTGTACATGAGCATCGCGAAGAAATAAATTTCAACGAAATTCAAACTCAATCGTGTGCATTTTTCGTCGACTTTTATTTTTCTCAACTTCGCGTTGTTTTTTTTTAACGATTCATCGTTTTTCGTGCACGAGAACGATTTCATGGACTCTCATCACTGGAATACTAATTATTCAGATGTATATTAATTAAGACGAAAATAAAAGTCTACATTAAAGACCATTTTTCGCGAATTTACGAATGAATCGGGGGAAAAAAATGCTCCAAAACGCCAAATTCGAGTGTAATCGATGCACTCGTCGTCGCTTTGCTTTTGCTCAGGAAAAAATAGTCGGTTTTTTTTTCAAACAGCATGAAAAAATCGATGATAATTATTGCAGATTCGTGTTATGGATGCTGAAAGTTTCGATAATCTCGTACATCGTAATCTTCGGTTTATTGCCACTCGTATTTCACTACTCGTACACCATACAGAGAAAAATACTTTTCCTCAATTTCGGTGAGTTTTTGAAAAACCCTCTAGTTTCCCACGAGGGCCAGTCGCGTGACGATCTTCTCTTTCATTCTTCAATTCCGCAGTCTCCTGGCCACCCAGTATAGACTTTGAAAAGCCAGAATCCTCGGGGCTCGAGGGAGCCCGGAACTTTCATCTCACCACCGATGAGGACGTCAAAATCGGTACATGGTGAGTTTTCAATCGAAAGAGAAAAAAATTTCCGACGTTTTTCGTTAAATTTTCGCACAGGAAGAAAAAAAAACGAAAAAAAAAGGAAAAATCTCAGCCAATCTCGTCTGACGAATCGATTTTATTTTTCCAGGCAAATTTTGCCGCGATCTTTGATAAACGAGTCGAAAAATTGGAACGACGACGAGTACGAGGAAGCCCTGAGGAAAGCGGAAAGACCGGTATTTTTGTACATGCACGGAAACAGCGGCAACAGAGCGAGCACGCACAGAATCGAGCTTTACAAACTTTTTCAAGATCTCGAGTATCACGTAGTCTGCTTTGATTATCGGAGTGAGTATCATCGAAAATGAAGAAAATTAAATGAAAAATGTTTTTTCTCATTTCGAAAAAAATCTCACATAAAATTGGATTTCGTCGGAATACATTAAAGGTTACGGCGACAGTGATCCAGCCGATTTGTCGGAGACCGGAGTCGTCGCTGACAGCAAATTCGTCCTACAGTGGCTGATGAAAAAGGTCAACGGCACCGCGCCGATATTCGTCTGGGGACATTCTCTGGGAACCGGGTACAATGTTCCGTCGATTTTTTGTTTCATTTTCAAACAAAATGATAAGAAAATATAACGGGGTGGATGAGAGAGGCAGTGGCCTAGTGGTAACGCGCCCGGCTCACATCCGGTGGGTCCGGGTTCGATTCCCGCCGCCGACACCAATGGATTTTTTTTAAGTGTCTTAAACTGTTCTCTCGTGGTTCGGAACCCACGTAAAAAAGTAGGTCCATTGGAGGAAATCCACCCACCCAGAAAAACAGAGGAAGGTACGAAGGAGTATGATACAGAATGGGTAGTAGTGGGTGGGTGGCTTGTAAAAACCCGTAAAGGGTGTGCAAGTAAAACTCCCCAATAAAAAAAAAAAATATAACGGGGTGGATGAGAATATGAGAAAAAAGCTCGGAATCGATGATTCGCCGGATGAGTATTATCGTTGCATAATTTTTTCCGAAATTTTCAATTTTAATCCGAAAGGGTGTCCTCTCACGCGTTGGCTCAATTGTCGTCGGAGGGAATTCAGCCGAACGGCCTTTTTCTCGAATCCCCGTTCAATAACATCGCCGACGAGCTCAGCGAGCATCCCTTCGCTCAGATATTCAAGCATCTGCCGTGGTTTCATTGGATAATCGTCGAGCCGTTTTACGGCAACAATTTGAGATTCGAGTCGGACAAGCACGTGAAAAACATCGAATGTCCGATAATGATACTCCACGCTGAGGACGACAACATCGTTCCGTTCCCTCTCGGTGAAAAGGTACGTTTTTCCGGCAAGATTTTCTTCTCGTTATTGTGAGAAAAGAAGAGAAGAACAAGAAGACCGTTAATAACGATCGATGAAAACAGCTGTACGAGGCGGCCCTGAAATTTCGAGCCAACGAAACGAGCAAGATTCAAATGACGCGAATATCATCGTCCCTCGGGCTTGGACACAAATGGATTTGTCGTTATGAGAAATTACCGATAATCATAGAGTAAGTAGAGATAATGAGGAGGAAGAATAAGTAGGATTAACGGATTATTGCGATGATGAAATAATATTAATCGCTCTGATACGGTTTGCAGGAAATTCGTGGCTCAGTCGCGAGAATCTTCGATGAAGATGATGCAGAGTTAGTGGTTTGGATATTTTTACACGGCGATTCGAACAAAAGTAGGAATCATTAGTGTCGCGAAGCCTGTAATGCGTAAGAAGTTGATTAATCATTTGTGGAAATTAATCGATCAGCGTTCGTCAATTATTGAGAAAAGGTGAACGGTGAAATGCACACAGTCGTTGCTCGCTTTGTGCACCTTTGTGTAATGAAATTTTTCAATACGATTATTCGTGTAATCTCTATATCGTCAACGTTGAAAACAGCAGGGAATTGAACAAATATAATGTAATATTTCTAGTACTGATTGTACGTAGCGCGTAAGTTTAATGTTAAATGTGCCCGCCAGTATGTTTAAAGGAAAACATGTGATTTTGTGATTTTCTCGCGAATATGTGCTCTCAGATATGTGCATGAATCTCGTACAAAATCCCTTGAGAATGCTTAGAATATTGTGTAAATGTAATGAGAAACGTGATACTCCGAATTCATGATGATTAAAAGAAAAGACAAAAACGATGAAAATATTCGTTAAATGTGATTCTATCGGTGTAAGGATAAGTAAATTGAGAATAAAACTTTTTAAAGACTCTATGCGGCGAACGTTCCTTGGTTTTTGTTTGCTTATTGATCGCGCAATCATCAAAATGGTCTTTCGCGAAATGTGAACCTTCAAACTTTCCCGCTGAGGGGAAACGGTTCTCGGCAGCGCCGCGAGAGGCGTAATGCGCGCGCCGCGCAGCAATGATTGCTGGGAAAACAAACGAGAGGACGCAGTAGTAATAATCAACGTGTGTGTGGAGCCCGATCGTACCGTACGTGATTTCGTCGCAACTGTAAGTTTCTTATCGGCAAAGTACGGTGTGTTAATTGGAATAATATTGATTGAAAAAGCTATTGAAGAGTGAAGGAGTGATCAGTGTTTCGATTGGAAGAAAGTGACGAGGATCGAGAAGGCCATTCGTGCGAGTTGTGGAGATAAAAAATCACGGGTAAGTCGATTTGAATCGAAAATACGACGACACAAGCAGCTGGTATTCGTAAATAAGATTCTACATGATGAAAAAATGGAATCTTCCCGCGCTTTGTTGCAACGATGAACGATAATCGGGAAATTAACGCTATGTTGTCCGTAAAGAAAGCACCTGGTGCAAGTGTAGTGGGATCACGAGTTGGGTTTTTCGAAAATTTTGCGAAAATTGATCGGCGCCGCCGCGAGAGGCGCGGCGTACTCTCCTCAATTTCGAACGAAGCACACGCGCGAAAACCACGTGGTACGTCACAGGCCGACGAAACACTTTGTACACACAGCAGCGACGTAGCACGATGGAAAGCTTTCGTAAACATTCGTGACGATTAAAAGCAACGACAAAGGATGACGGTCTATCACGACGAAGTGGAGATTGAGGATTTTGAGTACGACGAGGACGAGGACATATATTATTATCCCTGTCCCTGCGGGGATCAGTTTCAAATATCGCGAGCGGATCTCGTGGCCGGCGAGGAGGAAGCCACGTGCCCCTCTTGCTCGCTCGTTATCAAGGTTATTTACGACAAGGAAGCTTTCGTAGCGAAGCAGGAGGAACTCGCGAAACGCGAATGCAAGGAAGCTACGAAGGAGAAAGCTTGAAAAAAGCGTTTTCACCCCCGCTGGTCGACTCGTATTTGAGGTTAGAAACCGTGAAATCGAAAAATTTGAGGTTAGAAATCCTCCAAAGTGCGATAAAATAGTGTAAAACCGCGTATTCGAGGAATTTCCAATCATGGCGAATCGCGGTAGAGGAAGAGGCAAGGCTTCCATGTCGATATCCAACGAACAATTGGGCTTTGGCAAGTTCGAGGCTCTACCGCCGCCCGTGTTGCAGCCTCCGCCCAAGTATCCTCACCTCGACAACAAACCCATGAGCTTCGAGTTGAACACCGAAATATCCTATCTTCTCGAGATAAAGCGCGATCTCGCCGAATACCTCAAGGAATCCCCGTACAACGTACAATCCGTGGTGATAAAAAAAGACATTGAGCGTTATTCCGATCGTTATCAGGATATGGTGAGCGACAAAGTCGGTTACCAGGAGAGATTCGACTGGCTGCGATTGCCGAGTGAATTGAAGCCCGTCGTTCGCAAGCGCAAACTCCGAAAGCCCAAAGAGGCCAAAGTCGCCGCAAAGAAGAAGAAAAAGGACGTAGACGTCGACAAGAAACTCAAGGAATTGGAGCAAAAAGAGAGTACGCAGCGGAGCGACGCGGAGGAGGACGAAAAGGACGAGGAGGAGGAGGAGGAGGACAAAGACACGGACGACCCCGTCGAGGAGGAAGAAGGAGAGATCGACGAAGAAATGGACGACGGCACCGACTACGTCAATAATTATTTCGACAACGGCGAAGGTTACGACGACGAGGACGACAACCTCGACGACGGACCGGTGTACTGATTTCTCCCACAGTTTTCCTCGTTTTTTTTTTGCAGCGTCACTTTTCTAATCTACGGCAGGACGGTCGGTTTTCGATATTTAAATAAACAAACACGGATACACAGGAAGCGTCGGCATGTCTTTATTACGAGTAGTATTTCGATTTCTAGTAATATATATAATATATATATAATATATATATATTTATATATATAATAGCCATAAATAATCATTCAATATTATTTTTTTGTCCCCCGTCGGTACCATTCATGCTCGTTGCTCGTTCGCCAAATTCCATCTCGTTCCATCTATCAACGTGTTTCAACGTAGAACGATTCGACCAAGCGTTTGGTAAACTTATTTCTCATTTCTGCGCGTTTCATCAATTTCCCTGTTGTTAGTTCGTTCTTTCTTCGCTCAATGCTCGATTGCACACTGCTTTGCAAAATATGAGACGTCCCCTCGATCGTGAATTGTACATTAGTTTTTTTCTTTCGTTTCTCGATCCTAACGAATATTACACCGAGTTTTTCGGGACTCGTGATGTCGCATTTTTTCTCCGAAACAACGAAAGCAACGAAAAGCTGGGGCAATTGCGAGCAATCGTCGTAAAGTTTCTGTTCTGGTTTGTCAAAAACGAACGTGCGATTTCAGTTTTCTCATAATTAAAGTACCATGATTCTTTATCTTTGTCCTTTAAATTGGCGAAACGAAGGAAAAAAAAAAAATGCCACAATTTACGATTAACGAAGTACCCCCTTTCTTCTCCATAAACTTTCCTTCTTTTTTTCGTTGTATAACGATATTTCACTCGTGTGATTTTTCGATCGTAACGCTACAAGCGGGCTGCTCAAAACTTTCAACAATTATATCGCAATAGTGATAATAATGATAATAATAATATCGTTACAAACATTAAATCAACAACAAAGTCTCGTAAACGCCTCGGTTGCAGCGGAAATCTACGTTTCCATCTCATCTTTTTCTCTCTTTTTCACGTTCGTGTTCGATTGTCAAACGAATTTTCTCCTATTTTGGCAAAACAGTTCGCGATCGCCGACTTTCTCCCCTTTCGTATTATATATATATCGTATACGCAGCGAATCGAAAAAAAGTTTTCGCGCAATTTTGGCCTTCGACGATCTCCGTGCGACGACAACGTTTTTTTCGTTTGATTTTCTTGCCTCAAAATCTTTCCTGAAAACAAAATTCCTCCAAAATTCATCGATACTTTTCGACGATTTTCAAAATTACGAATTTCGCGTGTAAAAAATTGTCTCGATTCAATTGTTTTGCGATTAAAAAAAAAAAAAAAAAACGCCCTTCGCCACCGATGAAATTTAAAAAATTCTCAAAGTTCCACATTCGAAAGGACGATTCGAAATTGCAAAATTCCCCCGCGGGGCTTCAAAATCGTTCGCGAAAACTCTTTTTCACCGATTGCATATGTATATATATATTTATAAATATATATATAATATATATATGTACAGTGATCCCAGAATTTCGAGGCCTCGTACGTCACCGTTTTTTTCCATCTCGTTTTTCGTTTTCCGCACAATTCTGGGACACTCCAATTCTATATACTTTTTTCTCTTCCCTTACCCTCGCTTTTTTTTTTGTTTCGTTTTCATTTTTTTTTTCCTCTTTTTTTTTTACGTACGCTCGATTACCCATGCGATATACAATATTAATCGTACACAATCGTCGCATCGTAATTTATAATATGAATCTATCTATGTTATTTTACTTGTTTTTTTTTGTTTTTTTTTTTTTGTTTTTTTCATTTTCTCATCATTTAATTTTATTTTCTTTTTAATAGGCGTACAGACTAAGGCGGGAATTGCAAAACGAAATCCCGAATGGCCCTCGTCTCGTAGGCTCACGAAAATTCGCATCGTTTTTTTTTTCTTTTCTTTCTCATTACGTTATTTGTTATTTCTTTTTTTTTTTCCCCTCCTCCACACCCCTTCCCCGGCCCCGGTGTTTCATCTACGACGACGCGAAATCAACGACAATTATCCCGAACGCGTTGGGGTCTGTGATTTATTTTTGTTTTTTTTTTTTCTCTTTTTTATCAACGCTTCCGGGCGATTTACTAAAAAATATAGCGCTCTCTCTCTCTCTCTCTCTCTCTTGTTTTTCTATAGAAAAGCGAACGGGAAAGGCTTCGATTTTTAAATTGAAGGAAAAAAGTCGTACGGAAAATGGTTTTGAAACGAAAGAACAAAATGAAAAAAGGATTATTCAACTTTTCGAAACGATTTTTTCTTCTCGAGTCTGAAGCTCTTAAAAAACGAATTTCGATGAGGGAACGAACGATCGATCGATTATTCATTTATTCCCGTGTGGAACGAGCGTATTGCCGTATTTACGATGGGAAAAAAGAGGAGGAAAAAAATGTGACCAGCACATTTGATTTCAGCTGGAGGCAAGAGTTTTCACGGGAATAACTTTGTCGGACGAAAATCTCGCGCGGTTCCGTGGTTTTTCCTTGAAAATTCACGAACTCTTTCATCCTTTTTCCTCTCGATTTAACGGATTTCAGTTAATTGGGAATGCAATTTTTTTTTCTCTCGAAACACGAATTTTTTTTTCCACCGACCATGGCATTATTCGCGCTTCCGCTCGACGCGATTTTCCTGATCTACAATAAATATCGAACCAGCAGCTGCGAGACAAAATTACCGAGAGAGAGAGAGAGAGAGAGAGGCTGGGGTATAAATTTTACAAAAAACGAAGAAAGCTCAGGGTGCAGCCGGTTGCTTCTAGTCGCCTCACTTTCGTACATCATTTTAAAGACGACTCGAGGATGAGTGGCAGGCGTTGTTCCAGCAGTTGCGAAACGAGCATTTCTTCGCGTTTGGCTGTGCTATAAAAATCGAAAAAAAAAAAAAAAACAATCAAACGTAAGATACCGAGTAGAGTGATTTTCGATAATCTCAAGAAAACTGACTTTTTTTTCAACGAAAAAAGAAACGAATTTACGAACTGTCATAGTGAAAACTTGCGAAATATTCTCACGATTGATGTTTTCTTCTATTTTTTTTTAAATTTTCACAACCCTGCCGAATATTCTCGTTCCATCGTTGCTGCAACAATGCCTGCGACGATTCATGCATTTTTTTCATCTTCATCGTCGTTATCCAGCATCCTCCTCCTCTCTCGCTTATTCCTCATATTTAATTCCTTTGCGCGCAAAGTCACGAGAACATCCCGAGTTCCGCTGTACGAACTGTACGATCGGCCACGTCAGTCGCATTATTTCCTCGCCATTATTCTCTATACTTCTCCTCAATGCCTCCGTCACTCGTCCACCAGAGTTGTCCCTTCGATTTGATTTTCTCGTTGATATATCCGGTAAGCCACGACTTTTTCCTTTCCCTCCACCTTCTTCTCGTTCTTTCGACACTCGCCGTTGTCTCTCTTTGCTCTCCATTCGTTTTTTTTTCTTCTTTTTCATCTATCTCTTAAACTGTTTATTTTTTACTTTATCTTGGACGTTGGACGTGGAATCTGGATGGAGTGTGGTGTACTGGTGTGTGTCTTGGCGCGCGTGACATCGGGCTGGAGAAAAAGCTCGTCGTCGATGAAATTCCATTCTTTTTCACCCTCCATATCGTTTCCTCTTGAATTCTTCGCAGCTCCCCCCCCCCCCCCCATCGACTCGAGCTTTTCTCATCACGCTTTAAATATTACGAAAAAGCATCGAACATACCGAGTTTCTATTCCGAGGATATCGAGTGGAGAAAATCAAAATGTCGGATTTGAAAAAAATAAAATAAAAAAATAATATAAATAGCGATATCGAGCCCACCGTCGGAAGCGAAAAACGCGGACAAAAAAAATGAACAAAATGACAAACGAGAGGCAAAATTTACGTACGACGGTAGGAAAATTCAGACGGATTGCGTGCGAGCTTTTTTTGGACTTTTCACGATTTAAACTTTCTCCCCCCCCCCCCCCCCCCCCCCCGCTTCGACTCTTCGTCCCTCGAATTTCCTTGGTTGCTAAACGATTCAGCGACGATTCGTCGCGAGGATCTAGTAAAAAAAGCGTTTCGGTTCTTTTTTGTTTTTGCGTCTCTTTCGTATTTTCCGGTTTTCTCCCTCGTCGGTCGAGAGGAGAAAAAAAGCAAAAAAAAAAAAAAAAAAGAGAAACGAGACGGCGAAGACGCAACGCGAGCTTATATCGAAAAAATCATCAAGACGGAATTTGTGGTTTTGCTTTTTTTGTTTTCTTTTTTTTTTTTTTTGTTTTTTAGGCTTTTTCTCGACGTTTTTTTTTTTTTTTTTTTTTTTTTTTGAATTTTCTTCTCATTTTTCTTCTCGTTACTAACAACGCGGTGAGTAGAGTAGCAGCAGCAGCGGCAGCGGCGAAATACGGCAACAGCAGCGGTTTTTTTTTTTTGTAGATTTTTTGGTTTTTTTTTTTGGTTTGCTTTCTTTTCGTTTTTGTTTCAAATGCATCGGCAAAAGTGGCGGGAAATCCTCCTCCCCCTTTACCCCGCCCGTGAAAACGTCGTATTTCCCTTTCGTTCCGCTCTTCTTCGTCGACCGATCCAAAATTCCTCACGTCTTTCCTCCCCCCCCCCCCTCTCTCTCTCTCTCTCTCTTTTTCTTCACTCGACGATCTACAAATTCGTCAATCGAGCCCGTCCGTTTCGCAACTTTCATCGCGCGCCTCTCAATTCTTCATAATGCAACGGCTATCTATGGTCGTTTGTTTGTTTTTTTTTTTTCGGTTTTTTCCTTTCTCTCCTTCGTTCTTAAATTAATCCATTCTCTCAGCAGAGAGGCGCGTACGTAACGCGTGCGTTTTACCGACACGAAAAAAGCTGCACACCTCACGCGCGAGGGACTCTCGGTTTCGATTTCGGTTTTTCGTCCGATCCCCCCCCCCCCCCCCCCTTTACGAGTGAAATCATAAAACGCCGAGTGTTTGCGTTTTCCCGATACCGGAAGTATCGCGGGGAAAAAAACAACGAAGATACACCCGAGACGAGATTCAGCGCTCATCCTCCGATCAATTACGGTATTCTTGCGTGTGTGTCGTGTTTTACGTTTCGTAACGTTTTTTTTTGTTTTTTTTTTCACCGTTTCGCTCGCCGAGGCAACCGTTTCATCTCGCGGATTTCCCAAACGTGTGAATCCGTCTCTTTCGTGTATCGCTTTTCTCTCGCTTCTCTTCTCTCGTTATTATCATCATTATCGTTATTATCGTTATAATAATCATTCGAAATAAGCCTAAGCCTGATTCTCGGGTCCTCCGCCCTTGCCCCAAAACTTGTCGAAGCGATTGCGAGCTTTCTCGAGAACGTCGCTGGCTACGGAACGCTGAGCCGAGCCGGGACTCAGCGCCGGTGCTTCCAGCACGTGATAACCGGAAGCGCCGGTTGTCGGAGCACCGAGGGCGCTGCTGGCGCTCGTCGGGCATTCCGCCTCGAGGACGCGATACCCTGGTGTTTGCAGGGCGGTCGCTGTCGTCGTCGTCGTCGAGCTCGGGCACTCGGTCGTTTTCGACCGTTCAAACTCGAAGACGGGATCCTCGAGGCAGCGGAGATTGGTGCCGACGACGGGCTTCGTCGACGCCCCGACCGCGGCCTCGACGCTGCTCCCATCGTCCTTGGGCATCTCCTCGATTCCAGCCACGATGGAACTCTGAATAACGTTTCGTGAAAAAAAATGTTAAAAAAACAAAAATGTTTCAAACTCCTCGCAAAATCATTTTCGCTATAGAACCTGCCGACGACGATGACGCCACCCACCTTCTCGCTCTGGGTCGGCGTCGGTGTGCTGTGTACGTTTGACGGCAGTGGACTGTCTCTCTCGGGCTCGAGGTCCTTGTGGCCGTTGAGGCCGCTGAAGCTCCCGAGGGAGACGCTCTCGCTCTCCGGCGACTTGTAGCCCGAGTGCTGCGAGTGCTGCTGCGATTTGTGCTGAGCCGCCAATTCAGGCGGGGCTGACTGCGGCGCCGACGGCAACGACGATGCTCCCCAGGTCTTGGCCTCGCTGTGGGGTCTCGTCAATGGTTCTCCTGTAAAAACGAGCCGCGTTTTTTCAAAATCCATCTTTCGATTAAGCAACTTCCGGAAAAGTCCATTTTTCCGCCAGTCACGTTCTGCCGAAAATTGTATTTTCTCCTTTTTCCACCCCCCCTCCCCTGAACCTACCCTCTCTGACGTTTTGAGTGACGGTGAAGGTTTTCCCGGTGTCCAGAGGAACCGTCCAGTTGACCGGCTCCGGCGAGCGCATGATCATCTGTTCCGGTGACTTGACCCTCGTCGGTTCCGGTGGACTTTTCACGACCGGCTCGTCGTCCACCCAGGGTGCGACGTGGGACGCCGCGATCGGCGCCGAGACGACGCTCCCGGCGCTTTGCGACTGCGGCGTCGTCGCCACGCTCGAGTCCCCACCGGCACCCGCGTCCCCGTTCACCTGGGGCTCCGCCGTCACTGAAATCACCAAGGACTTTTGCTCACTCGACGAGTCGTACCGGTTTTGCCGATTTTTTTCGTTGCTCCTCTTTGCCCTTCTCCCCCCCCCCCCCTCTCTCTTCGCCGCCGTCCTTGGTCTCGACCCTTCTCGGCCGACGACAAAACCCGAATCATCGACGGCGACGTTTTTTTTTTTTTTCGTAAAAACTGCGAGGAAGATTTGCGAAGGTTTCGATCGATGCGGAAATTGCGTTTTTTTTTTCTTTCCTCTTTCACATCGGGACCGTCGAGTTCGAGCTGGGGGAATTATCGTTGGCGGACAAAAAGGGCATACGAACGCACATCTAGTGAAGCGGAAAAGGCGAAAATTGCGAGACGATTTTTCTGCGGGATCTGAGGGAATTCCCACAACGCCGATTGGCGCATCTACGATCAAAATTCGGCTACGAATCTAGCGAGGGACGAGAGTCTTTGGAATCATTTTCTCTCTTCCCTCTCTCTCTCTCTCTCCCTCTGGAGAATTACGGTGAAAACTTTGTTTTTTTTTGTCATTCAAACGTTCAAATCCGCGGATTTCCGGCGATAAATGGCCCATAGGACGCTCCAAGCGCTACAGCTAGCGGACAACACGATAAACAGTCGACATACGCATTGACAAATGAAGGAATAAAGTGGGGAAATGATCGACAAACCGTTGATCGTACAATGATTTTTTTTTGCGTTTATACGCTTTGTCGTGTGAGAATGGATTTTTTTTGCATTCGTGCATGTAACGGAGTCGTCTGGTACTCTGCGTACGTAGAAAAACATGAAATACAGCCAACGTGTGGGATAAAAGATGGAAGGATTGCAAAGAAAAGTTCACTTCCGGAAGATCTCAAAGATCGAACGAGGGAGCCGAAAGTTTCTCTCTCGTCGGACTCGTGGGAAGGAAAAATCGGCGATTTTTTCATTCGATCCAAAGCGACGATGGCATCGAGGGGAAGAAGAAAAAACGCGAATAAACACTCGCCCACTATTCTCGTTTCGGGACCAACGTTCCGATCGAAAAAAAGTTACAAACAAAAGTTCTTCGGCGCGAAAAAACACGCGCAAAGTTCTCGAGGGCCGATCGACTCTCGTTTGAAACTTTTTTTCCATCGAGGCACGCGTTGGTTTTCGAGATAAAACGATGATACACGCAATTTTCCAGGGCGATTCGTCGACTTTCGGTCGGAGCGTTTTATTGGCGTTTTTTTTTCTTTTTTTTTTTAGTATTCGTCGCTTTGGGGCGAATCAAAACGCCGCGGTTGGTCTTCTTCCGCGAGTCCGGGGTTTCGGCTTTTTTTTTTGTTGCCGGACCGCTGTAGGGAAAAGCAAAACAGCCACACGCAACATCGAGGAGGTTGGAATGCACAGAATAGATTGAGAGAGTAAAAGAGCGCACGAGACAGACAGAGAGAGGCAGCGGAAGTTGTTGGAGGCCGTTGGAGGCGATAATCAGTAACAGCGATAAATAAACAGCGAGAATAAACAAGAACAACGAATCTCACAAGAGGCGTGCTCGAAAACTCGAGGAAAATCGAAAATTCCTCTCTCTTTTTTTTTTGTTCGGTGCGACCCGAGACGATCGGGTCGATCGTGCAAGGTCGAGCAACGAGGCAGTCGTTGTTCGTACGGAAAATAAACCGACGAAAGCGCATTTTATTCCGAGCGTATATCGCGTCATCTTTTGTTTTTCACGGCACACTGTCGAATGATCGCGAGACGTTTCTTTTTTTTTTTTTTTCACCAATAAACGGCACACGGAAATGTCGGGATTTATGAAGCTCGCCGAAGAACCGAGTGAAAGGATCATCGCGAATCCGCAACGAGACCGAAAAATTCGCGAATATTTTGATTTTTGTCGATTTTTGGAAAACAAAGTTGAGCCTCGTTGATGAAATACGCGGGAGAAACGGCGGACGGTGAATACGAGGATGAGAAGAAAGGAAACATTGTCGGAAACAACGATCACGAATCACGAGACGTGTGTGTGTGCGAGTGCGCATGCGTGTGCGCACATCCAGAGACGACGATCGCTTGTTTCTCTCCTTTCTTTGTTTTTGTTTTTTTTTTCAATTTTTCTCTCGTTCTCGTTCTTCTCGACGTTGGTGCTACTTACTGGCTTGAAGGCCGGCGTTCGCGCGCGACTCTTGGCGATTATCAACGAGGGACGATGACGATGATGATGATTTGGATGGGTGTTTATCGACGGATGGTAGTGGAGCAGCGGGAGCCGGGAGTCGACGCGTCGTTTGGTCGCGTTCCGTCGTGGAGGGACGGGCGACAATGGAAGCGTCAGTGTCGTCATCGTTAGACGCGATCGTCGTCGTCGTTGTTGTTGTTGTGGTTGTTGTTGTTGTTTCGATCGGTTTTTTGATTTTTCTCGGCGACGAGACTTCAACGAGCTCATCCGCGCGATCGTTTATCACCGTTGGTCTCCCGCCGGTGAATTTGCCGGCCTTTGGCGAGCCTAACGAGTTACCGTTCTTTGTCCGCGCGACGCTACTGGTTCGCGGAGCTGCCGCCGACGTCGCTACTGTCGCTACGCCCGCCGGTTGGTTATGCGTCGTCGCTATCGCGCTTGCGCCGGGTTTCGCGGTGGCTTGATGTTGATGAAGAAGAGGACGATGGGGGGGAGCGTTTGTCGCGAGGAAGGCTAAAACACATATCGTTAAAGAGTCAGCGAAATACGAGAATCGCGATGAATTACGGGCTACCGATCGTTGCGCCGCCGTTTCGCCATTTCGTCCGACCGATTTCTCTCCCCCGCCCCCGTTCTTCCTTATCAGCGGTCGATATTATTCTTCCCGATTGTTTCGCCGAATGAATTTTCCCTCGAAATTCGTATCTAATCGTTCGGTCGATCAATTTTCGATTCCCTCTTCGTTTCGTTCTCGATAATTCCGCATTTCGCCGCGCGGACGTTTTTGCGCGCCTCGGAGGGTAAAACAGGGACGCGCAAAGTCGGTTCCATCGGAGGAGCTGTCACTTTCGGGCGAAATTCACGTTTTTGAGTCGCTGGAAAGTGTTTTGCTTCGGCTACCTCGAGGATCCAAGTTAAACAAAAAGGGGTCGGTTGCGATTCGAGCAAAGACGGAAAAAGTACGAGGCTTTCTTTCGTCTACCGTGGGCTAGCGGCTAGCTTCCGTGTCTCTCTCGTCGACGAAACATCGAGTCCCGTCTCTCTCGACCGTCGGTAAAAATTTCTCAAAAATTTCAAAGAATCTCCCGCAATTTTCTCCCTCGAATCTAAAAGCACAAAGAATTTCGTTAAAAATTCGGCCAGATCGAGTCTCGAGACGAGTTTTACGAACGGAACCGAAACGTCCCGAAAAATTCCCCTCCAAGCCCCTCGACGAGCCACGCCCTTGTTGACGATTCGAACGAAAAAAAAACAAACAAAGGACAAAAAGTCGCGAGAGATTCTTTCTCAGTCGGAGCTCGATGGAGTCGACGAGACAGCGGCGGGGGAGGGGGGTGCCCGAAAGTAACCGGAAGTAACCGAAAGCGGAAGATTCTCGAGGTGCGGTTGGTCGATTTGACGCGGAGTGTGATTTTTTCTTTCTCGATTTTAGTTCGTTTTTCACCGTTGTTGTCGTCGTTGCTGTTGTTGTTGTTGTTGTTGTTTTTTTTTTTTTTCGTTCAATGACGAATTGAGAAAACGTACGTTTGCGATGAGGACGCGGGGAGGGCCTCGTCTTGTGGAGCGGTGTCGGACCAGGGCCCGAAGGTGGCGGCGGTAACGGCGGTATGGGCGGCTCGCACGTCGACGAACAACCGGAAGTCGTCGTGTATCGAACGGAGGAGGGCTCTCTTATGCTCCACCGGACACCACGGCCACCCGGGGCTGAAACACGCGCTCCCTGATCACACACTAGTTTCTCCAATCGCGTGTTTCTTTTTTCTTTCTCATTCTCTCTTTTCTCTCTTCAGTCTCTCTTCAGTCTCTCTTCAGTCATCCCTCACTTCGAAACCGAGGAGGAAAAAATGGATGCGAGCGATGGGTCCCTTTCGCGCTACTCTGACGATGGGGGCGGAAGGGGGGGGGGGATGATGACCGCGTCTTTGAAGCTTTACTTCATTTTTTTTTTCAAAAATGACCTTTTTGCGCGAGGATTTCGCGAGAACGGCGCGAAGATGATGACCCGACGATTTTGAGGAGGGGAAACAAACGGCGACCTGACCCTGATGCGTCTCTTTCAAAATGGCGAAAGAAAAAATATGGGAAAAAGGCGAAGTGAAAAAAAATTGTCTCTCTCTCTCTCTCTCTTTTTTTTCGTTTTTCGTGGCGATATTCATGCACCGAGATTCCGTCGGTTTTTTCCACGAAAACTTCGCGTTATTACTGTTCTACTCTCGCGTGTTTTTTTTTTTTTTTTTTCTATATGTGCATGTAAATATTTATCGTATAAACGAATACGCAAGGCGGACAGAGAGAGACGGATGTGGTCGTTTCTTTCATGCATCTCCCTGCGTGATTAAAACACCGATGGGAATCTTCCAAATCCAAATTTTCAAAACCCACCACCCGTAGCGACGAACGTTTGTCCTTTGTTTATAAGAAAAAAAACTAGCTCAAAGTAGTCCCCTCGAACGTTTCTCTCAGCGTGGAAAAAAGGGCGCATTCGTCACGGGCAGTGAGCATCTCGCGGTGCCAAATATTCATGAAAATTTTCATTTTTAACGTACGGCTCGAAAGTTGCGATATATTCGAGGTTGAGAAAAAAAAACAATGTCAAATTTCTCTCTCTGTCTGTCAGGTTTCTCTCTCTCTCTTTTTTTTCATTTTTCGTGGCGATATTCATGCACCGAGAATCCGTCGGTTTTTTCCACGAAAACTTCGCGTACGTACTGTTTTACTCTCGCGTGTTTTTTTTTTTTTTTTTTCTATATGTGCATGTAAATATTTATCGTATAAACGAATACGCAAGGCGGACAGAGAGAGACGGATGTGGTCGTTGCTTTCATGCATCTCCCTGCGTGATTAAAACACCGATGGGAATCTTCCAAATCCAAATTTTCAAAACCCACCACCCGTAGCGACGAACGTTTTTCCTTTGTTTGTAAAAAAAAAAACTAGCTCAAAGTAGGCCCCTCGAACGTTTCTCTCAGCGTGGAAAAAAGGGCGCATTCGTCACGGGCAGTGAGCATCTCGCGGTGCCAAATATTCATGAAAATTTTCATTTTTAACGTACGGCTCGAAAGTTGCGATATATTCGAGGTTGAGAAAAAAAAACAATGTCAAATTTCTCTCTCTGTCTGTCAGGTTTCTCTCTCTCTCTTTTTTTTCATTTTTCGTGGCGATATTCATGCACCGAGATTCCGTCGGTTTTTTCCACGAAAACTTCGCGTTCGTACTGTTCTACTCTCGCGTGTTTTTTTTTTTTTTTTTTTTATATGTGCATGTAAATATTTATCGTATAAACGAATACGCAAGGCGGACAGAGAGAGACGGATGTGGTCGTTTCTTTCATGCATCTCCCTGCGTGATTAAAACACCGATGGGAATCTTCCAAATCCAAATTTTCAAAACCCACCACCCGTAGCGACGAACGCTTTTCCTTTGTTTATAAAAAAAAAACTAGCTCAAAGTAGTCCCCTCGAACGTTTCTCTCAGCGTGGAAAAAAGGGCGCATTCGTCACGGGCAGTGAGCATCTCGCGGTGCCAAATATTCATGAAAATTTTCATTTTTAACGTACGGCTCGAAAGTTGCGATATATTCGAGGTTGAGAAAAAAAAAACAATGTCAAATTTCACGAAAAATCGTCGTTATAAACTTATGATGTATATCTGATTTCGATCATGATCGAATTCGATCATCGGAATTTATCGATCATGAAACACTTTGAGAAACGCGAGGAAAATAACTCGATCGATTTCCGACTGAATTTTCGTGATGCGGCCATGTTTCATTTGCCATGGAATGCCCCATACATTGTACAAACGTCGGGGAAATTGTCGAAAAATAATTTTGTGAAATGGACCGCCCATGGAGCGGATGAAAAAAGTGCGCGAAAGAGAAAGAACGATTTTGGCTTTCAGTCGAGTTTTTTATTTATATTTTTTTTTTTCATTTTCCTCTCATTTTTGTCTCGCGCGTGTGTGAAAAAAATCTCACGAGAAATCGAGGCAAGTTTGTATCATCAGAAAGAATGAAAGTGATTTTTAAACTCGACCGAAAACTTTTCCCGCCTGACGGCTGATCGGACACTGGCTTTTTTCACTTACTCGGACGTGGATGCCTCTCGGGCTCGCCGCTCTTCTCCCTCGCCTCTTTGTCCTTCTGCTCTTTTTCCTTCTCCTGCAAAACACAACAATCTTCATCTCCTCTCGCTCCTTTTCCGCCGACTTCCCGTCTTTCCACTTTTTCCAACAATCAACATTCACACACGAGACTCAACGACAAAAGCTCACGTGATTTGCGTGGGGCAAAAAACAAGAGAGAAAACATTCGAAAAAAAAAAAAAAAACGGTGAATTTCGCGAAACGGAGATTTCTAAACTCGAGCGGCAGATTGTCGCGTCGATAATTGAACAAGCCGCGACTTTCGATGTAATAGAAAAAAAAGAAAAAAATGCCTCTGCAGCAGACATTTTTCATCCCTCGATCGTCAATTTTTTTGATCGAAAAAATCGTCAATTTTGATATCCTTTTCGGTGCTTTTATCCAAACTTCCGGCTTCGCCGACGCTCTCTCGATTAAAAATTTTAAAAAATTCGAAAAATATGAGGCAAAAAAATACCATCGTTATTTCTCTCTCCCGCGATTGTCAATTTCGTTTGATGAAAAAACGAAAACATCGAATGTCACTCGCGGTGTCGAAATGAGAACGGAAGCTGGGGGAGTGTTTTTACGCGTCTTCATCCCCCGATCGTCAATTTTTTTGATCGAAAAAATCGTCAATTTTGATATCCTTTTCGGTGCTTTTACCCAAACTTCCGGCTTCGCCGACGCTCTCTCGATTAAAAATTTTGAAAAATTCGAAAAATATGAGACAAAAAAATACCATCGTTATTTCTCTCTCCCGCGATTGTCAATTTCGTTTGATGAAAAAACGAAAAAAATCGAACGTCACTCGCGGTGTCGGAACGAGAACGGAAGCTCGGGGAGTGTTTTTACGCGTCTTCATCCCCCGATCGTCAATTTTTTTGATCGAAAAAATCGTCAATTTTGATATCCTTTTCGGTGCTTTTACCCAAACTTCCGGCTTCGCCGACGCTCTCTCGATTAAAAATTTTCAAAAATTCGAAAAATATGAGACAAAGAAATACCATCGTTATTTCTCTCTCCCGCGATTGTCAATTTCGTTTGATGAAAAAACGAAAAAAATCGAATGTCACTCGCGGTGTCGAAATGAGAACGGAAGCTGGGGGAGTGTTTTTACGCGTCTTCATTCCCCGATCGTCAATTTTTTTTATCAAAAAAATCGTCAATTTTGATATCCTTTTCGGTGCTTTTACCCAAACTTCCGGCTTCGCCGACGCTCTCTCGATTAAAAATTTTCAAAAATTCGAAAAAAATGAGACAAAAAAATACCATCGTTATTTCTCTCTCCCGAGATTGTCAATTTCGTTTGACGAAAAAACGAAAACATCGAATGTCACTCGCGGTGTCGAAATGAGAACGGAAGCTGGGGGAGTGTTTTTACGCGTCTTCATTCCCCGATCGTCAATTATTTTTATCAAAAAAATCGTCAATTTTGCTATCCTTTTCGGTGCTTTTACCCAAACTTCCGGCTTCGCCGACGCTCTCTCGATTAAAAATTTTCAAAAATTCGAAAAATATGAGACAAAGAAATACCATCGTTATTTCTCTCTCCCGCGATTGTCAATTTCGTTTGATGAAAAAACGAAAAAAATCGAATGTCACTCGCGGTGTCGAAATGAGAACGGAAGCTGGGGGAGTGTTTTTACGCGTCTTCATTCCCCGATCGTCAATTTTTTTTATCAAAAAAATCGTCAATTTTGATATCCTTTTCGGTGCTTTTACCCAAACTTCCGGCTTCGCCGACGCTCTCTCGATTAAAAATTTTCAAAAATTCGAAAAAAATGAGACAAAAAAATACCATCGTTATTTCTCTCTCCCGAGATTGTCAATTTCGTTTGACGAAAAAACGAAAACATCGAATGTCACTCGCGGTGTCGAAATGAGAACGGAAGCTGGGGGAGTGTTTTTACGCGTCTTCATTCCCCGATCGTCAATTATTTTTATCAAAAAAATCGTCAATTTTGCTATCCTTTTCGGTGCTTTTACCCAAACTTCCGGCTTCGCCGACGCTCTCTCGATTAAAAATTTTCAAAAATTCGAAAAATATGAGACAAAGAAATACCATCGTTATTTCTCTCTCCCGCGATTGTCAATTTCGTTTGATGAAAAAACGAAAAAAATCGAATGTCACTCGCGGTGTCGAAATGAGAACGGAAGCTGGGGGAGTGTTTTTACGCGTCTTCATTCCCCGATCGTCAATTTTTTTTATCAAAAAAATCGTCAATTTTGATATCCTTTTCGGTGCTTTTACCCAAACTTCCGGCTTCGCCGACGCTCTCTCGATTAAAAATTTTCAAAAATTCGAAAAAAATGAGACAAAAAAATACCATCGTTATTTCTCTCTCCCGAGATTGTCAATTTCGTTTGACGAAAAAACGAAAACATCGAATGTCACTCGCGGTGTCGAAATGAGAACGGAAGCTGGGGGAGTGTTTTTACGCGTCTTCAGCCGACGCTCTCTCGATTAAAAATTTTCAAAAATTCGAAAAATATGAGACAAAAAAATATTGTCAATTTCGTTTGATGAAAAAACGAAAACATCGAATGTCACTCGCGGTGTCGAAATGAGAACGGAAGCTGGGGGAGTGTTTTTACACGGACGAAAATTGCACGACGAAAGCTCTCGTGACCGGCGTGAGGCGAGAAAAAAAATCACGGAAAACGAAAGACACGGTGAGTTTGGTGAAACGAGAAGGAAAAAATCGGTAAAAATCGGCGGTTTTTACGTCGAAAATTCGCCTAGATTTTCGCGCGATCCGGTAGCTATCGGGGGTACCGGCGCTCTTCCGGGTTGGCGCTCTCGTCGACGACGACCATGACGATACCTTGGCGTCCTTGCTGACCGACGGTGCCCTCGGCGGTGGCTGGCGCTTCGGTGACCTTCGCTCGGTCGCCATCGGCCCCAGGCTCTGCGAGCGTCCCGTTCGCGGGCTGCTCTTCGGACTCGACTTTGTCTTTGGCTGAATCTCGTCCCGGGTCTCTTTGGAGTCGTCGCGACGTCGAGGCACAACGGGCTCGAGTTTCTCCCGCGTCGGCGATGGCAGCAGAGCACCGTCACCTTTTCCACCGGAAACATTGTTTTTTACTCTCATTTTCCAGCACATTTTTTACAGCGCCCTCTCGAGCGAACCAACTCACCGACTCCCGTGGTACGATCGAGATGATGACGAATGAGAAAATCTTTTCTCGCGCGAGCCAACATTTTCTCATTATCCTGAGGAAATTTTGCAAAAAAATCCATTTTTGCATCAATCGATCGATCGAAATCACCGATTTATTCGACATCGACGTTGAAAACAAGTTACGAACGAATCGGTGGAGAAAGAGAGAAATTCGAGGTTGAAAAAATAAAAAGAAGAGAAGATTATTTCGAGAAAATCGTTTTTGGAAAAAAAAAGTGACGATTCACGTACGGCTTTTATGTCATCCTGGAGAATTCCGTGAATCGGTCTCGCTTGTACCGAGGACGGTCTGCCGGCTGGTGGCATCGTCATCGACGGTGCAATTTTCCTCGTGTTTTCCTTGTCCTTTTCCTCCTTCGTCACTGACCTGTCGATCGAATTTGCGCGAGAGAGTTTAACACGAGGATTCTCGTGGTGCTTTCACGAATTTCTCATTCGTTTTTCGAGCACAACAATTATTTTCGAGCACAAACAGGATGTATTCACAGGCATGAGAGGTTTTCGTACGAACAACGACTACGACAATTATCCCGTTTAAAACGACAAACGGGCTGTGCTAAACGGAAACGTGGCGAGGATGGAACGATTAGACGACAAACGTTGAAATTTTCTTTTTCTTTTCTTTTTTCTACTGGCCTGGCTAGAGAAAGAGCGTCGAGCGAGTGATTGTTGGTCACGTGTTTCCACAGAGAGGCTTCCTCCTCGGTAGCCAGTCCGCTTCCCCAGTCTCGATGCTGAATTGGTAATTGAAAAACAAAAAAAAAAGAAAGTAATAAGCCAAAACCATTTTTTACTCCTTTGACGTTTATCGGAGTATTTCTTGAATATCGAAATTCGTTCGAATCGATCGAAAATTCGTGAGGCCAGCTTCGTGAAACTTTCCTCAATTTCACTGTCGAATTTCTTCGACTTTTAATAGAGACAAAATTCCCTCGTTACCGTGAGAGACTTTGTTGGAGGAAAAATACGATTTCGGGCGAGAAAATTTAAAAAAAAAATCTTATTCACGAGAAAACTGTACAGCGACTCATGCGGACATTCACAGTCACGTTTGAGAAGAATCATTCGTCAATTTTTATCCGAGAATTCTCCTCGACGATGGGGATTAATTTTATGTACAAGGTAGAGGGGGGGGAAATTTTTCAAAGTAGACGAGACATGCCGAAAGTTTTATCCTTTAACGTTTATCGGAGTATTTCTTGAATATCGAAATTCGTTCGAATCGATCGAAAATTCGTGAGGCCAGCTTCGTGAAACTTTCCTCAATTTCACTGTCGAATTTATTCGACTTTTAATAGAGACAAAATTCCCTCGTTACCGTGAGAGACTTTGTTGGAGGAAAAATACGATTTCGAGCGAGAAAATTAAAAAAAAAAAATCTTATTCACGAGAAAACTGTACAGCGACTCATGCGGACATTCACAGTCACGTTTGAGAAGAATCATTCGTCAATTTTTATCTAAGAATTCTCCTCGACGATGGGGATTAATTTGATGTACAAGGTAGAGGGGGGAAATTTTTCAAAGTAGACGAGACATGCCGAAAGTTTTATCCTTTAACGTTTATCGGAGTATTTCTTGAATATCGAAATTCGTTCGAATCGATCGAAAATTCGTGAGGCCAGCTTCGTGAAACTTTCCTCAATTACACTGTCGAATTTGTTCGACTTTTAATAGAGACAAAATTCCCTCGTTACCGTGAGAGACTTTGTTGGAGGAAAAATACGATTTCGAGCGAGAAAATCTTTAAAAAAAAATCTTATTCACGAGAAAACTGTACAGCGACTCATGCGGACATTCACAGTCACGTTTGAGAAGAATCATTCGTCAATTTTTATCCGAGAATTCTCCTCGACGATGGGGATTAATTTGATGTACAAGGTAGAGGGGGGGAAATTTTTCAAAGTAGACGAGACATGCCGAAAATTTTTTTCATCAACGTTGCAAATTCATTCGTACGATATTCAACGCGATTATTACGATTTCGCTCTTTCTCGAAACTCGACAGCTGCGATTTTCTCAAACGCGATATGGAAAAATAAAATTCGTAAAATTCACACGTGAAAAATTCGTCCTTTTCTCAAATCGTTGTTTGTTTTTTACACTCGCTTCGTCTCTTGATTAATCTCGATACCGATATAAATTTAACGCGTTTTTTCGATCTCCCAAATTTTACCGTCGCGATAGTTGGCTCGGAAAAAATGTCGAAATTGGATTTCGAAAAAAAAAATCACATCGACAACAAGGGCGACGAAAACGTGAAGAAAGTAATCGTCATTTTTTCGGCAAATTAGCGTTTTACCTTGTACTCGTCAGCCAGCCGTCTCAGTTCTGCCACTTCCGAAATTGGAAAACTTTTGCCGAGTAATTTTCTACGACCGATGGCATTTTCTCCGGTCGGCAAGGTCATTCCTCTATCGGGCAACTTTTTTTTTCTGCAAACAACGAAATTTCACGAAAAACCCTCGCAAAAGTTCTTCACTGCGAAAAGACAAAAAAGCGAGAGAGAAAAACCGCCCCCCCGCTCTGGAAAAGCGAATGGACAATTTTTTCGAAAAATCCTCCAACCCAGACGGGTTTGTCGTAGTCGCGTTCGTATTTTTCGTTAATGATGAAAAAAAAATAAAAATCATCGAAGAAACGAAAAAAAAAACGCCGTTCAAACCTGAAGGTTATTTTGACGTCGTTGAGGTCATCCTCGCGTTCGTCGACCTCCGGAACCACGCCGTCCACCGCGTCGGTGTGACCCCCGACCAGAGGCTCCAGTTCCGACGCCTGGACGCCTATTTTCCGTTCGAAACGGAGGGAAAAAAAAAAGGAAAATTGCATTTCAGCGGGTCGAGAAAAATCGCGCGTTTCTCGAGAGATCTCACATTTTCTAAAAGCCGAAATATTTAACGATTTCAAAGTTCGCATCGCTGGAATCCGACGAAATGTACGATAGTAAAATTGCGACGCTCGTGAAAAAAGAAACGAGAAAAGATGGGGAAAATTCAACGCGAAAAAGCGCGAGTTCGATTTTTCGTTGAGGCCCGACGGTGCGAGCTTCGAGATCGTGATATTTTCTTCTGTCGCGCTACGTCATATCGTCGATTCTACTCTGCAAAATATAAATAACGTCCAACGGGAGCAACGAAAAATCGTGCGATTTTTCGGAAAAAATATTTTCCACCGAGAGCGAAGAAAAAATCATCCGCAACTGGGAATTTCGATACTAAAAACTCGATAGAATCTTTCGCATTTTTTTACAAACTAAAATGTCTCTTTCCGCACTGCGAGATAAAAGTATCGCTCGAGCTTTTCTTAGCTCGAGTTTTTCTTCGCTCTTTTTTCATTCTTTGAAAGAAACAGTGGACCAATTGGGAAGATGGAAAAAAAAACGAAAAATCGTGCGATTTTTCGGAAAAAATATTTTCCACCGAGAGCGAAGAAAAAAATCATCCGCAACTGGGAATTTCGATACAAAAAACTCGATAGAATCTTTCGCATTTTTTTACAAACTAAAGTGTCTCTTTCCGCACTGCGAGATAAAAGTATCGCTCGAGCTTTTCTTCGCTCTCGAAAGACATTCTTTGAAAGAATCAATGGACCAATTGGGAAGATGAAAAAAAAAAACGAAAAATCGTGCGATTTTTCGGAAAAAATATGTTCCACCGAGAGCGAAGAAAAAAATCATCCGCAACTGGGAATTTCGATACAAAAAACTCGATAGAATTATTCGCATTTTGTACAAACTAAAGTGTACAAACTAGAGTCTTTGTGCACCGCGAGATAAAAGTACCGCTCGATCTTTTCTTCGCTCTCGAAGGACATTCTTTGAAAGAATCAATGGACCAATTGGGAAGATGAAAAAAAAAAAAGATAAATTGAAGAATCGACCGAGAGTCGTTTGTTTTTTACCGCTTTGGCTCTCCGCGATGATGTTTACGCTTTTCGACGAATTTTCAATAACGACAATGATGATAATGATAATAATAAGCTCGTTTACCATCGCGTTTGTGATCGACGTCACCTGGTCTCTTCTTGTGTACCGGGGCTGGTCCCGTTGGTGCAATACCCTGCTTGAGAGCCCCCATGCTCAGTGATTTCCTCGGTGGTCCAGCGGTGCCGCCTGCCCCGCCGGCTGCTGCGACCGGCGGTCCAGCATCTCCGTTAGTCAGCTGCGATCGCCTCGGCCAGGCGAACTGCAATCGATACTCGGTGCTTATCCGCGATATCGCTTTGCTCAGCTGACTCGGCGGTAACGCCGCGTTCGCAGCGACTTCCTGCGATTAAAACGGAACAAGAAAAACATCCCTCCGGCGTCAGCTTTTTTTCCTCCATTTTTTTTCTCATCCGGGGGCATTTTTTCCTAGATCGAAAAAAGGGGGAGGACGGATTTTATTCTCGTTTACCCGAACTTTGTCCGCTACGACGTTCGTATCGACGGCATCGATGCCACCGCCATCTGCCGCGGTTATAAATTCGTGAGTCTTGTAGGCGAGCTCCGGGCATTTCTTTCGTCTCGGAAGGGGTGGCTCGAGGGTGGGTCCTGAAAGTAGAAACGTCGCTCGCGTCAATTAATGCCGAAATCGAGGCGAAAATGAGGGAAACGAAAGTCCTCTATGGTCCATCCGTCAGATCCACGTGTCATCGATGCGCGGATTTTTTAAATATATGTATGTACACGAATAAATAATATAAATTGTATATATATATGCATATATATATGTGTGTGTGTGTGGGTATAAAATATCAATTTTACAACGTGTTTCTAAAGATACATCGGACGTCTGTGGGCTTATGTGAGAGAAATACGTGTGCGCGTGTGTAGGTGTTGATCAATAATTAATATTCGAAAGCACAAAGCGCGACAGACGCGAGTCTTCACGAAGCGGAGAGTATTCGACACCGACGGTTTGAAAAAACGACGAAAACGTCGATTCCGTTGTTCGAGAATCAACGAATGACTCTTGTCTCGCAAAGAACGAAACAATCCCGGTGATTTAACTTTGAAAAATTGACAAATTTTCGAAAAAATAACACACGGCGCTTCGCGCAAGATCGTTTTGAAAATTAAACGAAGATTCATCTCCGGAATGCCGGGAAACGCTGAAAAAAGCGTGAGAAGAAAGAGCGTGACCGTGCGGATGAGAATCGTCGTGGTTTTTCCGTCGGATTTGACGAAAAAGCCTGAATCACGCTCGGTAGAACGGAAATATCGTACTCAACGCGATCTTCGGTGCGAATTTTTCTGTCCCGCGTAAAGACTCGAATCCCTCGCGTGTTTGTGCTCGTGTCGCGATGACGAGAGATGGAAAAGCCGCTTTGAAACAACGATTTGCGCAAATGTATGTTGAATAAACAAATGATGTCAATACAACAGCGATAACGATCGAATTCAGCGCATGCAGCGGCAGCAGCAGCAGCAGCGGCGGCAGCAACAAATATCGGTCTGACACGCACTGGCCTTTTCTACTCAACGCGCCACTAAAGTCTAAACGAAAACGAGGTTTTGTCGCGTTTTTTCTACAGTGAAAAAAAAATGAAAAAATCGTCGATGTTTCGTGGATCGATCGGGGGTGTCTCTTCCACGAGGAGCAATTTGCACGGCAGAGAGTGTTTAAAAGAAAAAATGGTGCAAAGTGAGAAGGGGTCAGCCCTCGGGAGATGGGGAAAAAATAACGTGTAGACCGACTTGACGAGCCCGAGGACTTTTCTACTCCAATTCGGCGAGCGAAAAACGAAGGTGGCAGAGCCAGGCTGCTGTTCATTAACGTCCTCCTCCGCTCGCTTCAATTAACATCTCGTAGCTTTCTTTTTTCTTTTTTTTTTAAAGCTTCTTACGAAACGAGGATACCGGAAAAAGAAAACGAGACAATGGACTTTCTCTCTCTTCATTATCGTCTTACGGTAAATGAGAAAATGTTAATCGCTCACTTGCTCTCGAGGCTGAAGGAACACATTGAACGAGACGTTTTCGCGTCGTCTTTGAGCGAGAGATTTCTCATGAAATGTTTTTTTGTTTTTTCCACTGTCTGGCGTATTTTTTTTTTTTATTAATTCACGCGTAATTTGACTTTTCAGCGAGGTGACCACACCCTCGATCGTCCGTAACGAGGCCAATCGACGAAGGAACAACGTAATGTAGCTCGTTGTGTGTTTTTTTTTTTAATTTTTAATTTATTTCTATTCAAATTAACGACAAATCACTGATTTATGCATAAATTATAACGAAACCGTACGATGCGAAAAACTCAGCGGGGGCTAATTGAAAAAAATTGCGAAAAAATCGAACGAAATTCCTGACGGAAATTTCCATCGAACTGAAAAAAAAGAAGTTTTCGTCGATTTTCGTTCCGGCTCGAGGAAAAACGTCAACTTTTGGGCTTTCTTTATCTCGACTTTTGTACCTTTACAAAGGTCAACATTTTTTCTCAGTTCGTGATGAATTTGGAAAATAGAAATGTGCGTACTTGAATTATTCCATCAAACTCTTTCCTTCGACGAGTAAACTTTCTCGCATCGACAAGATTTTTCCGATAAAATTGCCGTTTCTCGATGGGGGAACGAAAAAAGGAAAAGCCACAAAAATTCGAGATTTTGAAAAATCCCCCTTCAAAAAATCGACGATTATCGACGAAGGAGAAGAATAATTCTCGTCATACCCATTTCTACTTGGAACAATTACGGAGTCTTTGAATAAAGTCAAAGTCATACGACGTTCGCTTTTTTTTTTTATTTGCGCATCGGCAGCTCGATTTTTTTCGTTTGCAACGTCTCTGCTCTTTGGGTTGCTCTTACCTTCGATGTTCTCATCCTCGATTGACTTGTCCGATTGTAGCTTCGCGATCGGTTGCTTCGCTGCAATCAAAATTCGCAGCTGGCACGTTTCTCTAAGGGCGGACATTTGGGGGTTGAGGGTGCGGGGGAGGGGGTGGTTTTTGCATTTTTTTTCGGCCGAGAGACGTTTCCGGTCAAGTCGCCAGCGCTGCTGGGTACTCGCGAGAATCCTAACGAGCCAGCGGACGGCGCTCCCGTCGTTCGCGATAAATATATAATTAAATAAATTAATAAAAAATTCCATATCGTGTGAATTTTCTTCTCATCATTTGCGCCTCGAAAGATGGAATATTTTTCCATGAAATTTTCCATTATTCTCGTCTCTCTCGATTGCGAACATTTACCACGCTCGATCGTTCGAGTTTCGCGCTTCTCTTTTCTTTCGATTTTTTTTTGTTTCAATAACGGAAGAAAAGAAAAAAGAAAAAAAAGAAAGAAAAAAATCCACGAAACGTCGTAGTGAAATTTACTTTATTCCACGTCGGTATCCTCTAAACTAACGATTAGATTCTTAACTATATATCGTATATGTATGTAATATATGACATGTATATGCGTGTAACAACGTCTCTGGCAAAATTCACTACTTTTCGAAATTTTCGTTCGACTACATTTTCCTCGATGTATTTCGTGAAAAAAAAACAAAAAAACAAACGAATAAAAACAAAAGTAGCTACCATCTCCTCTCTGCTGAACTAATATTCATCGGTGTGATCGATAATTTCGTTAAATTACGGTTCTAGATTTCTAAAAAAACGAATGGTAATTCGAACGAGAGACAATTCGAAAAAACAGGTGTGAAAATAAACGGCATAAACGTAAAATGATTCTCAAACGTCTTCCTTTCGTTTTTGTCGACAAGCGTGAAATTTGCGCAAAATTTTCGTACTTTGCGAGCGGCAAAAAACGATCGAGAAAAAACAAAATGTAGAAATTCGTCGTTGTTGCGGGGTTTCTTTTTTTTTCTGTTTTTTTTTTCTCATGAGAGTGACGATCGAGCGAGCAAAAAATTCGACAAACGTAGAGTACGAAAAAAGAAAAACGAAATATCGATAAAGATGTCTACGTGAGAGTAAAAGCTTTTGTAATTTGACGATAGAGAGAGACACAGATTTTCACAACATCGATACCGTGATTGAAAATGATTGAAATATGTACATGTAATACGTGTTATCGTGTATTACATGTATATACACACCACGACAAGGGTACTAGAGAAATAAATTGATAAATAATGATAATAATAACAATAGTAAATAACGAGAAGATTATCGACAATGGAGTGAGAGTGAATAAATATGCGGTATTATAAATATAATGGTGCTGACGATGAAACACGTGGTGTGAGACTAGACGCGATTCACGATGTGTTTTCTTTTTTTTTTTTCGTTTTTTTTTTTTTTTTTGGTGTTTTGGGACTCTTACGAAAACGATCAAATTCGCTGAACGCAAAAACGATGAACGTCGTGAAAAAAAAACAAGACTCCGAGCGAGAGATCACGAAGAGAGAGAAAAAGAAATCGAGCACGTAAATTCTCCGCAAAATCGAAGTGGAACGAGCGAGGCAAATTTGGCGCTGCCGACAGTCCCAAATTTGGATGAAAAACGTGAAAATATTCGGAAAGTTTGTTTCGAAAATGCCGGACGATTTTTCGAATCATCGCTCTTTCTGATTTTTGAAAAAATTATTTCCCAAAAATCAGCAGACTTTGGATTTTTCTCGGTCCATTTCGATCTTGTCGCGAGCGCATCTCTGCATTCTCAAAATGGGGGAAAAATGTCCAGGGGATGAAAGAAAAAAAAAATGAAAAAGAAGCAGAAAAATTTGGCGCTGTCGGCAGGGCCAAATTTGGATGAAAAACGTGAAAATATTCGGAAAGCTTGTTTCGAAAATGCCGGACGATTTTTCGAATGATCGCTCTTTCTGATTTTTGAAAAAATTATTTCCCAAAAATCAGCAGACTTTGGATTTTTCTCGGTCCATTTCGATCTTGTCGCGAGCGCATCTCTGCATTCTCAAAATGGGGGAAAAATGTCCAGGGGATGAAAGAAAAAAAAAAAAATGAAAAAGAAGCAGAAAAATCTCGTCGTCCGGCCGCGATGCCATTGTGGAGTTTTGCGACGAGATTTTTTCCATCTTCGAGAAAGAAAGGATCAAGGATGGAGCGAAAGTCGAGGAGGGGAAAAAAAAGGCGACGGGTGAATGGGAATAGGTCGAAGAGAATGGGAGTTTAATAAACGAAAGAAAAAAGGGGGAACAAAAAGAAAAAAAATGTCTTCGACCGCCTCTCTTTATTCCGGACTGTCATCAATTTTCTTCCCTTTCTTCGTTCTCTCAATCTTTTCCGTGACTCTTTTCTTTTTTTACCTTCTCATCTCTACCGCTGATGAGACGCGCATCTCTGCGGTGCAACAACGGAAAACGATAATGATTCGTGTGGATGGTGTTTTTTTTTTTTTTTTTTTTTTTTTGGAAAAATCGAAACAATAATTCGTCGATTAACAGCGACGTTTACGATCGTGGCGAGAATCGGGCTGGGGAATAAATTGTATGTTTCGTGATGGAAAAAACGAGGAAAAAATGGGGAAAAAAAAAATGTCGGATAACTCACTGGATGTTGGTGGCGCCTGGGGCGCTCGACGTACGACCGTATGCTCTTGGTGAGGCCCCGTGTACTCGTGCCATGTGTAAGTGCTCCTGTATTCTGAATGGAGCTGCTGAAACATACGTGTTTCCGAACGTTTATCTCATTGTTGAAGATTTACCCGACAGAAAAAAAAAAGTGTGTCATCGTGAGAAAAATAATTGCAATTCTCTCATTGTCCTCGAGTTTCTTCGTTCTCGGTTTCACTCGTTTCTCGAAATATTTCGCAATCGTACACGTCCCTCGCGGTGATGATTCTCAAATTGTCATCGCGACTTTGGGAGATTATTTTTCAAGAAAAAACAAAAAAATATAGGGTAATAAATTCGTGAATAATTTTACGCTCGAGTCGTTTGGATAATTCATGAATAATTCATCATCGGTTGTTCGTAATTCGGGAACACTTTTATTTTGTAATTAAATGACCTCTTCCGTCACTTTCAAAAGTTGAGAGAAACAAGGAATAATTTCAGGGGTGTGAATAATTTCACACCCCTCGTTGTGGTAATTCTCAAATTTTCGTCGCAATTTTCGGAAATTATTTTCCAGCAAAAAAAAATAACGCATCGTAATTTCGTTCGAAAACGAAGGGTGGTAAATTCGTGATTAATTTTACGCTTGAATCGGTTGAATAATTCATGAATAATCAATCATCGCTCGTTCGTAATTCGGGAACACGAGGATTTTCAGCTTCGGTTGTATATGGTTGGAGAAAATGGAATAAAAATTAAAAATTTATTTTTCAGCGAAATGACCTTCCGTCACTTTCAAAAGTCGAGAGAAACAAGGAATAATCGCGATTCTCTTTCTCGTTGTGGTAATTCTCAAATTTTCAGCAAAAAAAATAACGCATCGTAATTTCGTTCGAAAACGAAGGGTGGTAAATTCGTGATTAATTTTACGCTTGAATCGGTTGAATAATTCATGAATAATCAATTATCGCTCGTTCGTAATTCGGGAACACGAGGATTTTCAGTTTCGGTTGTATATGGTTGGAGAAAATGGAATAAAAATTTAAAAAATTATTTTTCAGCGAAATGACCTTTCGTCACTTTCAAAAGTCGAGAGAAACAAGGAATAATTGCGATTCTCCTTCTCCGTTTTGCTCTTTTTGTGAATAATTTCGCAGTACACCCCTCGTTGTGGCAATTCTCAAATTTTCGTCGCAATTCGGAAATTATTTTCCAGCAAAAAAAAATAACGCATCGTAATTTCGTTCAAAAACGAAGGGTGGTGAATTCGTGATTAATTTTACGCTTGAATCGGTTGAATAATTCATGAATATTGAATCATCGCTCGTTCGTAATTCGGGAACACGAGGATTTTCAGTTTCGGTTGTATATGGTTGGAGAAAATGGAATAAAAATTTAAAAATTTATTTTTCAACGAAATGACCTTCCGTCACTTTCAAAAGTCGAGAGAAACAAGGAATAATTGCGATTCTCTTTCTCGTTGTGGTAATTCTCAAATTTTCATCGCAATTTTCGGAAATTATTTTCCAGCAAAAAAAAAGAACGCATCGTAATTTCGTTCGAAAACGAAGGGTGGTAAATTCGTGATTAATTTTACGCTTGAATCTGTTGAATAATTCATGAATATTGAATCAACGCTCGTTCGTAATTCGGGAACACGAGGATTTTCAGTTTCGGTTTCGTAATTGGAGAAAATGGAAAAAAAATGGAAAAATTTATTTTTCAACGACCTTCCGTCGTTGTCAAAAGTCGAGAGACACAAAAATTCCAGCGTAATTCAACGACGATTTCATTGATAACCGACGATTCACGAATCAGCGTGAAAGTCATTGTTCAAAATGAAAATAACGTTGTAAAAAGAGACATCGAAACGAATGCCTCCTTTTGCACTCCCTTTTTCGCACTCGCAGTCTCAGCAATTGTTTAACAAGATAAATAGGCGCCAAGATTCCACGCTACGTACAGTCGCGTGTGATACTCTTTTTTCTTTTTTTTTCTCATCTTTTTATTTTTTCGTTGCTCCTCGCCACATTGCGGTGCGAGGGTGGAGGGTGAGGGAGAAAAAAGAAGAGATGGAAAAAAAGATCCACCACGAGGGCTGAATAAAAAGTGTATTCTCGGTCGTATTGTCGCGGTCCGGAGGTTTATACACGTGAGCGCAAAATCCCTTGTTGCCTCTCGCGGTATTATCCCCCGTAATAGTTTCGCGGTGAGATGCTTTTGCTTTTTCTCTCTCGATTTCGCACGCGTGTGTGTGTGTGTGTGCGATACGCAAATACACACACACACACACACACATACACACACGTGACCGTGAAATCGATCGCTCCAGAGGGTGAATAAGTGGCTGTCTGTGTGCTCGAGTGTCACCAGCTTGACAAAAGATTCCGACAAAGGGATGAATGACGAGAAGAAAGAAAAAAAAAGTGGATTCCCGCACGAGCGTGGGCCGGAATGACTTTTTTCGTGCGCAATCGAGCCATCGAAGATTCTCGCTTTGCGGCGAGATATCGAGGGAGAAAAATTGACGAGGGATTACGCCCGTGCTTTCGAAGTTTTTTTTTTCTTTTAATTAATTACCTTTTTTTCGGTAAATTACCGTAAGATTTCGAATTTTTGTTTCATTTTTCATTGAGCGAATTTTGAAAAAGGAACGAATCATTGAAATTCGCAATTAAACGGGGCTTTCATCCCCGCGTTAGGGGATGAAAAGCGTGGCGTTAAAGTGGCCGGGACGGAGAAGAGAAAAGAAATATCGAGAGATTTTGATAAAACCTCCGGCGCTGAGAAAACAATCGTGAATTATCCCTGAGGGTGTGGATAGAGGGAAGGACAAAATGGGATTTAACTTTGATCGAAAAGTTTGCCGGGTTTCCGTCGAGCTTCGAGGCCTCGCGGGAGGCCTCCGAGTTTACGGAAGACGCGAGGAAGAAGAAAAGAAGATAAAGACGAGATATCGCGAAGGGGACGAGTCGAAGTCTGAAAGAGACGAGAAACCGGAAGTCTCGAGCTCCGAGACACGAAGCCATAGCTAAAATATGAGCTTTTCACTCTCCTATACTTCCTTTGCGCTTATTTTCTTCAAAACTCTCGCATTTTCGATCCCTCGCAACTTTAAACGCACCACCATAATCCTCATCCTCGAGAGAGGTAGAGATTTCTCATCCCATTTCCGTTTCCGATAATTCGCTGTTATTCGATGGACAACGAGGAAGAATTTCGAGGGAAAAAAAGCACCACGACGTCGCGAAATCGTCGTTGGCACTCGTGCGATCTTGTACGAAAAATTTAGGCGGATTTTGGAAAATTGCCGAAGGCACCGGCGATGCTGAAGAAAAAGGATGAACGTGGAGTCGAAAGATCGGCAGACTCGATAGAGCAAATTTTTTTCTTCAGTGACGAACGAAAATTTAAAAAAATATGGAAGACCTCGAAATACGATGACGATATTTTGATGAATCGTCGTTATTATTTGCACGATTTTGATGTTATTCGCGAGATCCTGTCGTTGTATCGACATTTTTGAAATATTTAATGACGTTTCGAGGATTATTGGATTCACTGAGTGAATCTGCATTTATGCATATTCGCTGATCAATAATTCAATCGGCGCTCATCGAATGTCCCGTGATTGTTGGATAATGCGAAAAAATATCCGGCTTCTCTCGCGATGAATCAGGCGATAGCGAACGACAGGTATATTTTGTTGTTCTTCGATTTAACGAAGAATTAAAAAATCAAAGGTACAATTAAACAACGATCTCGAATTTTCCTTTGTATTTTCTATGCTCTTTCACATTTTTTTACATTTTTTTGCCGTCAAAATGACACTCTGACGTCTCTTTGCATCGTCGAATCGAGTCTGCATCGACGCATGCTCGTTGATAAACAATTTGGGCATCACTGGAGGTCGAGGTTTTTCCCTCGACTGTTAAATACGAAAAAATAATGGACGCAATCTCGCGGCGATGCCCCTTTTCGCCTCTCGGACTATTTCTCTCGTGATAAATTGGAAAAAAATGAACATTGACTTTAAAAGTTGGCAGGCCTAATAAGCAGTAGGGTAGGGAAAAAAATCAGTACCTCTCGCTCCTGATGAACGAGAGAGAAGAAAAAAAGAGCGAAGAAGCTACACGTTCTAGCAGCACCAGCCACGTCCGAGGGTTTCGATAGATCGAAAGCCGCGGAATATGCATCGAGAGACAAAAGCCGATGCCTCCGGGGCTTCCATAATCCATTGGCCCGAGAGAAAAGCTCATACAGACTGTATTTTATACTCTCACATATCAAAGAATTATTATTCCCAGAGATGCCTCGAACTAAACCTGCATCAAAGCCAATTGAATAAATAAAAACCAAAAAAAAATCCGCCACACGAATTTCGTCACTCTTCAACCGTGCTAAAACCTCGAAAATCATCCGACGATGAAAAAATCGATCATCCGTTGAAAAATTCTCAAAATAAAATAAAGAAAATGCAAAAAAATGGTCAGAGTCGCGATTTCATTTCTCCAAAATTGCGATTCGGAGTTTCGGACTTTCTCGCTCTTGTCCAGGCGATTTGGAGTATTCCCGACGGCTAATTGGCCGTATTTCGAGCTGCGATTAAGCGCGCCGTAAAAGGTGGAAGAAAAATCGAATGAAAAATGGAAAAAAAAATCTACAAATTAACGTCGTACGAAGCGAGGGAGCGAGGCAGTGGGAAAGCGTATCGATGCGGAATGGCTCTCGAAAGGAGAGTAAGCAGTACGAGGCAGACTATCGCACACGCTGATACATCGACGTTCATACGTGTACGTGTGTGTGTCGTACACGTACGCGTGTTCTCGTGCCATCGTTTCTCCTCGTGGTCAAGGCGAAAACATAGAAATATCCTCTCCTAGTGTGGGTAACGATTTATACCCCTACAGGGTGTCGCAGAATTCCACGTAAATCCCACAACCTTTTGCGGTAAAAAAAAAATTAAAAAATCATCAACGTTCCTCCTCAAACTTTCAAGACTCCATTTTCTTTCCAAAATTCGCGAAAAAAAGAGGAAACGTTCGTCCGTGTATATTAATCAAAAATCGCGATTTCACGTTCGATCCGAGCGTATTTGCGAGCTGAAAGAGACGAAAGGAAAAAAAGCCCAAGTGGAAAAGTTTGTTTTATCGCAACGTGGGGGTCGACTCGAGTCGAATAAAGTTGCTCGGATCTTGCGAAGGATTTTTTTCCGATGCTGCTTTATTCTCTTCAATCTCGGTCTTAAGGTGTGTTTACATTGAATTTCGCGACACCGTGTATGTACACCGTTATTCCAGTTCTTTGTGAATATAAATCGTCGCGCTTGCTTGAATATGATATTTCCATGTTATATTAATATATAATATATATGTATATATTATATATTGTATATTTATGAATCTCTTGAACCAATGAATGAGGCCAGAGGAGCAAATATTACCTCGGCTTTCGCAAAGGATATATTTCTGCTACACGCGCCAAGAGGACAAGCCGAACGCTCGTCGAAGTACACGAACGAAAATACACACCGTTCAATTTCACAACATTCCTCCTGAAACGCGAGAAAACATTATTGGAAATTCCACATTCGTGAACCTACCGGGCGAAAATAAAAACGAGCTCGTATCGGACGGTCGCGAATGAAAATCACTCTCAGAATGTACACAATCTTTTTCCTCGTCGCATTTATCCTTCATCGACTCGAATCCGTCATTTTGAAATAGAACAGGCCTTCGATTTGATCTTTTTTCATAAATATCTCAGAAATAAACAGAAATAAATAAGGACAAAAGAGAGACAATCGATTTTTGTTTTTCGTTTCGTACGTTTGGACTTTGAGAGCACGGTGGATCGAGCGAAACGCCCTTAATTATTAAAGACGAGTGAAACGTTCGATCGTCTCGTAACCTTCGCCCATAGCACTGGCGCACAATTTATTTTTCTTGTATACAGTCGGTTGCGAGGTTGAAAGGATAACCGAAAAAAGTACGATGAAAAACGAGAGTGAGGAGGAGGGAGAAAGATTTCGGAGGAATTTTTCAGAGGGGAAAATATCCGATAACACCGCTCGGGCGTATTCCTCGCGTGTGGAAGCACAATAGAGATTGGCCGACTCCTTGGCTCGCCTGTATACCGAAAATGGTGCTCGAGAAAGCTCAGGAAGAAAGCTCATAGAGTCTAGCTGTAAGCTCTCTCGATATGCACAGTGTGTGGGTGTCGCTCCGGGGTGGAAAACTCGAGTGGGGCTGCATAGACGAAAAGCTCGAAACTTTTCGAGTCGTCGGTACACACAACATTGTACGACACCCTTGGAGCAGCAGAGGCCAAGTGGTCGAAACTTTACGTAAGCCATCTTAAATGGATATACGTGCACTTGGAAAGTACAAAAACATGGTATTTTTAAGCCAGAAACCGTCACGACGTGCCTCTTTCAACGAGAAACAAAACGATCGTACAAATCAGCTGACTTTCCGCTTTATTCACGAATAAAAAATTTCCAAAATTATGAAAATACGATAACAACGTTGGAACGTCATTTTGATAGCGTTACAGGATGTGGCATTTTGTTATTACTGTTATTATTCATATCGTACATTTTTTAACTACCCCCGTGTGTCGAACGTTGATTCAATCGCTGTCTGATCACACGAGGGAGTATTCCACTCGATATTTTTGACGGAAACTAACGAGAGATCGCGACGATTCTTCAGCCTGCTGGTTGTTTCGTCAAAACGGTGATTTTTGAATTCGCGAGAATAACAATTTTCGTACGTATACGATCGATGTGAAATTTGAGAATTTGAATTCAGCACAAAGGCCATAAATTTCGTCGCGTTCGAAGATATATTTCTCGTCGCGTCTGAGAAACTCGCTTGTACAATGCTCCTGCCATCGTGAAGGAATATATTCCGGCCACTTAGCTCGAGTGCAAACGGAGACGCGAGCGGAATAATAATGCTGTCTGTTGGTACTGAAGGGGAGAACGGGGGGGATGATGAAATTGCGTGCATACGTCTGTGAACTGATGTACATCATCCCTAATACGTAATACTCTCGAATGCATCGATATATCGATGCTGAAAAAAGGAAAGATGAGTAAGAAACATGAGAAAATGAATCGGCACGAGACACGTAAATCTGCGTCCATTCGAGACTCCAAAATTCACCGTAAAATCGAGCACGATTATAATTTATCGCGTGCGAATTTTTCATTGATTTTTTTTCGACAAAAAATGTACTTTATTCGGCTGAAAAAAAAAACAGCGTCAAAGCTGACGAGCTTTTCGTCCCGCTGAGGGAGGATTTATTTTTCGACGTGTGAAAAAGGTAGAAAAAAGAAAAGATGAGTTAAGAAACATGAGAAAATGAATCGACACGAGACACGTAAATCTGCGTCCATTCGAGACTCCAAAATTCACCGTAAAATCGAGCACGATTATAGTTTATCGCGTGCGAATTTTTCATTGATTTTTTTTCGACAAAAAATGTACTTTATTCGGCTGAAAAAAAAACAGCGTCAAAGCTGACGAGCTTTTCGTCCCGCTGAGGGAGGATTTATTTTTCGACGTGTGAAAAAGGTAGAATAAATTTTGGTAAAACCTCTGAAAATTCTCGGCTTCGCCGCATAACAGCCGCCGCGCATCAACGACGCGCAAAAGCGCGATGGTATATCGTTGAACCACGAGCCAAAATGATGTTCCACCTGTTCACCGTGTACTACGTGTATGCTCGATATTCGGTGGCCACCTCAAGTACGCTCCAGCGTCCACAATTTTCCTATCAAATGTTCCTCGCTCGGTTACACGAAATTCCCGTTTCACGCCCGATTACGCGCACGCCTGCGGGCGATGTCACGAAAATTCACCGAAAGCCGCATCAGCGCGAGGCGAAAAATATGATTCTCGGCGTTAAAATCGTTATTTTGATGGAAAAGTTGGAAGAAAACAGCCGAAAGCGAATCAAACACCACCGCGCAGAGTCACGACTCTCGCTCCTGAGAGTCTACGACTTGAACTGATGTACAGAGTCGCTACGCTGCTTATTCAATGTTCATAGACTTTCGGACTGTTCCACAGTCGCTCGTACACACCGCCGGTGTGCTTGTGTATACATGTATACAGGGTGACCCAAAACTGGAGGGCAAAAACTGTACGACCACTTTGGGGATGAAATTCGGGGTCGAAAAGTCTTTGAGCACTTTTCGATCCGACGCGCCCCTCGTGAGATATCAACGAATACGGTTGGACCAATGGGAGGCGCGCGGCGCCTGGCGGAGAAGGGGGAGCGCGCGTCCGACTGGCCCAAACTTTGACGGTTGATATCTCGGCGGGTTTTGGTCGTAGGAAAAAATACTTAAATACATTTCTGCTCGGAATTTCATCCTGAATCCAGATTCGCATTCTTAACAGCGAGTTCTGGGACATCCTGTATATGTACGGTATATATTATACAGCAACCGGAATCCGGAGGGGGGCTGAACATTATTATGAGCAGCTATATGCTCTAATGGTAAGAATAAGTCTGATGTATATCTATACAGGTCGTTTGTAGTACTAATGGTGTGACGAGTGAGCGAGAGGACGACAAATCGTGCCAATGAACCAGACGCTCGGCTGAGCGAAACGGATATTTCCACTTCCCAACCGTGGTAACAGACCGGTGTACACGCGGAATCGAGTGAGAAGCCTCGTCGTCACGTTCCACTTGCGAGCTTCGCGTTATTCAGTGATTCTGTCATTTTACATGTATACGTAAATGTATAAATGTGTGTGTGAGTATTCTCTCGACCTTCTTCATCTTGTTCCGTGGATATAATCTAGTCGATAGCGGCGCGAGATGTTCGGCGTATCGGGAATAATTGATTAATTGCCGCGATAATGGAAAAATGATGACAAATCGATGCGGAAATCTGTGAAGGGAGGAAAGCTCGCGGACGATTCTTCACGTTCGATAAAATTACACGGAAATCGCAGGATAATCGTCATCATCGTTGATGGATTTTGAAAAAAATGTATATTTTATTTGAACAATTTCAAATTTCATGTTCCTGCTGCTCTATTCGATCCTAAACTTTAATCCGAAGATTACTGTGTTTTTGAAAGCTTCCTTTGAAAATTTATTTTTTCCATCAACGTTTGCGGGAATAAAAAAAATAAAATTGTCGATAAATAACATGAATAATAATGATGGAGACACGCGAAAGGTACAAGGGATGACCGCGTAATCTTGGATTGTATCGACGCGCTCCAAACGACCTAATGAGCCCCTCTGTTTGCACGCCATGTACTCGCAAGGATAAGTACACACCTTAAGGTATATAGTGTACACACGGTTAAGTATGCCACATCCTTACGGTGAAGTTGAACCGGTGGGCGAAAATTTGAGCCGCGGGAATCGCTCGTCGTGTGTCGCGGAAGTACGGTCACTTTCATGTTGCGTTCGAGCCTCGCTAATGGCCATTGTACAGTAGGTCGATCGTTGAGAAAATTTCAGTAGCCTAATAGCACACAGCGCCCGTTTGAGGAGTCAATGCACCGTGTTGAGCCTTGCGCATTGATCTCTCGGGCGGAAAGGCACAGTCATTGGCCAGTGGCAAACAGGGGATGAAAAAAAATCCCGTTAACGTTCAAGCTGATTTTTCATCAACGAAAAAAAAAAAAAAATGTTCCAAAGGGAAAGAAAAATCATTATTATAAAAATCCTACTATGGAATATAATTAATTCGTTTTATAAATACAGAGAGCACGACGTTTCGAAAAAAATGCCGGAATGCGTGGGGTTTCTCTAGTGTTCTTCCTCGTCCTATTGGGGTGGAAAAAAAAATCATTTTTCTTTCTCTTTTTCCCGTCGAAAGTGAAGCTTTTCCTGGCTTTGAAGCGCATCGGTAAGGAGAAATCGATATTTTTATTTTTACTTTTGAATGCCTTCCTGGAATCCCGAGTAAAAGGGTTGTTTTGCCAATAGCTGTAGGGCTCAAACGTCACGATGATTGCGCAGTGCCCGCAGTACGGAGTTTTACTGCTTTTACCGGAATATATAAATATATATATATACGTTATGCAGCCTATCAGCATTCGCGAGCGTGTCTGACATGCAAGTTTCACGAGCTGCAGGGGGTAGGAAATATTGGTCGAGAATTTTGCCGTACACATGGAGTACGAAGTGGTGGAACGAAAGTTCTCGTCCGGTGTGTTAATTCCCTACACATATTTATACACACAAGTTATGGGCAAGTTGGCAGAAAATCCATAGGATTGCGAACAGCACACAGGATTTGTGAGGAGAAAAATTTCGCAGGGGGCTGAAGCGAATTTTACGTTCCTGGGGGTGTATGCCACGTAAAAGCTTTTGAAAACAAACGCTCGCAGAGGCTTGTCCCATTAAATACCACATAAATTTCGTTGTTTCATTGTCAAAATTCATTAGCATTTCGTTAGCAAGCTGCAGGGGGTGGAAATACCGAAAATAGGCGAAAAAACGTGGGGGATTCCCCGATTGTCCTTTTTGTTTGTTGCAAAAGCTACGATAGTGTCTTTTAATTATTGAAGTTGATTCAACGCTTCAGCCCTCGCCAGCTGAAACCGAAACGAGTCCTCTGTTCGTTTATTAATTTACGAACAAAATCATCAGGAGCGTGTGTAACTTGCTGCGAGCTTCACAAGCTGCGGGGGTTGAAAGTACGAGAATTTGTGACGAGGGAATTTCAACGTGGGGACAAAACGAATTTCACGTTCTCGGGGATGCGGTTGAAGGGGGAGAAAAATTAGGAGAACCGGAAAAGGGGTTTGCGCCATGGAAGCTTTGAGTAATATGTATACACTCGTGGGGTGAAAAAAGGGGGGAGACTCGGGGTTGGTGACCGTTCCGACGATTTATATCACTATATTTCTTCGCCTCTTTCTAAAATTTACGAAGCGTGTCGGAAATTAGCCGCAGTGCTATTAAAATACAAAGTTCCACTCTCTGCTGTGTGTTTTGCTCTTCAACTCGCGGATTCTTGTTTTTTTTTTTAAATATACTTTATCTATTTCACCAGAGGCATATTTACAACGCTCGGGAGTGTCAAAACCTTTTTTTTTTTTGGCTTTTACCTTTTCCTTCGTTGAAATCGCGTTATTTGATTCTACAATCTGGTTCCTTCAAGAAGTATCAATTTTTCCATAATTTCCTCCTCGTGATAAAGATCCCTGCGTCAAATCTGCCTGGTGGAAGTGTGATTTAAATCGCGTTGCATTTTTTTTATTTTCTTCCATATTCGCCTGAATGTTTCTCATCAATTTCAGTAGGGTTGAACGGATCAAGGGTGCCTTTTCAATGGCCTGAACCGCGAATCCTGATTGAACGCACTCGAGGCTCGAGCTTTCACTGAGAAATATGTTCGTGTGTACATATATGTATATACAATATTATACATATGTATGTATATATGTGTATATACTCGTACAGGTATCGCAAATTAAGTTGAAGGAGTTACCCTCGGAGCTGTCGAAGTAGAAATTTATGTGACGAGTGGGAGAGCGAAAAATGCTGCCAGCCAAGAGAGATACGCTCATCGCGTTTGATCTTCAATTCCTCGCGACTCCGCTCGCTTTTTCCCCTCCGACGCGATGACCCGTTGGCTAAAAGGCCGAAAAGGGAGGTTTGGGGGTCGCAGGGAGGGGTTGAGAAACATAAAAGTGGGAGAGGGAGGATTGCGGGATTCGCGAAATTGCCCGATCGTACATGTGGCGCTATTACGATCCAAGGGGGTTCGAAGAGAGAGAGAGAGAGAGGGAGAGAGGGATGAGTCAATGCTGTTGACGCAGTATGACGAATAAAAGTCGTGCGCGGGCGAGGTGGAAAACGCAGAAAAATTGCCATTTTTTCTTCGTCCGAGAGTGTTGATTTCATTAAGGGATGATGGACGAACAATCGTGAAGAGCGATGACGCAATCGGGGGTTGAAAAGTAGCGAGGGAACGAGAAAACGAAAGGATCGAAGATTTATATTCAGCAAAAATGAAGGAGATGCGTGGAAACTGTTGCGAGGGCTTTTACCCCTCTCCTGCACCACCCTTAAGTACGGATCATCGAGTGAAGTAGAGAGAAAGGGAGGGAAAAAATGGTTGCCCTTAGATACGTCGATTCTGGTAGACCGGCGCGCCCAAACGAGGATTCCTCGAAGTCGCGAGAAAAAGGGAAGGAAAATTGGCAGAGGGATGAAAGATGGAGGTTCGTTGGATGGCTCAAAAGAGCTCTTTCTCTCTCTTTTTCTTTATTTCTCTCTTTGGAAAACCTCAAAAGGTCAATCGTATCTCAAAGAGATTGCATCCGACATCCGAGTGTACCTACAAAGTGAGACATCGAGATGAAGGGAGAAAACACATTTTCCTACCCCTGAACACCTTTGGGGCTTTCCGCACGTTTGCATTCGCGATAAAGTACTTGGTTTCCGTTTTTTTTTCTTTTGCAACCCTTTTATTGTGTACTCCAACCGGAGGGAATGGCTGCCGCGGGTCAGAGTCGATACGAAGAATTTCGCAAAGCGGAAGGGTGGAAATTTTACTCGCGAAAAGGTTTAATTCCGCTGCGATTAACCCAGTTATGAAAAGTTCACCCGTAATTATCGTTCAGGATTATTCCTCCACGTGAGGCGTGTGCTTTTCTTTTTTCTTTTTTACGCGGAATTTATTCCTCCTCGATAGCGATCCTGTTGCAGGATTCAAAGGCACTTTGACTCGATCGTATACCTTGATTCCTTTTCTTTTTCTTCCCCCGGCAACGTTTTTATTCCTCGAGAAGGTAAATTGCTTCGCGAATCGATTAAATTGGCCATTTTCTCGAGAATTCATCGTCGGATCTTTGCACAAAACGATTTAACGAATCTCGTTATTAACGAAGAATTTTTTTTTTATCTCGCGTGAAAAAAAAGCCCTGAATCTTCCCAGCTGCGTGAGTAAAATTTGTAAAACTACCTTCTCAACAATTTTCATCGCCTCCACCGCACCCTCCGCGGTGGAAAAAAATCCCACGACAAAAAAAATGGCCTTATTCTCCACCGTTTCAACCCCGTTTTTCCGACGAGCTATTAAAAATTAACCCCAGTATTCCGAAAGAGAAAATGCCCTAAAACGACCCTCGAACGTAATTATTATTCCATCCCCCTCCAACCCTCGTAAAATCGACGCGATTCCTCAAATATAAGTAATCCCTCGAGAAACAACCCTTAAAAAAATCTCGGTTTTCTTTTATCATGCCTCTTTTCAACCCCGATGAAATTGACACGAATTTTCAGCCTAATTCACGCTGTAAAAAAAGACCCTCTTGATGCAACGATTTCGAAGGACTTGACTGGTTTCCACCCCTCTTTATTCACGTTTTCTCGGTCAGTTCTCTCGGTTGGATCGTCCAACACCGGCCGGCCGGCGCGTATAAAAATTGCTTCCCGGACAAACGTCGACGTCGACGACGACGACAACGACGAGGAGGATGGTCATGCGTACGCAACGGGGCTAATCGGGCGTCGACTACGGAATTTCTCCTGCTGTTGCTGCGGAACACACATTGTGTTTCCACACGTCTATTCCGTTAGTTTTCTCGCGCAATACGTGTGCCTGTGTTTGCAAGGGTGACTTTGTACACACACACACACACACATACACACACACGCACACACACACACATTAAACAAGGGTCGAATGGTGCAGGGGTGCGCGACGATCTGTCCAACGACCTTTCGCACTTGCCCCTTCCCCCTCCCCTTCGCCAATCGTCTCACTCTCGTACAAGTACGAAAAAAAACCTTTTTTTTATAGCACATTTTCTAAAAATACGTGAGACTGAAATCTCACCGAGGGAATTTTCGTTCTTCGTCAAAACTGTTGCGAGTATGTATTATTTTTTTTTTATTACCTCGATGAGATGGAAAACTTTGCGAGAATTTTCGAAATTGTTTTCTGTGCTCTTTGGAAACGTGTTGTGCAAAAAAAAATGGATTTTGATTATTATTTCGGAACTGAGGTTCGTTCGTAACAATCGCTGTGGAAATACGAGCTGCGGCTCTGAATTTAACGACTCGACGCTGTTTCATTATTAAAGCCTCAATTCCCCTTTGCGTAATTATCGTTATCGTCTCACCTTATCTATCGGCATTGAAGGGCACGCACGGCACAGGTTCCAGAATGAACCAATCATGAGGCCGCGTTGTGTGGGGCAGTGGAACAAAGTAGTATTAAAATCCGGTCGTGAAGACCCCGAAACAAAAAAAAAGAAGACCGGTTACGACGTTAAAGAGAGACGTCGGAGCGGAGAAAATAAAACGCCGACGACGATGCTCGCTCGTGTTTCCCGTTGAATCAAGAAAAAGACTCCTTCGTTTTTTCTTCCTGGGCCAGACGAGGCCGCACCATAGGCCCTTTTTGCCCTCTTTTTTGTTTCTTTCTCCTCCAATTTATCTATTTATTTCTCCACGATTGCTTCGACAAAATCCTCTTCCCTCTCGTCGCTCGTCCTATTTTCCCTCGAAATTATCCAGTCTGTTGCGTCACAGTCATGTTTTTCAGCATCAACGACGATTGTTCTCGCGCGTGTCGAGGTCCTTCAAAAATGTCCTCCGAATCGTTCCTACGGCGATTTCCTCGTGTATCGCCGTCTGTCCGATGGCAGTGCGTGCATACGGGTGGGGGGAGAAAGAATAGAATAAACGACGAAAAAGGAAAAAACAAAATTTTCCGAGCGATTTTCAAGTTCGTTCGTGACTCTCGGTACGCACAGATGTCGCTCCTGGCTTCGCCAATCTTTTCTCTCCCTCTTGGTTTATTCTCGTGAAAAAATGTCCACTTTTTTTTCGAAATTCCGTCGTTTTACGAACGCGTGTATCTTCACACGCGTGTTCAACGTGATTTTTACGTTTATTTCAGCAAGGCTGCTTCTTCCTCTGTTTTCTGTGTAAAAACCGCGGCTGTACTCTACTTTTTTTTTCGTTTTAAATCCACTCGAATTTCCGTTCGCCACCACGTTGTCTCTCCGACGTTTTCACTGCACGTTAAAAAGTCCGTTTGGGGGAAAACACGTCGAACTCAAAAATACGATCTGGCGCTTTTTCAATAAATTTTATTATTTCTTCGCTAATCCGGCGTTTATCGGGCGGCAAGGATTCTCCCGAGTGTTTTTCTTCAAAGTAGTAACGGACGTTGAGCTATCAGACTCGCGCGTATATTCTTCGGAAGATTTCACCGGTTTGTCACTTTTTCGAGTTTCTTTTTTTCCTCTTTTCGTTTTCGAACGAAATTCGCTTCTCCCTCTTTCTCTCGCGACGACGTCGCAAAAAACTGGCGAAATTTACTCCGCGTTTCCGCCAAAGTCTCGCCGGGAGAGGAGAATTTTCCTCGTCCGTTGATTCTCCAGCTTTGAGAACGGTTTTTCCTCGCGAGGTGTCGGTGACGGTTTCGGCGTCGGCGTCCGTCGACGGCGGACGTTTTACAACCGAGAGAGAGAGAGAGAGAGAGAGACGTGTGTGTCCCCCCACCCCTCTACTATTCACGTACGTTATATCGATGTATATTTTCGGTATGAAAAACGAGAGAGAAAGAGGGAGAGAGAGAGAGAGGCAAAAAGGCGAGAGAAAAAAGGGGTACAATTTCTTGTACTTTCTCGTATTTTTATTATTATTATTATTATTATTATATTACTACTTGAATTTCGTAAAATTTCTTTTCGCCGGATAACGAAGAGAAAGGTGCGGAGGAACGCGCCAGATTCTCGCGAACGTATCGTTCGAGGCACTGTGCGCCCCGTGACGAAGTAACTTCGTCGACTCTACGTCGTCCTCGTCGTCGTCGTCGTCGTCGTCGTCGTCGTCGTCGTCGTCGTAGCCCGAGACGTGTGTGTCGCCGGTAAGGCTGCGCTTCGGGGGAGCTTCGGAGCGAATGGGAGGGGAAGGGAGAAGGCGAGAGAGCGAGAGAGACCGCGAGAGAGACCGAGAGAGAGAGAGGGAGAGGGATGGCTAGGCAAGGGGTGGTTTCCAACACGTATAATTTCTGCGCTTGCGCCCCTCAACCGGTCGATAGTCCGCAATGTACTTTGGCCAAAGGTTCTCTGTTGCTCCCCCTGCGATATATAATATCCCTGCCGCTGCCGACTCTGCGTTTGTCCCTCTCGCTTTTTCACCCCCTCGCCGTCCCACGAACATATCGCGTACGTCGGTCCTTTTTCACCCCCTCCCCCCACCTCGCTACTGTATCCTTCGTCGTGACACCCTTAATACAGGGCTTATTTACCCCTGAATTATCCTACGCGCTGTTTTTCCCATCAGGTTGCGGGAAACGCGCCTTTTCGGGTCCAGGTGCCCCTGGAGAGCCTCGTTCGTCCGGCTCTCAAGGTCACCGGCTATCGGGCTACCTCCACGATCGTTTTTTACGATTCGGGGAGGATTTCCGCGTATTGGCCACACTTCCGGTTTGTGTAATTTCACCCACGCGGAAGTCTCTGGGATCTTGATAGCGAGCTTCGTCGTGGAATCGATAAAACGCGTTCGTCACTGCGAGAGCAAAGATCCTGGCCGGGATAAACATTTTTTTCTACCATCATTTCCGGTACTTTGTTTCGAAAGAGAAAATGGCAGTCCCTCTGATATCGCTTTGCTGCGTTATATACCTCTCAACGAGCCACCCTCGATTCGTGGGCTGTTTTTCCCCCCTTGAGTATTCCCCCCGCTCCTTTTACTACCCCAGGTTGCAGGAAATGCGTCCGTTTTCGCGTCCAGACGCGAGAATTTCGCTCATCCGCCCTTCAAGGTCAACCGGCAGAAGGGTATCTCCGACGACCTTTTGTTCTTTTTCACCCAGCAGAGCCCAGCAACGTTCGGGATTTCAAAGGGATTTGGCGGGTCGATATCGACATCGTGACTTCCGGTTCTTGAGCATCGGACCGGAAGTCACGATAGCAACTTTAAACGCGGGATCGATAAGATTCGTCCGACGCTGTGAAAGGACGGATCCTATCTGGTGCAATAATTTTTTTTATTCCATCATTTCCGGCGCTTTGTCGGGGACCGAGAGAGTCCACGCTGCGCGAATCTCGATAACATTCCTCGTTTCTGGGATTGACGGACAGTCGGTGTGACCGGAGGAGGCCATCGCTTTCTCTTTTCTTTCACCCTCCCGCCTGTACACGGAAAAAAATGGCCTGCCGATTTTACAGAAAAAAGTCTGTAAAATTTACAGAGTCCACTTTCTGTAAAATTTACAGATAAAATATGTATTTTTTACAGATGGAATTATGTAGAAACTACATATTTTTTCTGTAAATTTAGATTAATATTCTATGTAAAATTTACAGAGAAAATATGTATTTTTTACAGATGGGATTATGTAGAAAGTACATATTATTTCTGTACATTTCACATAATTTTATGAATATTTAATGATAAATTGTGTAAAATGTGTAAAAATTTTCTATCATTATTGTTGGATAACTTTTCAAATAAGAACAAATTATTAATAAAAATTACAGATAATTATCTGTTGGTTGTGCATTTTTTAATTTTATAATCATAATGCGTCAGTTCTCGGAAATTTTATCGATAATTATTTTATACTCTTGACTTTCTTTGTTTTTGTTCATCGGGACGGCCGTCTAATCAAACGTAATTTGACACCTCCATTCCCCTCCATTCCCCAATAACTGTAATAATGAAGAGGGGTAATCAGGGGAATTTACATATGCTACATAGCGTTGCTCATGCGTACGAAAAAGTGGCGTCACTGTCGATTATTATGAGAACCTATTTCACTTTTCTTCATTACTTACGAATTTGATTTTCACATTAAATTTTCAGTAATAATGATAGGAGTTCATCTGTAATAATGACAGAGAACTTCTGTAATTTTAACAGAGTAAATTCTGTAATTATAACAGAGTGTATTCTGTAATGATTACAGAAGTGTATCTGTAATAATCACAGACTCAATATGTAAAATTTACAGATTTAGGTTTACAGATTTCAACATGTAAAAGTAACATGTACGGATTAGTAAATTTTACATAAAATGATTTACAGATAAGATTCTGCAAATTTCACAGACTTTTCTGTAAATTCCACAGGGCAGTTTTTTCCGTGTAGTATTTCCGGTATCCCTCCTTGTAGGACCACCGGAAGTCGCGAGGTAAAGGCGCAATTTGCCAAAGTTTCCACGGTCAAACGTCGCTCTGGCAATGTCCTCCTTTCGCACCTCGACTTCCGGTCTTTCGTCCGAACGAAGATTCATGAAAATCAAGGGGGAGAAAGAAGAGGCAACAAAAGCTTTCAAGATGGAGCTCGAGTCGATACAGCGCCGGGCGTCTCGTTTATTTTAGTTGCCGCATTTCCCATTTTCCACTTCCTTCTTGGGCATAACAAGATAAATACACGCGAAACGTACACGTTGATATATATATCCGTAAAAAATGCCAAAGGTGTAGCAGAGAACCGCCGCAAGGGGACGAATGCGGCGCGGACGAGACGCCGCGACAAAAGTGGGGGAGGGGACACGAGAAAAACGCCGGGGGTTGTGCTCGTGGCTCTATTTTTCTCTCTTTTTCTCTCTTTTCTCACGTTTTGCCGCTGGCATACACACCCAGGCGCCGCCACGTCGGGCCAGACTCGCGTAACCTTTCCTCCTCCTCCCTCAACCCCCTTAGCCGCCCCCCACCCACTTTCAACCCCTGAAAACTTCTCCCCGATGTCCTCTTCCTCCCTCTGTACACGGACTACGAAAAGTCCTCGCAGTCGCGAAGAAAACTATGCTTTTCCACGGTTTTATCCGCGTGTGTGAGCTCTGAACGAGTCAACTCCGGAAATACCGTACTGTACCGACTCGAAAACCATCCCCCCTCAGCCCCTCTCAACTTCCTCCATCCTGACATCGGGAAAGCGTCCCTTAAGGCTGGATACGTGTATACCGGTTTTTCAAAGATGTTACGTACCCTTGGCCCCGACTGCGCGCGTTAAATAATCATACTTTTACGATTTTTCCTCCTCGTCGTTTCGTTTTTTTCCCTGCTTCTCTCCTTTTTTTTTTCTATTTCCCTCAAACTCCGTGAAAGGAGCACGAGAGCCCCGCGCGAGAGCACTTCAGGGTTGATGACGAAGGGCGAGAAAGAGCAGAGACTCTCGAGAAATACTGCAAATATGCATAAATTTCGCGCACGATCCTATTCGATTCCGACTCGCTTTTTTCTCTCGTTTTTTCTTTTTTCTCGTGTATAATCATCGCGTTTATTCATCTCCCGGTTGATTTCCCCCGACCGTGTGCACTCGCCTCGGCAATTCTCCCGATTAAATCAATTTTTCATCATTTTTTTCATTCAAAGTATTTTTCTCTCATCCCACTCGAAATTACGTTCAATTTTCCAAAAACCGTTTTTTTCCGATTGCAAATCGTTTGAATTTCCGGTATTTCCGTTGCGCACTTTTGCGTGGAAAAATCGTGACACGCTTTCAACCCCTGACTCGCCGGTGGAAAGGGAAAAAATAATATCCAAGAAAGGTGACGGAGCGATTCGTGAGAATATTTCATAGAGCGTCATTTGAGATTTTCATGCTCGAAGAGTGTGCGCAAAATGAGGGATGTGACACGAGGCACCCTCGAATTATATTCGTTGAAAAGCTCGTGCACGTCGCGCGAGCCTGGATTGCGTGTCTATCCCCTCTCTGCCCTCCCCCCCTCTCCCTCCGTTCGCCCTCGCTGCATTGAGGATTTTTATAAATGTGAATGAAACGTTATTGCGCAAAAGTGATAATTGCGTTACTGAAATAAGCCCGAATACACGTACGCGTATGCAGCCTCTGTGCGCGAGTACCGGACAAAAGGCGTTTAATTAATTCTCGATCGATTCGAACGAGCATGCTGGATGAAAGAAAAATAAATCGCGGAATTCATCGAAAGTACGCGTAAGCAGCGAGGAAGGGATTTCTCTAAAGAACTCGAACGATAAAGTAGAAAAATAAAGACGCACCGAGAATACGTCGGATAATTTATTTCCATTCGAAATTTATCGATACGAGCCTCGATGAATATTATATGAATCTCATACGCTCTAGTTTTCTTCGGACGAATTGGCTTTTGATCAAAAAAATTTACCTGGATAGAGAGAGAATTTTAACCGCAGAGAATCGCGCGACGAACGAATTTGCGATCGTCTTTTCCTTCTCTCGCGAAAATTTCGCGATTGAGAATGATTATTTACTTCGAGGGGATCGAATGATTGAAATTTAGCGATTTCGAATGATTTTTTCAACTCGATTTATGCGGTAGGGAATCTTGTACGATTGTAGCAGTTTTAAATGAAAAAATAAAATGAAATAAAATAAATAAAGGCACTTTGATGAATGAAGCATTTTAACTGCAGAGGATCGAATAATATGGGTGCATTTGGGATGGTCGTGTTAAAGAGAGCGTGAGTTCAATGTGTGTGACGTTTATGTGCACTGTGTGATACATAAAACGGTTTATATGCTCGCGTATCAAATCTGAAGAGATAACAACGCTCGAGCGACGAGCAGAGAGGATGACTCTCTCTTTATAGTCACTCTACACACACACACAGACAAGTGCACGTACGTAAAATGTCTATGTAAAGTGCACCCTATCGTATACCCCAGCCGCATATGTATTGCATAATCGCTTGGTCGTTTTTTCGCGCTCACGGTCAGACGCCTCCACCGCACTTCCGGTTTCCGGCTCATTCTCTACCTCCGCATCCCGTGCTTTTCTTTTTCGGCTGTGGAGAGAAATTCCTCCAAAATCAATGTCAATTTCAAGAATCTTTCGTGAGAATGAAAATTTATGTTTTGAGGTTATGTCGGTTTCGATCTTTTCTTGACGCGTGTTTCGTAACTCTCAATGTGCCTTCCGACAAAGTTGTTGGCCCGAAAATTTCGCTTACGAGGGATATACTTCGTGTACTTTGTACTTTACAACGTGTCTCGAATTCGCAGGATACGACGAGAAATAGCTGCGATTGCAGAACAGGGAGGCTGGAGACAAGTCGATGAAATGCGTTTTTTTTTTCATTGCTCGACTTTGAACGAAGAACGCGACGTTGCCGACGCGTTCGTTAGTCTTTCGCGCCACCGACAGAGGAGACACACACGGGGGCGTAGAGAGATGTTGTCGGTAAGGCAGTGAACATTCTTAACGACGCTCGGTCGATAACGTTGTAACGGCAGTCGGTAATGTAGACCGTGACAAAAATGTATTAAAAAACCACAAAAACAAAAGTACCGTTACGACAGAAAAGTTTCTGTTCAATTTCACACACCTGGACATAAAGAGACTTGGCTTTTGATTTGTTTTATCGATCGATAAAACAGAAAATTACAAAAAAACCTCAAATCCCGTTCGCAAACTTTTTTCTCCGGCATTGGTGCTAAACTTTTCCTTGTCCCGAGTGTACGTTTGTCAATTCTGAACGTTTTTAACGAAAAAAAAGATCCAAATCACGTTCCGGCGATTTTTTTCTGGCACTGACGCCAAACCCTTGTCGGTGTCCCGATGAAAAAAAGAAAAAATATGCAAGTATATCGTATAAGAACAAATGCATTTGAGCATCTCGTCGTCTTCGCCAAAGCCCGGGGGCAATACCTCACCCTCACTCGGGGGTGTCGAGTCACGATTTTCTAAAATGTTTGAGAGCCTCTCGCGAGGACCGCGGCAGAGTGGAATCGGCGTCGGCTTTTGTTTCTCGCCGAATCAGCACCAACCTCGTTCCCGCTTTCCTTCTCTCCTCTTTTCTTTTTTCGTACAACAGACACTATTATCATTATCTTCATTACTGTGTGTTTGTGTGTGTTTTTTTTTCTCCCTCGTTCTTTCCGTGTCCTCAGCATTTGCGAAAATCAATAAGGCAGGAGGAGGGCTCGATAGTGACCCTACGAGAAAGAAACGAGCGAGTACAATCTCGCGAGGCTGGCCTTCCTACGGTATACGTGTCCGTCCTCGTCGTCCCCGTTTAATTGCGACGAGAGAACGACGAAACGAAAGAAGCGAGACTAAATATATATATATATATATATCTCAAGTCGTGCCAGGTAATTTGAATGTATCACACACAATGTATAAATCGTTAGAGTGTCGGTAGGGTCGCGCGGGGTGTGCCAGTGCAGGAACTACTGTAAAGAAAAAAATAAAAATAATCGTAACGTCTGTAACATCCGAAAAACCTTTACATCTTACACAATCACTTTCAGCGAATACCAATCGACGAGCAAAAATCATTTCGTCCGTGGGATTTTCATTGTGGAAGACGACACAAATTTTCGCCTTTTTTTTCTCGATATATCGAGTCGATACAGGATTTTTCTCTCATGCTAATTCCTTAATGGATTTTAATTAGGTTTTTCGGTCTTAATTGTCTTGCGAATTGGACGGGGAATTATCCAGTCCCTTTTAATCGGAGAGGCATTCATCCATCGTTCGCAAAAGTTTCAACAAAATGGTCTCAGCTTTAAGGGGGGGGGGGGGAGAGAAAACACGCGCGAGTGAGGTTATTTCAGACGTTTTTTTTTCTTTCTATAATTGAACGGAGGATTCAAAGTCTGTTGGGCGTAAAAGACACCGCGAGTAGGCATTCCATTTGTTTATCAAGAGATTACTAATGGATGTTGGCAATTACACGTGCTGTATACCTCGTCGATCGATCTTCCGCTCACCACGCGTATGTAATACGCGAATATGTGTGTATATTATATATGGGCCATTCAAGCTCAAAACCGTTGATTGATTTCTCCACAATCCCAAAATGGCAAACTCTCTGGCAATTTTGCAAATACGAGAGAGAAAAAAACGTTTTTTTTTCATGAAATTTTACGAAAACCATATATTTGTGCATATTTGTGCCTCATGATTCTCAAAGTTTCCAACGATCATTGAAATGATGATTTTTTTATGCGCGAAGTTGAAAAGACATTTTTCGAAAAAGCTACTTTTTTCTCGTAAGGAAAAAAAGACGAAACTCGCGTGTATTTTCGTGGGTGAAGAACTTTTGTTTTTATTTTACATTGAATGCCCCATACATATAATCAAAAACGTATACTATAGTATGGTGCTGAGCGTGCACATGGACAAAGGGTTATCAAACCCGTCTTTCACGTTCGTCCGACGTCTCATTTCGAACTTTACACTCGTTGTATTACCTCTCGACCCACGAAAATGTCCAAGATACAAGGAGAATAAGGAAAGATCAAACGTCTCTGTCGGAGGAACGCGGAGAATCTCGATCCTCATTGGTCGATTTCGCAGGAACGGACGAATGCCACTGGCTCGGAGGGACACGCGGCTTACTTCACGCTTTTCAACCATCTTTTCGTAATTCTAATTTTTTCTCCTTCGAAAATCGCTTTCACTGCGAATGCCTCGATTCTTCAAATATTCTCGTTTGAATTTGACGGAAAGAACGAAATTAAAATACACCCGCGAAACCAGCGAGCGAACGATCGAAGCTTCGGGGCGAAACATTCTCTTTTTTGGTTATACCCTTTTCAAACAACAATAATACGTGCATCTGTTTGCGCTAAAAACACGGGATTTTTCACCCCAGCATCACAGACACTCAAAGATCATTAATCTCTTGCACATCGTTGAATCTCGTACGATATCTGTATGTTCGTCAACGATTTTAGTAACGCAGAAAGAACGACACACAAACGTACACAATAATTTCGTTCACAATGAAAATTCGATCAACGCTCTCTCAGGCGTTTATCTCCCGATCTTTTTTCGTTCATAAAAAAAAAACAAACTCACCAGATATTGCTTGCAATGTTTTTTACTTTTAACACAGGATCTTTTCTTCTTCTTCGACGTTACGGAAGCGAAACCATTGCCCGATTTTTCCTTACAGGGCGCGGACATTAGATTTCCTTTGTTGGCTGGCATGTTTTTTTCATTCACAGGAACTCGGAAAACTTTTTATTTACTTTGTTTTTCTTCAAAGTTTCGTATTTTTATTTAAACGAATAACAACAGTGAGAGTCCTTCGGACGTCGAATTTTATGGGATTTATCACAATCTGGGAGGCTGAGAAGATTCGAAACAATCGACACCGGTGCGTCGAGAGGGAGAGCGAGAGAGAACGAGGGAGATTCGGAAATTATGTTCGATTGATATAGACTCACGTTGACGAGTGAAACTTTTTGCATGCGAGGTACGGAGCACAGTGACAGGCTGGATATAACGCTCCCCCTGCCACCATCGTCCCCCCCCCCCCTGCCGTGCTCTCCGCGGAGCGTTGGACGAACCGAGTGGACGACAGACCGAGAGAGGAGGAATTGTCGAGGTGCGAGCGAGAGGGAAAAAGAGTCGGATGGGCTGGAACGCGCACGCGGCCAGTGCACCTGTCGCTTTACCCCCTCTCTCTCTCCTTCTCTCTCTTTCTCTGCGGTTTTCGCTCTCTCTCTCACTCACGAGCTTTCTACTACACGAGAGACAAACCAATCATCGTTCTTTGCTACCCCGAGTCAGGGGAGATAAAAAGGCGCCCACCTGGGGAGAAACGTTCTCAGCCATCAGGGTCGAAAGCCTCGGGAAAAGCGCCCTTCGCCGCTTCATCATCCTGTACCTGGTGTATACATGTACTTGTATGATCGTAACGACGTATTCTTCGAGGCAAAGCCACTATGAGGGAAAAAAAAAAGAAAAAAAAAGCCAATAATCATCCACTCGCCAACAACGATCTAAAATTACCATACGGTTCGCCGCCGACTCCTACGCTTTTCGCGTCCAGGTAAGAGGCTTTTTGAATGAGCCGGGGAGAAAGAAACGGCTACTTTTTCCAGCAGACTTGTATACTTTAAATAGAAAATCGGTTCGTTACGACGATGCGCGTACTTGAAGGTTATTGCTGGTAGGGCTCGTAATCCAGATTTGTGCACAGCAAATCTGTACAAATTTTCTATATTTCATTTTTTATAGACACATGTATGTATAATGAATCGGGGTACTCGTACGATCAAATATACAGAATTTATACTTATTTATTTGCTTATTGTACAGCGGCGAAATGTATATATACATATAGAGACGAAACTACTGTGTTTTTTTCCGAAATGCTTATTTGCAAAAATGTTCAATTGCACCTTCGCGTATACCGATAACACGATTTTACCAGTCGAGCGCGACGCACGCCGCGCGCTAGTGCCGCGCGTCTCCGAGAGATGGCGCTCGCATGCACGCCAGAGATTCGCCACACCGTTTGTAATTTTTTTTACGTTTCGTTGCGCCAGTTGTACGCGCGGCTCTCGAGCCGCAGTGTAAAACACAGAGATAGTTTGACCCGTGTCTCCGCGGTCGAGTGAGCTCGTTCCGCTCGTCGAGACGCCCCGCAAGAGCAAAAGAGTCTAGTGTATGACAAAGACAGAGAGGAAGAGAGACAGGGACGAGCTTTTTAGGCGTTACGTTACGAGTCACAGTTACGTATCTCTCTTCTCGCGGTATTCTCTCGTGAATCGCGGTTTCCACGAGTTCGTGTGACTCGGACGTGCATTATTGTCAAATATAATACATGTATATGTACAGATGTGTATAGACACAATTAACAAAAAGTACGTGGAATAAAAAGAATTTCCTTCCTTCAATACTGACAGGCTTTCCGTGTATGTCCATGTTTGTGCATTGTTCGCAAATCGAATTAATACTTGCCGTAATTCGTGAGCTGTTTCATTATTGTTTCTTGACCTCTCTCCCTTGATTTTCGGGTAATATAGTACAGGAGAGAATTTTACGAAGACCATATTTTTCGGACGTGTTCGTTCGCGAGCTCCTCAACCGTCTTTTATTCCATCCTGGTTTTGTGTCATTTCGCACTCGACTCTTCTCCGCGCTGTGTGTTCTCGGTAACTTACTGTGCTCTCTCGTACTCGCGCGCTCTTGTGTGCGGCTCGTATTATTCGGAAACGAATACGCGTTTTGTGACAAGTATACGGCATCGGGCGATAAAAATTAGCTCGAAACGCAGCAGGAAAGTTTGAAAAAGGCGAGGAATCTCGCGACCGTAACGTTATATACGATGGTCTGATAGCGACTCATCATGACCGTGGACTTTGCCGACTATTTCTGGGTAAGTTTTCTCACGCTATTTTCCTTTTTCTCGCCACTTTACTTTCCCTCTTGAATTCCGCCAATTTGTCAACTCCGCCAAGAGATTTTGAGGTTATTTCAGCAGCGATCTTTTTTTTTGTCGCTTGGGCGAGGGTTGTTCTGACATTTAGGTTAAACACGCGAGTACGTACCGTTGGCCTTTGGGCCGAGAATTTTCAAAGAATCATCCGAGGTTTTTTTCCTCGATGGTTTTTCTTCTTTGACCGACGTTTTTCCTCGGTCTTGTTGCTTAAAAACGAAAAGGTTCGCATTATTGTTGCTAAAAAATAACGTCGTCGGAAAGCGACGATTGTGGTTAGGTGATATGTCGACCATTTTTTTTTTACGAAAAATGTATAAAAAATTGGGGAAAAACTAGGATATTTGGATTGTAGGTATATCGATTTTGTTGTAGTTTTACTCATTTCCGTTGAATATTTATTTTCGAAGCAACGTTGAATAACGATATTTCCAATTTAATCCCTTCGAAATAAATGGCGATATGCATTTCGAATGTCTCTTTTGCTCGAAAAGAAAAAAAAAGAAATAAAAAGGCCCTGTTTTTCGTAGGCATGACACTTGTGGTGACGCTTCGATGTCGATTACATCGACGAAAAAAAATGTACGAACGAGACAAGACGCTGTTAAAGACACAATTATCGCGTCGTCGGTACGTTCGTCGCGTTATAAAGTTACGTCATGAGTCACACGAGAGCAATGAAATTATCCAAAACAACGATGTTTCCTAACCTAAAAAATCATCCATTTTTCACGAGCAAGAACGTTGATATCTTTCTATGAATACTCAATTTTTCGCAAGAAACATCATAAACATCATAAACAGAAGTCGCGAAAGACACGAATTCGGCATTCGACATGTTTCTTTTTTGAAATAATCCGTTTCTTAAAAACAGCAACCAGACTACATATAGATATACAAAGATCGATGTTTCCTAACCTACAAATAATCCATCTTATTCAACACCAGTTTTCGCAAGAATAACGCATAGATAACTTTCGATCGTAGAGAAAAATAATGAATTTCGTACGTTCATGATGAAAAAAACATGTACATCGTGCGATAGAACGAATCTGAGGTACATTGTTTTGCAAATCTTCGCGCAGCGAAGCTGCGTTTTTTTTCCTCGCTCTCGAGAACGTAAGAGGAGAATTGTGCACTTGAGACTCTTACGAGGAGAATGGTCGTTTGGAAAGGACGCGGAGAGAGAGAGAGAGAGAGAGAGCGACATCTCCGTATGGGTATAAGTCTCCGCGTAATATATGTATAGACAAGTATAGTATTTCGTACGTCACTCTCTCATCCATCGAGTTTAAACCGCGCGCATTCCTACACGCCGTTACCTCGTAAGTTCGCTCATACGTTTGGAATGAGAATTGCCCGATAAACCATGGAAAACACCCTTCTATCTGCTCCCTCCCCCCGCCGCTCTCTCTTCTCTCTCTCTCTCAATGCCCTTTTCGTCATCTCGATGTTTTTTTTTTCAACCTTTTTCAACGATTTTATCGAATATACAATTGAAGAGGAGGCACGAATTGACTCTCGGAGATAATGAAGACTTCCATCGGTCAATTTAGAGTTAATCGAATCAATCAAACGTTTTCCCTCTCGTATAAGAGACGCGTTTTGCGATCCAATCATTTTGTTAATGCGAAATATGTTTTTTTGTTAACTTCGAAACACCGACGAATTTCAAACGAATTTGTGCATTTTTTTTTGTTCTACGTATTTTTCGACAATTTTTTGATAATTTTCTCCTCGTTTTATCAACAAATAAATTTGCACGTCTTGTCAACCGAATTCATCGCAAATTGTTGATTCCCGTTTTGACAAATTTATGATTTACGAAAATACGATACGCCGAAAATTTTATTTTCGTACGAATAAAACATTTAATGAAGTTTCGTGGAGGAGAAAAAAGATGTCGCGTCTGTCAAGACGACCGACCAATTTGTCGTCTTTTCTGCATGATAATAAATATATCGTTGTCATTGACATTTTACGGAGACCGCAGATAAGATTGCCAGCATCCTTCCTCTCTCGTTTTCCTGCTCAATAATCTGTCTCTCTCTCTCCTTTGATTATTTTCGTTATTATCTCTTTGCCAGTGGAAGCTTCGTTGATTGATAAGCCCCGCGTAGCTCGTTTAAGCACAAAACTGACGAGCCGCATAATTCCGACGATTATTTGAAAAAACAACGATTTCAAAGCCTGCATCGCGGAATCCAACGAAATTACGCGATAAACTTTCTTCTCTTCCCGACGATATTTCTCGATTCGCCGAACATTTCGACTTTTCGAAACCCCGACGTGTGTGAGGCAAAATAGGCAAATAAGGCAAAATAAGTGTAAAAAACCGACGAAACGTCGGATTTTCTTGGGAAAATACTTTTAGATATTATTTAGAAATATTCCACCGAGGATCTAAAAAAATTCTCGTCACTTTTTTTCCAAATCGCGTATAAAACGATTCGTTTCCGTTTGTTTTTTTTCGCCCGCGGGGATAAATGGATGAAATTTTGGCTGTACGATTGTTTTGCTTTTTTTCTTTTGCATTCTCCGCGTATGGAGTGAGTCAATATAAAATATGATGCTATGCCGGTGATACTCTTCGTGGCGATTTACGAGGCGAGCCAGGGTCAAAGTGTCAAGTGGTCCCGGTTACGTTCGCGATGTGTACCGAGACGTTTATTCCTTATTTTCCCTTCTTCTTTCGCATGTATACATATATATGTATCGCGAACCTTTTTGATTAACCTCAATCGAACGTAATTCAGAATTATAAAATCGTCGGACAACGGTTATGAAATGCTTTCATGTGAAAATTTACATGGAAACTCGCGATTATGGGATCTCGACGAAAATACGAGTCGAGAGCTTTTTTCCTCATTTCCGAAAGTCGAAAATGCGTCGAAAGAGAAAAATATGGATAAACGAAGTTTTCTCTTTGACCGACTTTTCGAAATCGAGTGAAAAATTTCAAAAATCGTTGACGATCGATAAAAAAGGAATCTGTTTTACCGACGCGCCGCAACTACGCGAAATTCGCCGTTATCCGCAAAAGTCGACGACATTTCTCGCGAGAGGAAAATGAGGTTAAACCCGTTTTACGGAAAAATGACGCGCGACAACCGTGTGATTATTTTCGTTTTTTTTTTCGTTTTCATTGTATATATTCCTGTACGAGGAGCTATCAGCGTAATTACGAGGAAAACTTGGGGAAAAAACCGGTTAGCCGCTGATCGTCGATGTTTCTTTTTGTGATGCAAAAAACTCCGATGCACAATTTACGTTGTAAAATTTTATACTTTCCGCTCGATTCGCCCTGAAATCCCGGCAAAAGATTGCGAGACGCTATTTATTTATTTTTTCATCATTTCTCGTCCGAGGATCGTCGAGGAGTAATTGCTTCGGAATAACATCAATTTAAATATCGAGAGTCGAGTCTTATTTTGTATTATTTGCTCCCTCGATATCGCAAATGTTCTCGTGGACGAGCGTGTCTTGGTTTCGTTCACGATCTTTCGTGACGAGAATAATCTTTACGGATTATATGACGGAAATTCGCGAAAAAAATTTGTCGATTTGACACTGACTCTTCGTCTGGTTTTTCGTAAAACGCGTGGAAAAGATTTTTACTCTGATCGCGGATTAAAGAGGGAAAAATCTCGTTCGCAACGATGACGATTCTTTTTCATGATATTTTCAACGATATTCATCGTCGTATTGAATTTTCTTTTCATTACATTTTCTTTCTTCTTTTCACGACTCGTCGTAATTTCGATAAATTGATGATGAATATTTGGCAAATCGTTGAATATTGACAGTAAAAAACGAGTCTATCGTCCAACAAACGTGGAAATGGGCGTTTGTTCGTAAAGAGTGGGTGAAAATTTGGAGGTTATGTTCCGTTTGTCGAACGCTATCACTGCCGTTGTATCAGCGCCGTCTGGCGGGACGACCTTCCTCCTTCTGTTTCGAACGATTTATCGCAAAATTTACATCCGGCTGACGATAAAACGAGAAAAATTGAAAAAATAAGAGAGAAACTATATCGATCGACGCTCCGAGATAACGAGAATCCGAGGGAGAGAAAAAACGAGCAACGTGGCTCGAAATTTTTGCGATTGTCGGTCGATAAATTTCGAGAGTGCCCATGAATGATCATATCGCACGTTTTTACCGTTATCGGCTTTAAGAAGTTTGCATCGTTTTGAGAAATTTTCAAAATTGTGAAAACGATGAAAAACGTAATAAAAAATCGATAAAATCCGAGTTTCCGTTGAGTCACAACGTGGCAGACGCTGACGTCGTACGTCGTGTTTTGCCTTTGAAGTTTTATCGAAAGATTGATAAGCGAAATGTTTTCTTTTCTTTTTTCCGCGTCAACGACGATGATTTCGTCAACAGGGCGATAAGAATAATGGATTCGACGTGTTGTATCATAACATGAAGCATGGGGTCGTCGCGAGCAAAGAATTGGCCGAATTTCTTCGGGAGAGATCGACCATCGAGGAAAACAATTACAAGCTTTTGACGAAAGTCGCGAAACAGGCGAGCAACAGCAGCAGCACCCAAGGCACGTTCGCACCTGTTTGGGCGGCGCTGAGAGGCGCCGCCGAGAAACTCGCCAGCCTTCATCTGCAGATGGCGCAGAGAGTCTCGGAGCTCATCAAGGATGTATCGAAATACGCTGATGAATTGCACAAGAAGCACAAGGCTGTGAGTTTCAAACTTCGCCAAATAAAAAATGTTTTCTTTTTTTTCGTCAATCAGGAATTTTTTCCCTCTTCTGTAATTATAACGCTGAGGATAAAAAGCGAATTCCCACGGCCCGGCAATGGCGCAAAAGTCTCCTAAGAAATACACTACAATTATCGACAAATGGGTTTTTAAAAAATTTTGGAAAAAATTCCGGCGAGCGAGTAGGAGTCATTTTAAAATGAATAATGAACAAATCTGCTGGAAATGATGTTATTTTTTTCACATTTTCTTCTCAACAATTCGCTGATAACTTTTCGATCCACCGTTATCGAAAATCCACGTGTTTGGTATTACCAGCTTTTCTCCCTCTTTTTTCCTTTCTTTCAAATTTGAATTTAAAAAATGTTTTTTTTTCAAACACTCACTGCACGTACATTTTTAACGTTTCCGTAGCGTTCTCTCGAAAACACATTTCACGCGTTTGAGAAAAAAAAAAGTCATTCCGGAGTACAACTCTCCGTTATTTTCTTATCGCAGTATCCGCCTACTGATTATCGTATTTTTCAATCGACCGACGGACGTCAGCGAACAATGCTGGTTCCGCGCAATCGTGAATTTCCTCGCCGGAAAAAAAAGAATAAACGTGGAAGGATTAATGGTATTTTTATTGACAAAAATGAAATTTCGTCAATTTTCTTGTTTGTTTGTTTTTTTTTTCTCTTCAGGTGAAAGAGGAGGAATCGTCGACTCTCGAGGTGGTCCAAAACATCCAGAGCATCACGGTTACGCTGCAAAAAGCAAAGGACATGTGTCTGCAGAAGGGTGTGGAGCTCGAAAAATTGCGGAAGGACAACGCGAGTCAGCGCGAGCTTGAAAAGTCCGAGGTCAAGTTTAAAAAGTCCCAGGACGATTACAAGGCGCTCGTCGATAAATACAGCGTCGTTCGCAACGATTTCGAGAACAAAATGACTGCAGCCTGCAGGGTAATGAAAATTCCAAATTTTCTCTTTCCTTTTTTCGAAAATAAAAAAAAACCGATCAATCCCGCTCATTTTTCGATCGTTTACCCCTTTAAATCAGTCGTTAAAAGTAGCTCGAAAATTTCGCGGACGTTCTTGAAACATCGAGAAAGATGAAAAATGACTCGATGATTATTTAACGAAATTTAAGAAAAAATCATTCAACCGTGCACGAGTGTGATGAAATTTAAAGACAAAGATCGCTTTGACGAAAAATGTTTTCAGAGATTTCAGGACGTCGAGGAGACTCATCTGAAGCACATGAAGGAATTTCTCAACACTTACGCGGACGTACTGCAGGCCAATCACGAGCAAGTCGGACAAGTTCACATAGACTTTAAACGACAGTGCCTCGACATGACGGTTGACAAATTATTGGAGCAATTTGTTCAGAGCAAATACACGGGCTTCGAGAAACCAGGTGAGAAAACGTTCCGCCTCGTCGCTTCGATGAAAAAAAAAAAAAAAAAAAAAAAAAAAGTCCAAGCTCTCTTCCCGACGAAAATCAGAATTCGATCATTACTTTTCATCTCCAATCGATTGACAAACTACGACCTAACGTTGAGGAAACGTCGATCGAGGAAAAAAAAAGGAAAAACACCTTGGACTCTTTTTTTTTCTCCCCCTTCCTCGATGAACCGCGAGATGGCGCCGCTGTCAATGATAATTGTGAAAAATGTCGTATTTCGTTGGCGCAAAAAGAAAGGATAATAATGATCGCAGGTGTCATCGAGTACGAGGAGGTGATAACGAGCATAGCGGAAATGACGAGTCAGACGGCAAACGACGGGAGCAACAGCGACGTGACCGGCAAGGATGCCGCGGCGCCGAAGAGCGCCAACGGGGAGACGGGCGTTGCTGGTAAAAAACATAAAAAGAAAGAGAATGACAGTGCGAAGGGGGTGGGTATAACGATATCGACGATTGAGAGAGAAACGAGGGTGCATACGAAGGATAAAACTAGGGAAAAGGATAGAGACGGAACGGCGCAAACGACCAAGGCATCGCGTCGTACGACCTCTCTGCTCAACCTGTTCATGTCCAACTCCCAGGGTAGGTCAAACGTTAGAAAACCACAAAACAAAACGCGGAAAAGACAAAGCAAAACGAAGATTTTATGAAAAAAAAATCGAGTCAATCGTCCGATCCACGATGAAATTCGAGAAAAAAATCGACACGCGCTGCCCTCGGCTTTCGCGCAACGCGAATCATCCTCCGAGACGGTCGTCTCGCCGAAACCCCTTTTCTCAGGAGTCGTACGGAATTTGGAAATTTCGAAATTTCGAAATTTCCATTTCGAGAGCGGTAAAACTCGCGGGTGACCTCTCCTCGAGACGACGACCTTGAAAAAATGTTTCGCGTCCCCAAAAGTCCCCTTCTACGACAAAACACTCGTAATTCCACTGTTTTTCGATACAAGATTCAGCCAGCTCTACGTTTTTCGTAATTCAGCGAATTCACTTTTTTTTTCTCGTTCTTCCGCTTGTACACTCGTTGTTTCGTCGATTTTGTGTGTTTTTTTTTTCAAAATCGTTGCGTGTGTCGATGTGTGCGGGTGTGTGCATTTGTGTACCAAGCAAGCTTTGAATTTTGGAAGGTTTTTTTTGTCACCCCCCCCCCCCCCGCCCCGTTTTGCAAAAGCGTATAAAAGCTGGGGGCAATTCGTGTCGATCGAACGAAACATCGATTAGTCGTTGAAATCAATTTTTTCTTCGACACCTTTTACAGGGCGTTTTCCGACGTTTATTTCGCATGATTTCTTTTTCGCGCCCGATCTCGTTCGCTCTTCGTTCATCGTCAGTTCAACTTCATAAATTTGTCGTTTTCGTTCATTCGCAAAATAATCTTCCGATCGAAGAATCGGACATCACGCGATTTACCTTGACGCTTTGTTGTTGGTATTCCTTTTTTTTTTCGCATTCGCGCGTCCGCTTTTTTGCGCATTTCATTCTAATAACGGAAGAGCGGAGAAAGGGGAAAAAAAATGACGAACGACGCTGGTGGAGGAATCCACAATTAGGGAAATTTTCGCGAGATGGGAAACAAAAACGGCGATGGGATAAATTTTCGTGGGCGGTAGGGGAGGGTGGGGAGACGTTGTTTTCTTTTTTTTTTTTTTTGTTCTTTAGAAAAGTGAGAACGACGAGTATTTTTTCAGAGAGACAGAAGCAAGCGGTCTCTGGTTCGGCACCCGTCACTCCTCAGGCCAACAATCCGCCTTGTGCCGTTCCACCTCCCAGCATCTCCAGGAACCCTCTCAGAGGATCTAAATGTAAAGCGCTTTGATCGTCGATTATTTCGAAGATAAATACCGAAAGAGAAAGAACAAAGATAGAGAGGGAGAGGGTGGAAAAAGTTGTTCACTTTTACAAGTATTTTCTCAGCTCTGTTTGTCTCTGGGGCCGGTAGAGGGCGGGCGTGGACAAAGACTGTTTTCTCTTCTCCGCGATGCGAAATCGTTTCGTTTCTACCGATATTGGGGAATTTATCGCCGGTGGTGTTGTCTCGATCTTTCTGTTTTTCTTTTTCATACCGAGGGAACTTTCGGAGATGAAGGGGGAAAAAAAACACAAGTGTATTCCTCCACTGTCTCTTGCCAAACCGCTTGTGAGCTTCGACTTGATTAGACGATCGAAAGTGGCGACGTTGTTTCGAGAAAAGATCGCCGTTCGCGCGAAAGACTTTCGATTTTTCGCGATTTTTTTGAGAATAGAAAATGAAATTTCGAGGATTTTCTTCGTCTTTGATTTTTTCAGTATCGCCGAGTACGCGAAATTCTCGTTTTACATGCTTATTATCGATCGAACGATTTTTGTTTCGCGACAACGTTGCCAATTTCCTCGTCGCGATTTGGGTACGATTTTTTTTACGACTTGATTAGACGATCGAAACTGGCGACGTTGTTTTGAGAAAAGATCGCCGTTCGCGCGAAAGACTTTCGATTTTTCACGATTTTTTTGAGAATAGAAAATGAAATTTCGAGGATTGTCTTCGTCTTTGATCTTTTCAATATCGCCGAGTACGCGAAATTCTCGTTTTACATGCTTATTATCGATCGAACGATTTTTGTTTCGCGACAACGTTGCCAATTTCCTCGTCGCGATTTGGGTGCGATTTTTGTTTCTCTCCAATCGTGTTTCACTAACTGGCAGCAGCAAACAAGCTTAGAGTAATGCCTCAAAGCGTCTTTCTCACTCGCAAGCTCGTCCAAGGTTTCCTGTGTCGCACAGCCACGCGCAAACACGCTGGCGAAGTAAAAGAAAAAGATTGCGTTCCGGAAAAAAAAAGAAAAAGACGAATTAACCGCAGCTAACACCAAACACGCTTTCGTAGATTAACACTTTAAGCTGAATGTACGAATTAATTTGTCAATGATGGAAAATTGAAGAGGAAGAGAGAGAGAGAGAGAGAGAGAGAAAAGAATTGTTTTTCTAACAAACGTGTGTGGGATAACTTTTGTCGTGTGCACATCTCGAAACACGTGGGATCGATCTCATTGAAACACCGCATTATTACCGTTATTAACTCGTCCGAATGCGAGGATGGAAAAAGAGGGAAAATCGTTTTCCAGCCGAGGAAAAGAAAAAAAACAACCAAACACTTTGAGCAATTTCAATGTTGTACAGTTCGTGTTCCCCTCCACGTCATTGTAATTTTTTTTTTGCTCGTTTTCATTGCCATTCGCGTGAAATCCTGACGTATACCGTTTGTACAGAGTTTACTACAGAGAAAAAAAAAGAAGAATGCATTTTTCCGCCTTATTTCGCGATTTCTCTTCGACGCAGCAAAAGAGCAAAAAATAAAAGCTCAAAGGCTCGAAAAAAAAGGTAGAGATTCTCGATGGGAGATTTATGGACTTGAATAATGTTGAGCAAAGGGGGCGGCCGCTGACGGGATGCTTAAGGTGAGCCGATTTTCACAGATCTTAATTAATGCATGGCTCACGGATTTTTTCGTTTTTTACGTTACTTTTTTTTAATCCATTCGAACCCCCCATGTTTCTCTGTCATTCGATTACCCCGGAGCATAAATTCGATCGCACGAACATCGTCGTTTATTTTTCCTTTTTTTTTTCGCGACAATGATGAGGAACGATTTTGAAAAACAAACAAGAAGAAAAAAAGCAATAATCGGTGAGACTTTTTCTTTCGAGCGAGAGTTGTTAGAAAAACAATTTGAGCTGGAAAATAACTTTCTCCGACGATTGAGAGCAACGTTGGTAATACGGTGGTGGGTTTTCTTCGATAAGAGATGATTAAAAAGAGAACAAAAAGGAGCGACGCTACGAGCGGCAGCAAGTTGATTGGATCTGCGAATTTAGTTGAAGCTATTCACGATCTATCGCTAAATTATTATTATTATTATTACTACTACCTCACCGTTTTTTTTTACGTTGCATCCCCACAATGTGCACTCAATTTCGGAACATTCCGCAACATGGTATCTGTTTTTTCTTTTCGCCATTACACACATCCGGTATTGTTGATTTATGCTCGCGATTGCGCGACATTCTTTTGGGTGAAATGTTTCGAAACTTTTTTTTTTCGTCGTTTCGTTCACTCTCGGAGAGCATGTACCGTTCCGGTTGACGCTTTCAGCGATGACGAAAATTCATCGTCGAGTTTGTTGGTTCTCCCCCCCCCCCCTTCTTTTTTTTGTTGTTTTTCACGGTGCCTGTAATCGTTGACGAAATTCGCAGGGTTCCTGAGAAGCCGGCGCGAGAAGAGAAAGGAGAAGAAAGCGAAGAAGAAAAAGGACTCGATCGACACGGGCAGCAACAAGGAAGAAAAGTCTGACCTGTCAGTATATGCATGCTAAGCGAGCCTAGCGATGACAAATTTTTTTTTCTCGCTGTTTTCCTTTTCGAATTTGCCAATTGAACAACGCTTGTCGCGACGTTTCCGGAGGGATAAACGCGAAGAATTCATGAATATCGATGTTTTTTGTGGCGGAAACAGGGAGGAGAAGGACGAGAGCAGAAAATCGGAAACACCGACGCCGGAAGTCGACGAGGATGGCTTTTGCATAAGACCGAAACCCGATCCGTGGGAGAACGAGAAGGGATTTTATTCGTCGTCGGACACGGAGTCGGAGGACGAGCGGGAGAGGAAAATTCGCGTCGAGATCAAGCCGCTGAGCAACGGGGGAGCGCCTATGAGCGCGAGCGTCGATGAGCTGCGGGCCACCGTTGGCAATTTGTCGCTATCGCCCGCTCCGACCGTGAGTTTCGCGGAAGAAGCGTCTGTCGTTTTACTTTTTTTGAAAATATCTTTTTTCACCGCAATTCGGAAAAAACGTTCGAAAATTCTCCTCCTCCTTCTTCTCCCAGGGTCGAAGAGGATCGAACACGGACTCGGATCATCATATGAAAAGATCGCAATCGGTGTCGCAGCAGCTGGGCGGAAAACCGAGCTCGGACTTGCTCGGCCTGAATCTTTTCAACCCCAGCAGTACCCCGTCGAGCGCCTCAACGCCGACCGGAAGTCATCCTTACGCGCCGTTGCAAAGCCCGCCGGCTCTGTCGACATCTCCGGTGCCGCAGTCGGCGCCTCCGATGTCCGCACCCCCGACACGATTTCCCGGTAATTCTGGATGGCGATGGTACTCGAGAGCCATTGTGAAACCTTTTCGAGGAAAAAAAGGAGATGGTGAGAAGAAAACTTTGAGAAATTCAGATTTTTTTGGTTTTTTCCGGGAAATTTCGCAGAAGGGGATCTCTTTTCGGAAGTCGGTGACATAACGCCAGCGTTGCCGCCGAAGCAGTCGGTCTCGTCGACGCCGACGAGCTCGATCGCGATACCGAGGCCGCCGTCGCGTCGCGGCGAGGGCAGCACCGCGCGCGGGAGGATGTCACCGGCGACGATATCGCGAGCCGACAGCGTCGCGAGTCTGGAATTTCGCACGGCCGGTGTCGGCGTCGGATCGTCGAGAGGCCCGTCGCCGTTGACGATAGGACTCGCCGATACCATTCCACTCGCGGTCGCCTTCCACGAGATAATACACTCGTACTTCCGGGGCACCGACGAGACGCGCTGCCAGGTCAAACTCAGCGGTGACATGATGCTCTCGTTTCCGGCCGGTATCGTCGCTGTACTCGCCAACAATCCGAGCCCGGCCAAGCTCTCGTTTCGCATAAGAAACAGCAGCAGACTCGAGAGACTCTTGCCCAACAATCAACTCGTCAGCATGTAAGAAAATCTCGCGCGAGATCGCAACGCGCTGCTCGGTCGATAATCGACATCTCCGATGGTAATGTCGTTTCCCCATCGATAATCCCAAAATGGCCCCCGCAATTCGGTTTCAGTGACGCCACGCAGACTACCGTTGACAGTACAATATTCGAGTTTAACATGAGTGCCTTAACGACGTTGTTGCGACGCCAGGCCGAGCAAAATCCATCGGCGTCGTACTTCAACGTTGATATTCTCAAATACCAAATTAGGAATAAGGAGGGCGCTGGCTCGTGTCCGTTTCAGATCGTCGCCTACTGGAAGTGCGAGTCGACGCACACCGATCTGAAGGTAAAGAAGTTTCCTTCTTTTTTTGTTCGAAAAAAAATCAAATAAATGAAGAAATTAAACAAAAAATTGAACGAATTCAGATCGATTACAAGTACAACAGCCGTGCAATGGCGTCGGCCAGTCCGCTGTTGAATCTTCACGTCGCCGCCCCGATCGACGGCGGATTCAAGGGCCTTCACAGCAAGCCGTCCGCCCAGTGGCTCCCCGACACTAATCGTCTGCTGTGGAAGTTTACGGAACTGTCGCAGCACAGCGAGGGCAACGGCGTCGGTTCGTTAAAGGCGAGGGTCGAACTCGAGCACGGTCCCGGTACTCAGGGAACTATATTCACGCAATTCAATTGCGAGGGCACGACTCTTTCCGGTGTCGAGTTCGAGCTCGTCGGTCCCGGATACAGACTCAGTCTCGTTAAACGACGTTTCGTCTCTGGTAAAACGTTATCTCCAAAGTTTTTGGAGAAATCGAAATTCCGAAAAAATTCAACAAAAACTGCGATTTTTTCCGATTTTTTTTTTCACATATTCGAATTTCGAGCTTTGAACGAACGACTCTTTGCAGGAAAATACATATGTGACGGCGATTCGGATCCTCGAACTCGTTACGCCGCTCCCCCGTCCAGCGCCGATTGACGTTTGCCCGACTGGGCACCAAAGTGGGAAAGTTTGCCCACTTGATTCGCCTGTCGTTGACGCGAGTACGTTTTCATCACTGCCGACATCCTCAACGATCGAATCCTCGATCACTCAAAGAACTGGCTATGGGAAAAGTCCCGAGAGAACGAGAGGAAGAAAGAAAAAAAAAAAATCCGTCGGATACCACAAAGCGACGAGCTTTCGCCCGTTTTTTTTCTCTCAATCCGTCGCCCATCGGCGCGCGGGGAAAAAGAGCTCTTTTTCATTTCGAGAAACTTGCAATCTGTCGAAAACCACGAAGGCGCGTCTCTGAGCACCATCGTCATTATTATTTAACAATTTCAAAGTTTTTTCGAGAAAACTTTTGTGGATGAAAAACCGAGCGAAGGCGAGATGCAAAATTAATCGTAAAAATCTGCCGACGTCGAGTCTCCCGTCGGTGAAAAACGTTTTACATATCCGAGGAAACGGAGGATCAAGCTGATCGCGGCGAATTTTTCCGTTCCGAACGGAAATTGTACATGACTTTTTTTTCGTCCTTTCGGACGGAAAGCTCTCGAATTTGTTGGCTTTCTCTTTCCTTCAAAGCGACGACGATTTTATTCCGACTGTTCCGAGATTCTCGAGCTACCCTCTGCCGAGAGATGCCGAATTCCCGTTCGAGGTGGCGTTGATGTTCCTTCGAATCGAGCGTATCGATGGGTCTTTGGAGATTCATAAAAAAAAAATGAAACAAACTAACGAAGAAATAACGTTTGACTCGGACTTGAAAAAAAAAAAGAGAGAGAAAGTTCACCAAACGGGAGACAAAAAAACTTGGTCCATTCCCTCTCTCTGAACTTGAGAGCAAAATAATCCGTCTTGGGAGTTTTCTTTGCAGTTTTTTAGCCATTTTTTCATTCCAAAATAAACTATATCTATGGAAAAAAGCGGATACGCGGGAGACTTCTCCTTCGTCCGTGCCACGGCGTGTCGTTTGACAAGACGCGCAGGATGTACATAATTCAAAGTGAAAAGAATTAGAACGAGAGGCACGCTTTTTTTCCTCTTTCGTTGAGGAAAAAAAATCTCTCGAAACATTGCACTGACAAAACACTCGGATTGATGGAGAAAAAAAGAGGAAAAGTAATGCGATAACGCGCATAATTTTCAAATTTGACTGAGCGTGAGCGTCACTGAAAAAATGCGATTCAACGGCAATTTATTTATACAAATTTATTCTTGATTACAAAAAAAAACGCATTGCGACGAAACTGTGAGTGTTACGACTGTTGTTGTTGTTTTTTTTTTTTTTTTTTGGAGAATCGAAAGACCATTCAGGGGAGATTTTCGTGTGCGAGGGTCGCGAAATAACTTCCGGTAGTACGGTGCCGAGATGGAGGGGAGAAACACACTCTACTGTACGTGCAATCGCGTATTCACATGTATGTTATGCATAATAACGATTATAAATATTTGAGTAAACGTAGCGCGAACAAAATGACAAGAATTTAACAGAAAAAAAACGGAGACGCGAGGAAAACGAAGAAAAAATGGACGATACGCACGTTGTTACGTAATGAATCGATGGTTATTGTGTAAAAAGAAGAAAAAAAAACTGAGAAGAAAACGAACGATCGAGTTGGCATGTAATGTCTATGCTAATAAAGATCTAGAATATTTTACATAAATTACACGTTTTGTACATGGCAATTTTCTCTTTTTTGTCTCTTCATAAAACGGAATTTTCGAGAAGAAAATTGGAATTTTTTGAGAATTTCGAAAAAGTAAGAAACTCGGAGAAAACCTCGATTTTTCTTGCCCTCTGCTGCCTTTGAGACACGCAAGCGTCGATGCTACGAGGAAATCGAGTTTTCCCTTGGCATCTCGGCGTTGTTCGATCGTCAAATCGGCGAGTTTCGAAGAGCCTCGACGTCGGTTTCGAAAAGGCGGAAGAGAGTTTCCTCGTAATCGTGTATGTTATGCATAATAACGATTATAAATATTTGAGTAAACGTAGCGCGAACAAAATGACAAGAATTTAACAAAAAAGAAACGGAGACGCGAGGAAAACGAAGAAAAAATGGACGATACGCACGTTGTTACGTAATGAATCGATGGTTATTGTGTAAAAAGAAGAAAAAAAAACTGAGAAGAAAACGAACGATCGAGTTGGCATGTAATGTCTATGCTAATAAAGATCTAGAATATTTTACATAAATTACACGTTTTGTACATGACGATTTTCTCTTTCTTGTCTCTTCATCGACGTAAACCTGCCCGCGGGCGATATAAAAAGCGAAATTTTCGAGGAGAAAATTGGAATTTTTGGAGAATTTCGAAAAAGTAAGAAACTCGGAGAAAACCTCGATTTTCTTGCCCTCTGCTGCCTTTGAGACACGCAAGCGTCGATGCTACGAGGAAATCGAGTTTTCCCTTGGCATCTCGGCGTTGTTCGATCGTCAAATCGGCGAGTTTCGAAGAGCCTCGACGAGCGATCGAAGCTCGACGTCGGTTTCGAAAAGGCGGAAGAGAGTTTCCTCGTAATCGTGTATGTTATGCATAATAACGATTATAAATATTTGAGTAAACGTAGCGCGAACAAAATGACAAGAATTTAACAAAAAAGAAACGGAGACGCGAGGAAAACGAAGAAAAAATGGACGATACGCACGTTGTTACGTAATGAATCGATGGTTATTGTGTAAAAAGACGAAAAAAAACTGAGAAGAAAACGAACGATCGAGTTGGCATGTAATGTCTATGCTAATAAAGATCTAGAATATTTTACATAAATTACACGTTTTGTACATGACGATTTTCTCTTTCTTGTCTCTTCATCGACGTAAACCTGCCCGCGGGCGATATAAAAAGCGAAATTTTCGAGGAGAAAATTGGAATTTTTGGAGAATTTCGAAAAAGTAAGAAACTCGGAGAAAACCTCGATTTTCTTGCCCTCTGCTGCCTTTGAGACACGCAAGCGTCGATGCTACGAGGAAATCGAGTTTCCCCTCGGCATCTCGGCGTTGTTCGATCGTCAAATCGGCGAGTTTCGAAGAGCCTCGAAGAGCGATCGGAGCTCGACGTCGGTTTCGAAAAGGCGGAAGAGAGTTTCCTTGTAATCGTGAAAATCGATGTTTTCTCGATCCGCCGAAGGCGTCGGGCCGGAATGGCGAATTCTCCGAAGAATCGCGAGGGCCAGCGAGCGCTCGATCTCGAGATTCTCCTCGTCGAACGTGAACCAAAGCGCGAGAGCGCATCTCGTGCCCCGCAAAACTCCGCGTACACCGTGGAGATTCTTCTCCGACGCTGAAAAGGCCAGCACGCGTCCGCAGCTCGGCTCGATCGTACTCTGAATGACGGTGGCGCGCGAATCGCCGGCGAACACGAATTCACCTCCTTGAAAGTCCTCGTTCAGATATATTATCGCGGAATAATCGCGAAACGTGTACGCCGGCCATTCCGAAATGCACGTGCCGTTCTCCAGAATCACGCAGTTGTCGGCGTGAATCGCGTGACTCAAATCTCGCCGGTCCATCCGCGAATCTGCGAGTCGAACGAATTTTCCCATCGAATCGTCGTTGGAGGAAAATCGTCGGCGTAAAAAAAAAACAACAAGAATCCTCGATAAATTCTCGGTGGATTCTTTTTTTTTTTGCAAGTTTTTCGGAAGAAATACTCGCGATGAAATTTACCGGGCAGCGCCGACCGACAGGCCAAGTGGGTGTACGTGAAATGCAGACGACGATCGAGCTTGAAATAATTTTCCACGTGATCGCGAACCTCCTCGCTGCTCGACAGCGCGAGCGCCAAAATATCCGGCTCCAGTTGTCCAAAGTATGCCAACTGCGGAAACAAATTTTCTCATTTTTTCGTTACACCGAGGGCGAGGTTTTTTTTCACGATTTTTCGAAAAATTCTTCGTCATTACCAGAGCCGCTCGTCCGAGCGTCAAACCCTCGAAACGTTCGTACTTGGAGTGCGGACTCTTGTTACCCTCGTATCCATCGCCAACCACAGCACCGATCTGCAAAATTACTAAAATCATTTTTTTCATCAATTTCACGAGTTCCGTCTCTGCTCTTTTATTTTCATTATTTCTAAGGAATTTCCGGTCGTAATTCCTTGTAGAGAAATTGAACGAAATTTTTCTATCGATGCTCCACACGGAATAAAGAAAGAAATGGAAAATTTCAAAGATGGAAAAAAATTGCTCACCTTTGCGAGGTGTATCAGACTCTCGCATTCGCTGCGATTCAAGAGTCCTTCCGCCAAGTACCGCAATTCCCCGCCGAGATCGTCTTCGTCGGCAACGATGCGGATTTTCCTCTCGACCTTCACCGTTCGTTCATCCGCGACGAAATCATCGAGATTTTCCTGCTGTCGTCTCGTGGCGTTTCGAGGAACAAAACGCATCTCGAATTTCGGTGAATGACCGGGTGGTGGATGATCAGCAAACTGCAAATATGCGCAAAGTAATTCGCCATTTTAACTCTAGTCGGTACTCGCGATTATTCCTATCTCTCTCCCTCGCGCTCGTCTTATCTCGAGCGATAAAAACTTTGCGAAACACTAGCTTCGTTCATTCGAGAGTAAATATGCCCCTCGTGAGAGATTACGAGACTCGAAGGACGCACGAGAGAGTTGCATAACCGCAGGCGCAGTGGACGACGTGGATTTTCGCCTCGGATTCGATTCGAAAATCCAAAAAACCCCTTAAGAAACTTCAAACGGAAAGGAATCTTTGAAAATATCATTTTGACAAGAAAAACACCGAATGCCAATTTTCCTAGCAATTTTATCACAAAATATCGACGATAAAACGAGGTACCGGAAAATAATTGACGAAACTCTGGCGTACGATTTATTTTTCTATTTTACAAAACACATTTTACAATTGATAGAAAAATATTCCGTGAATTAATGTTTTTTTTTTATAAGTCAATTTCGCGATTTACCTGCTCCTGATTGGATTTTTTGGGCGTCTCGTCTCGTCTCGACTCCTCGCGCGTCGTGGTATTCATCCGCACCTCGATGTCTCGAAATTCCTCCAGGATGAAGAGCGACAATCGTTTCTCGTACTGCTGCCGTTCGGAATATTCCGCAGCTTCCTGCGAAATTTTATTCAAGGCGATTTTAGAACGTCGAGGAGGGAGGAACTCGCGCGATTAACGCTGGACGAGAGAAAAATGAAATTTACCCGTCTGGGAGAGAAAAAATCCTCTTGGACCTTTGGCAAACTCGCGTAATAACGCTGGTTCTTCAGCATCGTTTCCTCGCTCGGATAAAAGAGCAAATAACTCGAAACAGCCGCGCAAGTACTTTTGATGTCACCGACTGAATCGTAACGAAGTGAAAAAATGAATTTTAGCATAAAAATTCCTCGAGCGGTGACGAAAAGATGGTGCAATTTGCAGAAAAATGTTGACCGATCTCTCGTCCTGATAAAACGAGGGAATATTTTTTCACGTTCTTGCTTTTGTCGGATAACAACTGCGTGAAAATTTGATAATTCCAGGGGAGTCGTTTTCTTTTTCGGAATTTCTCTCGAGCTCTCCGCATTCGAGACCGTGCCTCGAGAGTGATTCTCATCAAGTGGATAACGCTCGTAAATGTAATTGAACACACGAGTTGGACATGAAAATATTCACGCCGAGGAAGAAAATAATTGCTAATTCAGTCAGGATTGCACCATCGTCAATTCCGTCAATAATACGAAAATTAGGGCGTACGAATTAATTGGATAATCGACCGTTTCTCATCGAGTTAATTGCGAGACACTGTGAGCCTGTGAGATGTCGCTGATGAGGCATCTCGAAAAAAATAACATCTCATTGCATAATTTTTGTAAAAAATCTGTGTAATTACCCTTGTAATACGCGAATTGTAAATAGTGGTAGTGACTGGGCAGCAAATCAGCGTGATACTCGCCGTTCACGTGATTCATACGTATCGAACAGCTCTGCTTACATTTGAGGCAATAAGCGAAATGATCTGCGATCGAAAAAAGCGATAAGAAATTATTCGTCTCGATGTACGTCTTTCATCGACTGAGAAATTTAAAAAAATGAAATCTTATCGATATTTCCGTGAACGTAAGGTTGAATAATCATTTATTTTATGATTTCATGGTAAAATATTCGAGCGTTCGAAATATCGAAATAGTATGTTTGCTTTTTTTTTCCTGCGAGAGTATAAAAAAAATGGCAAAACTTACTGGCAACAGACGACGTGAATTCCGGAAGCCAGCCTTGATTGAAGTGTCCCTCGCAGTAATATCTGCAATCTTCCTCGCTTTTGAGATACAAATTGAGCGAATTTTCAAAATTCTTTATCACGTCGTCGTAACGCCCTTCGTCGTAAGCCGCCACACCGTTCACGTAATACGTCACGAAAGGCTCGACCTCGTAATTCGTTACTTTGGACTCTTCCACTTCCGGCAGTTTGAGATAAAATTGCAAATTCTTCAGACTCATCTCGTGCTTCGGATGCGACGTCAGATACGTGAAGACCGCGCTCGCAGCTTCTTGAAAGCGATTTTTCTATGGGTTTTGAGAATTTCAGGGAAGAAAACAAACAATTATCTTCACCAGCGTTGCGATTTTATCGTGCCCGGCGTTTTTTTTTTTTGCTCCTCACAAAAAATGGAATAGGATATTTATGAAGAAACGAAGTTTGGTACGAGACGTCTTATCGCATCCGCGAGCTGACTACGTATTTTCTGACCCCACGGTAATAAGAATCTCTCTCTCTCTCTCGTATCTTGTTACGACAAAATTCTCAAAATAGTTCACTTCCGGACTCGTCGCTTTTTTTTCATCTCAACTCAAAAAGCGCGAATTTTTCATAATCAACGAGAGGGCGCGCTCGGCGACAAATCCGAACTTCATCTTTTGCGATATTATCAAGATATTCGCATTCGTTTGATTATTTCAATTTTTTTTTTGAATTTACATCGAGTTAAATGGACATGTGCGAATAAATTCGTCGGAAAATACTGCCTCGTAAAATTCGCACGACGAATTGCGACGATGAATTTCGACGCTCTCGTTTTGCGCTCCGCAAAGTTGACCCAGATATTTTATTGCCGAGTAAAACTGTTGACATTCGCTGTTGAAGCAACGACGAAAATTTCCGACCGAGAATCTCTTAATTTATTTTCAAAAAAACCTGTTACGGCGCTTTTCTTTCGTTTCCTCTGCCCCGAGTTTCATTTTGACAAAGACGACACGCGATATCCATGAGAAACAAAGCAGAGAAAAATGAGAGATAAATTCTCAGGCTGCGCGTGGCGAGATTAACCACAAGGACCGCGATACCGCGCAGTTTCTGTTCCCTTTATCCTCGAACGCTTCGTTTTGCGTCAAGCGTCAAGCGTCTTTTATTACAGTCACGTTTCGTCATTGCAAAAAAAAGGCATTCGATTATTCCTCAATTAAAAAAACATTTCAATTATTTCGACTCTGAAATATGCCTTTTCCAATCCGAATTTTCAATTTTTTCAGTCAAACGGGAGAAAGAGAAGCTCTCGTTCTATTTTCGCACAGTAAACACAGCGTTTACCGTCGAAGCTTCCGGCTGTTGAGAGCGACGATGCAGGCCCCTTGTTGACGCTATGGACCGCGGGTTCAAAGTCGTATAATTTTTACGAAAAAAGCTGTTTTAGCCCGGTAGGGAAATAAATCGCGTGGGTTTGACGTCCGTTGCCAAAAATCTTGCGCAATCTTGCCATTTGCGTTTCAATTTTTCGACGAATCGTTTCGACGAAGCTAAATTTTCACCGACGAAGAAGCTACGATCGATTTTTGGAGGAAAAACATTTCGACCCCCGAGTGACACGCGTTTTATTTTCAAATTTTTTCGTTTTAATATTCTCACTGAAGCGATTTACCTTGTAATAACACATCTGGAGATACTCGTAGGCCGAAAAATCGGCGAATTTCTTCTCGACATCCTTCGGCAATCTTTTGAGATATTCCGGACCCATCGAGTCTCTGTAGTTCTGATTGCACTTCATCAGGCAAAGAGTCTCGCGTATTTTCTTCTCGTAAAAATGGAGATCCTCGACGTTGTGGGGAAATATCGGCTGCGAACCTGCAGCGCTCTCGCGACAATCTCTTCTGCACTTTATCACCGCTTTTTTGTATTCTTTGTAGCTGATGAAAGAAAAAAACGAATATTACCACTCTGAAAATCGTCGAATTTCAATAATAATAATAATAATACCGACAACGATAACACACATTATTAATGACGGTTCCCCGTCGGTAATGTCGCTCTGTCGTGCAACAATTTTATTTTCTAGAGGAAATTTTTCAAAAAAAATTTGCGAATATTCAAACACTTTGATTCTCTTTAGATTACACCGTAAATATACCGGCTTCTTTGCGGAAATCTCGTGTACGATTGTGGAAATGCGAAAAATAGAACGCTGATGGTGTGCAAAAGAATTCGTGAATCATCGATGGAAATTTCAATTTTTTTTTTTCATTTTCGGTAAATAGAGGATAAACGCCGGTGCAAATACCGTCGAATAGCTTCGGTGAATCCTTCGATGCATTCGTCCCAATCCTCGTCGAGGTAAGCCTGGACCGAGTTTTTCCAAGTTTCTTCGAGATTCGGCGTTTCCTCGTGCTCCGAAAATTCGTTCCACGAAGAAATCTCCGCCTCGATCATCGTCGAATCTTGGCTGATTTTCTCGTCCCACGCTTCGTCGGTGGATATCTCATTTTCGGATTCATCGGCGATCGAGTCGCTCGCGATCAGCGGGGCGCACAAAGCGATTATGAGAATAAAACGCATCTCGCGTTGCTTTTTTCTCTTCACTGAGGAAAAATAAAGGCTACACGTTTATCGTTCGACGCTTCGGAGACGACTGTCTCGCGCTCGATGGAGGAGGAGCGAGAGCAGCCTCTCTGTGAAGCCAGTTTTGTTCTGGGAGAACTGCGACCGACCTCGAGCCATATGGAAAGAGAGAGAGAGAGAGAATGAGAAAAAAAGACGTCTGGATGTGCGTGGGCCAAAGTGTGTGCTTCGGTCCATGCGAGGCCGCAGCATCCAAACGAATCCCCTCCAACCAAACTTTATTCGAATCTCACATCCTGTACGGAGAAAAACGGTCATTGAAAAGCAACTTTTTCCAATGATTTTTCATAGCTCTGTCGTTGGCGATTTTTCACACTCAATTAAATCCCCTCGGAGTATTTCCCATTTTTCGCTGTACGAGAGATGAATTTAACGATAATACGGAAGGTGTGTGCTCTTTTTTTTTTGGAATTAAATTTCTATCATGTTCTTGTGTTTCAAATTTTTATTATACGAAGATAAGCAGCTTTGTCGTTTCTCTTTTCACTCCTGCATGAGATCCACTTTGGGGAGATTTGAATTTGAAAATTTGAGCACCACTTTTCTCGCCCGGTATCTTCATCGAGTGTCGTTCAATATTTACTAATACGAGATCCGTCGAGTCTCGGTGATTCTACGATTGCTCCTCTGTGGATTGTTCCAAGGGGAAAATTTAGCGCGACAGCGGTAATCCAACTTTTTAACATCTACGTTACTCGGCTGACGACATTTTGGTGGATAAAGCGCAATCGGGAGGTTCAATAATTGCTTCAAAGTCGATGGTTTTCTGAAAATACTCGATACCATGAGATCCGACGATTTCGTATACGAGAAAAAATTGGGCTCCGGCTCATTCGGGTGAGAGATTAAACATTTTTTCTAAATTTCCTCGAATTTTATATTTATCGCCCACTGTTCGAAATCATTTTATTAATCAGCTGTGTTTATCGCGTGAGATCGAAGATCAACAACACACTTTACGTGATCAAGGAACAGATCGGCCGATCCACGACTCGGGCGAGTTTTTACAAAGCGATATTTTCTCCCTCCCCTGTTTTTCCTCTTTTTCTTTGAACTTTTCGTCGTTAAAACAGATGGTGGAGAACGAGATTGAGATTTTGAAAAAAATGCGTCATCCGAACATCGTCGCTTATCACGATTCGTGGAGCGAAGATAAGAAAGGATACATCCTGATGGAGTACGCATCCCGTGGGACTTTGAAGCAACTTTTGGAAAATTACGGCAAACCCTTTCAGGAGGATGTAAATGTTCCGAAGCAATCGGCCTTCTCATTTTTTCTCCCGCCGAAATCTGTCTCATTTTTGAAATTTGTCTTTTCTCACCGACGCAGGATGCTCTGTATCTCTTCGCGCAAATCGTCCTCGGCGTCCATCACATACACAAGCACTCGGTCCTCCATCGGGACTTGAAGCCGGGAAACATAATGCTGCACGGATCGCGCGGCGACATCGTCAAGATCGGCGACTTTGGAATATCTAAAAGCGTCAAAGAGTGAGAGAATTAGTATTGATTCATCCGTGATGACGCGAATCTGCGTGCTTTTTTTGCAAATTCTTTTTTTTCGCAGAGACGTGGCTCAGACTCGCGTGGGAACGAGGCTGTACATGGCTCCGGAAGTTTTGGAAGGAAAAACTTACGACTACAAGTGCGACGTTTGGAGCAGCGGCATAATTCTCTACGAGCTGTTGACAAACAAGTTTCCCTTCAACACAAAAGTGCGTTCGAACCGCTTGGAATTTAGCGCGAAAACGAGTGACGACGAAAAATTGACGCGTACGAATGTTTTTCGATAAATCGAGCAAAAGTCGCTGAAGAGAATTTTGTCGCGTTTGGTTTTTTAGAATCAGGTGGAGTTGATACAGCATATAAGCAAAGCTCGCGTGAGGAAACTTCCGAGCGAGGGTTTGAGCGCCGGAACGATGGACATGACGTACAAAATGTTGAAGAGGGACCCGACGAAGAGACCGCGCTCGGGCCAGCTGGTGCTCTGTCCCGTGTTGTTGTCGTCGATAACGAAAGTTTATCTCAACGTCGGCAGGATCGAGAAAGCGATGATTCTCGGTGTGGAGACTTTTAAAAATTTCATGGGCAAAGCCGAGTCGGACGGATCCAAGTGAAGGAGGCTGCATTTTTTTTTATCGGTCGGACTCGCTTTTGCGCGATTTTCGACGAGACGTTTCTCGCGCGGTATTTGGCGATATTCGGCGATTACAAAATCGACGAATCTCGATGATTTTTCAACCTCGTTTATTCTCGCTTTTCAACATTTTTCTTCTCGTCTTTCCTTTTATTCATCTCTAATCCAATTCACAATTCGCTTAGCAGAGTGTAACAACATTAAGACGCTTTTGCCGATTAAATGTGTATATCAATAATGTTTCTAAGAATAAATTATTCATTTTTTGTGTCGCAATCCGCAATTTTCCTTCTCGTTTTTCACCTCCAGCGCGTGGAATTTAAATCGAGAGCCGAAAAGAAAACGTTCGGATTCTCCCCGCGGTTTGATTGTTTTTCGTCGTCGTGTTGATATTTTTCAAAAATTTCTTCGTTAACCTCCGAGTCGAATTCGAGTGTTGGAACGTGGAAAAACTGAAGAGCGAAAAAATTACGTGTTTGCGACGAACGATCGCGTGTAATTAATTAAGAATTCACGTTTTCGCGAATCTTAATCTTCGTCCCTTTCGCTTCGTCTCCGTAACAATAATTTATAATCCTGTCGTTAAAAAGGCGCGCGCGGCGATTAAACCAGATACGAGATTGAATAAAAATATCGAAGAAACGATTAATATCCCGTTCGAGGAAAACGTCGACGCAATTTTCACCTTTTTCGTCTCTGTTTTCGTTTTTTTTTGTTTCGAACAATTTTGCACGTCGCGTCAAGTTTTCGCGAGAAGCAAAGTCGTCCGTGCATCACAACCCATTTCATAAATTCGAGAGATATGTCGCTTATGCGTTTATTCTTTCGTTAAATAATCATTTCCTCTTCTTTAAAACTAGTCGGCAGAGTATTGTTTTTTAATTCATTCGTTTAATTCATTTATCAACTTTTCATTGCGATCGAGCGACAAACATCGAGACGCGATTCATAGAATTTCCAATCGCGATTTTAAAACGTGAAAAGACACCTTAACAACGATCGAACGACGACAATTAAGAGGACGATTAAGTTGGCTTCCACAGCGATTACGATAATGAAACAGGACTCTTTTTTTTTCTCTCTCTCTCTCTCTCTCTCTTTTTCTTTGCTATTCGCTAATTATTTATTACGATTTCTAATCAACGATTATTTTACGACGCAAAAATTGAAGATTACCTCTTTTTCTTCTCGTTCGTCATTCGAGTGTGTTTGAGACGCAAATAACGGAAACATCCAGCGTTTCCACGGGAGTTTGGTTTCTCTGGAAGATTTTTCGCGGTTTTTTCAAACTTTTCTCCTTAGCCTTCGATTCTACAGAGACATCACGTCTCAACATCCTCATCTACGGGAATGTCAAGTTTTTTGCGAATTTCACGAAAACAAAAAAAAAGAAAAACCAAAGAACGAACCGCGAAGAGCGAGTTCGAGAAGCTATCGCGCTTTTCTCGAACATTTTCGAAAAAAAAAAACCATAGAAATGTTGTCTTTTCGTTTTTGAAAATTCTGCGGAAACTCAAACTCCCGATTTTTGGTTGTTTTTTTGTTACTTTCTTCTCGTAACATCGCAACAATCGGGTGAAGCCTTGGATAGAAAAAAAAGGAGAGAAAAGAATGGATCGAACGTCAACGTCAAACTACGAATCATTCAACGATTATTATCGCCCCTTGTAAAAGCTCGCATGCACAAAGAAAACGACAAACGCAACGACCAAGGATCAAAGTTTGAGCCGTGCACAGCGAAATTCCTCGTTAATATTTTCACAGTTTTTTTTTTCTCCACAAACTGTCGGAATTTACAGCGAAAAGTTCAACACCGATAGGCGAGTTTATTCCGTATCCTCGAAGCGATTTCCGGTGGGAATCTTCAACGTCTCGAGACGCGATTCGCCACGAACAGGCTAAAATCAATCATCCCTCCGTTTGTTTGCGTTTTCGTGCGTAAAGATCGAACGGCGGCGCGAGTAAAACAAATAAAACAACAAATCTGAACACCGTAAGAAAAAAAGATGCGCTTTTTCTTTCTCTCGGAGAGAAATGTCCCTCGCGACGTTCGTTTCGAGGGAAAAAAAAGGACAAGCATCGAGACTCGAGATTGCAGAAATTTTGAATAAAGTTTGTCCATTTTTTTTCCGCATTGTTTTTTTTTAAATCGTCGGAACGAGTACTTCCGGTGTTACCATTCTTCCTTTGCCCCTTCGAGTGTGTCATAGCTTCGATAAAAAGTGGGCAGCCGATTTTATCCGAAATTAAAAAAAAAATAGAGAAAAATCGATGAGATCGAACGAATACTGCACAGCAGACGGGGGAAAATGATAAAAATTCTTAAAAAACGAACGAACGAACGGCGTTTCAGTCGGTGGACGATTATTCGCGGCAGGGTTGTGAGGAATATTTGTTTTTCCTTCTTTTTTCACCCAGTGTCCAAAACTATCGGTACGCCGACGAAGAAAAGAAAAATAACGATGTTTTCTCATCGCAGAGGGCCGATCCCCCTAATTTCGTATTAATTATATGTATATATATACAGATGATCGCAAAATATCACGCGCGAGAGCCTGCTGGCTCCCGATTAAAAATTATTTACATCGATGCGAGAACGATACGACGAGCGATCGGGAGGGAAAAAAGCGAAAAGAACAAGCATTCGAGGAACGGGAAACGTCGATACGATTCGGGCTCTGTTTTCTTTCCTTTTTTCTTTTCCTCGACCGTTCAGCGAGCGCATTTCCATGCTTTTTTCCGTCATCGTTTCGTTCGAAGCCTTTGCGTATAAAATTAAATCGAGGAATAACGGATCGTCGGATTTTTCCCTCCGAGTCTGTCTCGCGAGCGAAGGAAAACTCAAATTTCGCACTTCCGGTGGTTTCGCGATCGATGAGCGAAATTCACATCGCTTCCGTCAATTTTCCTCGCTTCGTTAAAAACTGCACGAGCCTCGCTGAAAATTCGAGACTCGGCGGAGGCTTTTTAGAAGAAAAAAACCGAAAAAACGCGAATTTAATTCCATTTTTTCGTCATATTTTGTCCTTTTGCAAAAAAAAAAAAAAGATTTTCACTTTACGAGTTGAAGCTAGCGGAGATCGATCGTCGAATCAATTTCATAGAGAAAAATCGTTTTGACCGCAAAGCACGAAAAAAAAGAGATTTTCCCACGATCGCGAGACTCGGACGATAAAATAATAATAATAATAATAATAATAACAACAATGATAATTCGTAGCCTTCTCCCGAGATGACGTCAGCATCGGTGATTTCATCACTTGTTTGCTTTTTCATCGATACGAGTTAAATTTTTATCCGCAACGGAAGTGACGGCGTTATCGACGTTGTCGACTTTGTAGCGTTTCAAGACCTTTCTCGTATCGATACTGGCGTCACTTTTATTACTAAATTTGATCGACGATTTCGCCTCGTTGACGGTTAATTTCGATAATTGATGGGTGGTCGCGGTTTCGATTTCGTTGTTTCGACGCCAAGGCACGTTGCCGAAATTCGACGACGACGACGACGAAGACGACGACGTCGAGGGCGTCCCTCTGACGCGAGAATCGCTCGCCGTTGGTTTCGAAGGATTTTTCGCCTCGCCGTCGAGCGACGAGGGCGCCACGTACGATCTCAGCGTCGCGGACGCGCCGCGAGAGGGCTGCTCGCTCGTCGTCGTCTTGATCGTCGCGTTGTTTACCTCGTGATTGGACGTTCGTCGGTCGACGCTGAAAACGAAGCCTTGCGTAGCGCTGGGCAGTGGATTGTTATAATTATTGGTGCTCCTGTCGACGGCGTCCTTCTCGTCGCCCTTGCCGCCCGTCGGCGAATCTTTCTCCTCCGCGATCCTCGGCAACTGCGTCCCGCCGCACGAATTCGACAGTCCAACCGATGCTAAGTTTATCGAGATAACGTGCGACAGTTTCGTGTACTCGCTCGTTTGTTTCGTCTCCGCGGATGACTTTTTCTCGCTCGATTTCGCCTCGTTCGCGTCCCTCGTCTGCGCCTCGCTCGTCTCCTCGACGCTCTCGTTCAACGACGCCTGCGTCTTGGTCGCCCTCGGCGTCACGCGCACCACCGTGTTCGCCAGTGGCGATATCGACGTCTTGTTCTCCGCCGAACGCGGATGGAGCCTGTCCGGGCTCAGCGCCCGTCGCAAAAGCGGCGATCCTGGCTCGGCCGATTTCGGCCGGCCGTAACTCTTCTTCTGGCTGCCCGGTGTCGACAGAGACGCACCTTGAACGTTTTAACGATAAGAGCGGTAATAATGATGAAATTTCTAAACGGCTCAAGGTCATGGGGGATACCCCCGCCTCCGTCGAAATTTAGAAAAATTCTCAGGCAAAATCTATAAATCGGATCGATTTGAAATTTCTTGCGAGTATTTAGTCACACAACACGGAGGGACCGACGACTTCGCAATTTCGAAATTTTGCAAAAAAATTTTTTTGGAGTGAAAAAATTTTCAAAATTTCGAAATTCTAAAATCGTCAGTCCCTCCGGACTGTATCTGTATTTGAAATTTACCCGGACTGTACGATTGCGTCGTGTTGGAACTTCCGGGTTGATGTCCCGTGGGGAAAGCGAGAGGACTCGGACTCCTCGTCGGACTCGCCGGTATCGGCGATGGACTCGGGGTTCGCGCCAGTGGCGACAGCGGTATGTGACCGACGGATTTCCGACGATTCGGCGAATGTATGTTCTTGGCAGCGGTGTGCAATTTGTGTTTCAGTCCGTGCAACGTACTCGGACGCTGGTAGTGCGACTGATTGGGAATGTTGGCGATACTGCCGCCGGTGGACGTGCTGGACCCGGGTGAGGATGAATTCGGGCTCGAACCGGGACTCGAGTTTCCGGTCGAGTGATAAGCATCCGAGGTTGGACGATTGGTCGGCGGCGACGGACTGCCGCCAACTGCCTTACCGACCGCGGTAAAATAAGGCGACGATTCCTGCTGCGGCGGCAACGACCGGGAAAACGACTGGAACGAACGACTCGGCGTTACCATGGACGGAGAACAAATTCCGGCTGCCATCTAAAAATTCATCGTTCAAACTCGTCAGCATTCGTTCTTTTATCGTCTCACGAAAAGAATTTCATGAAATTTCGGGCGATCTCTCGCGAATACTCGAATTTTCAAAGCAACGGCTCTTCTCGATTCGTTAATGAACGCAACAACGATTTTCTGTTTTTCGTTTTTCCCTCGGTCAACGTGACGAAGGCTTCTTTCGAGCGAAAGCGACAGTGTCGAAGATCGTCGAGAGTGCCGTGGTGAATGATTACGAAATGAAAAGAAAAAATCGAGTTTTGAGGACGTTAACGACGAGAGGATGAATTATTCAACGAGAAATCATACCATAAGCGGAGGTTTGCTGTCGCTGGGTAGAATGGGTGCCGACAAGGGGCAACTGATACTTAACGGCTGTAACGAAACAACAACAAAAACGAAATCTTTAGCGAAAATGCCTCTCAGTCTTCCGCCGGTAAATCATAATAATTCGAAAACGAAAAACCAACGAGGAAAAATCGATTTCGAAAAATGCCTTTTTTTCATTCTTTCAAGCGTGCCGGGACGGTTCAATGACGAGACGAAATCAATGAGGCTGAAAAAGTTTGAAAAAAAAGAAGAGAAGGCAGAATTTTTTAACAAGAACGCGTGTCGTACCTGTTGCATCTCGACGCTCGCGCGCTTCGAACTGATGCGTCTGAACAGCGAGGCTTTTCGCTTTTTTTCCGACTGATCCCGCTTCTGCTTTCTCTGCCTGTGAAGCGTACGTTTCGCCATTCTGCTCTGCGCCAATTCTCGTTTTCTGCCGCCGGTTTTGATGCTCGTGTTCTCGAGCGGCGTACTCCGCAGCGTGACGTGATCACCGCCGCTCAGCATCAGGCGCAACACTTGCGTGTGAAAGAGACCCTGTACCGTTTCGCCGTTAATGTGAGTTATGAGATCGCCCGGCCTCAGACCGGCCTCGAAAGCTGGACTCGACTGATCGACAGCCTAAAAGGAAAAGAGAGAAATCCGACTTTTAATAATGCTCGTTCGAATTGCAACAATTATTATCAACGATCAATTATTTCCAAATCATAACCGACAGGGTCGACAAGCATTTTGTTTGCCAGCGTTCAAACGTTTTTTTTTTTCATCGACCGAACAAGTATCAAAAATAAAATAAAAACGATCAATCGTCAAAACCGCGTTATTCGTCAGAATTATTTTTTAGAATTATTTCATCGTTATTAGAAAGCTGGACTCGACTGATCGACAGCCTAGAAGGGAAAGAGAGATACTTTTAAAAATGCTCGTTCGAATTGCGTATACTTGTAACCAATTACAAGATTACACAATTATTTCCAAATCATAACCGACAGAGTTGACAACCATTTTGTTTGCCAGCGTTCAAACGTTTTTTTTTTCATCGACCGAACAAGTATCAAAAATGAAATAAGAACGATCAATCGTCAAAACCGCGTTATTCGTCAGAATTATTTTATAGAATTATTTCATCGTTATCAGCATTGGAATTGTCGTACGCGAAATCTTTCAGCTCACCATGACCAAATGATGCATCGTATAAAAGTCACTGTCGCCGTAATAAACCCTGATGGTATGAACGGTAAATCCAAAACCACATGGTCCCCGACGTATGATTATCGGTGGTTTCAGACTCGTTACGAGAGGACTGAGTTCCCGGCAGGGTGAAGTATCTCGAGACGACGCCGTGGAGGAGCCACCGGGAGATTCGATGGACTGACCGGAGATCACTTGATCGTCTGAAAAAAAACCATCGAATAAAACCGCTAAAACGACGAGGAGCGACGATGAAACAGCGACGTAAAATCGTCGCCGCCGACTCACAGGAAAAATCACTAGCCGGTATGACTAAAGACAGTCCGCTGGTGGAGGCTGATTTGATGACGGAACGTGATTTCTGTTTGACCGTAGGCGGCAGGGGCATCGCGCTGAAAGATTCGAACGAGTCCGTGCTGGAATTGTGCTTGTCCTCGGTGGAATCTCTCTTGGCCGCCACGAGGTCGAGTCTAAAAACGGCGAGAAAAAAATGTCCTCGTACCGATCTCGCCATTTCGTTTCCTGTTTTTTACGTTTTTCAACACCGCTTGCGAGTGACGACTTGCGAGTGAGATTGCGAATAAAGTGAACGGAAGTACACGTAAAAGTGGCGAAGTAAAGTCGAGAAGAAGAGACAAAATATCGCGGGGATGAAGGAGAATTACGAAAATTGAGGGAAATCGAGTATTCCACGCCCCCCTCTCTCTCTCTTTTATCTTTTTGTAAACAGTTGTGGCAAAATGACTCACATGTGATCACCGTCAATGGAAATACTGAACCTGGGAAGCTTATCCCGGGACGAATGAGTGTGCCGTTTCCGGTGAATCTGCGGGCTGATGTCGTCCGATTCCGTCTGCGACGAATCGGGGGTGCTCTGATTGACGGTGTTCCCGTCGAGCGTGACGTTACCCTTGACGATCGTCGAGCGAGATTCACCGCTGCTGCTGCTGACGGACATGAGGCTCGTCGTCGAGGCGTCGGAGCTTTTGTCCGATTTGTTGAGGCTCTCCGAGGCGGCCGCGTTGCTGCTCCTGGCAGTGCCGATGCTGCGATTTTTATCCACGCTCGTCATCTTTTCGATCGCCCGCAGCGGCGGTGAGAACGTCACCGACGAGCTCGGCGAAATCTGCGACAGAGGGCGCTCGAATTCATTGCGAAACAGCTGTTTCTTCGTGAAGGAGTCAAACTCCCTGTCGACGTTTTGCGACGGCGGCGGTGGCGGCGGCGGCGGCGGACGGGTCTGCGATATCTTGCGCGACTGCGGCGAGTACGACGAGAACGAGCCGAACAGCGGCGAGTCGTCCGTGTCGTCCGTGTCCTCCCCGATGTCGTGATTGTAGCGGTCCATTCGGGCTTTAACGGTATTTATCAAGATTATCGTTGCCATCGCTACCGATTTTGGAAAATCAAAAAAAAATACGCGCGCGACGTTTCGAGCGAAGAAAAGAAAATCGTAAAATGCCTTTATTCGGGACTGAGGAAAATCAACGTTCGGTAGCTTCGTTTTGAAAGAAAAAAAAAAAAACTTGAAAATACATCGAGTATCTCGACGGTGAAAAAGAAGCTCACTGTCGAAATAACTCGTGTCCTCCTCGTTGGTCAGCTGCGGCACGAATTCGGCCTTCTGGCGTAGAAGCGAGTTCCAATTGACGCCGAAGAAATACGGATGATCCTTGACCTCGTGGGATCCTCCGGTGCCCAAACGATCGCGCGGACTCTGCTGCAGCAGGGCCGTTATTATGTCCTTGGCCTCGGACTGAACGGGCCAATCTTCCTCGTCGGGCCACTCGATGTCGTCTGAAAGGGGGGGAAAACGGAAGCGAATCGTCGTCAAACGAAATTTCCAAAACTTTCGCGCCGAAAGCAATTTTCCAAAAATTCCAGAGAAAAAACGGAGATTATCGCTTTTTTTTCTTTACCATTGACCGTGTGGGCGAACAATTCTTCCGGTGTTTCGCCGAAGAACGGCACGCAGCCGATCAAAAATTCGTAAAGAATGATCCCCATGGACCACCAATCGACGGGCTTGCCGTAGCCTTGACGGAGAATCACTTCCGGCGCTATGTACTCCGGCGTACCGAAGACCTGCTTGTCCGAAAACTGACGAGTATCCCGGTCGATGTAACCCTCGTAGAGATTCGTAGCGACTTTTCGTTTGGAACAACAATATCAATAATATTAACAATAACGATTGTAGGAGACGGAAAAAATGTTGCGCATCGAAAATAATACTCACGGGACATTAATCCCATTTTACTCAGCCCGAAATCCGTCAATTTTATGTGTCCCAAGGCCGTTATTAAAAGACTGTAGAAGAGAAATTGGATACATCGTGAATGATGGTTTGAGGATGGAAATTTAACCCTTACTTGCCACACTGGGATAATAAAATACCCCAGGCTCTTTTTTCTTAATTTTAAGTACCTAATCGTTAGGTAAGGGGCCTATAGTGACATCTGTCAATTGTTGGAGAGTGCGACTAACTTTTAGGCCCAATAGCATTATGTTAAAGCAGTTAGTATGTCTTAAGCAGGCGTCTAAAGTCGCGTGGGGTAGAAGACCACCTCAGTGTGGCAACCTTTTCTGAAAAACCTTTTGCTACACAATTTTTTTTCCTGTACTAACACATTAGACGAATATTCAGTTAAATTTTTAGCCAATTCTATCACGGAAAAAAAAAGTGATAAATTTTTTTGTAAAAATTGCCATTTTCCAACTTTTTTCAACTCTGACATTTTTTAAATATATTTAAATGAAATATTCGGCTTTATATCCTATATCATCTTTCAGAGTAAGCTTTTCATATGTTCTAAAAAAATTTTCAAGGAAAAATAATCGAAAGTTTATATTTTATAACAGTTTTTGTCGCTGGGGTAGAATCTTACCCCAATGTGGCAAGTGCGTGATTTTACAGAAGTGTGGCAAGTAAGGGTTAAACGACAGAGACGTCAAAGGCGATACCAACTTGTCGGGTTTCAAGTCACGATGAACGATCCCGTAACTGTGCAGGTATTCGACCGCGAGGACGGTCTCGGCGAAATAAAATCTCGCCATATCCGGCGGCAACGGTCCAATGTTCTTCAAAAGATTCGCGCAGTCGCCGCCCTCGACGTATTCCATAACCAAGCACAGGTGTTTCTGAAGAAGCATAGGAAAACGAGAGAAATCATCGATTTTCACGAGGAAATTTTTGAAAATCGATAATAATGATAATTTAGCGTTGCGATGGTCGGACTGACCTTGGTTTCGAAACTGCAATACATGGAAACGACGAACGGATTGTCGGTGAAGCTCATAATGTCCCTCTCCGCGAAAACTTGCTCGACCTGATTCCTCAGCATCAAGTTGTTTTTGTTGATTTTCTTCATGGCGAAACGCAATCTCGTGGTTTTCTCCTTGACGAGATAAACAGCGCCGTAAGCGCCGTTGCTCACGAGTTTCAGAACCTCGTAATCGCTCTCGCAAGGCACGCGCTGGGACTTCCCGTCGTCCTCCTTGTTCGGACTCGAGGAGGCGAATTCCGCGTTTCCGCGGTTGGAACTCGCCGAATCCTCCAGTCTGTTTATGTCGTCTTGCAATTCTTGAGTGGAAACAAAAACAGAAGAATTACGCGGGAAGAACGAAAGTGCGAATCGCGAGGAAAAAAGGAAGGATAAAGCGACGTTGAATTTACCCGATATCGGATCTCTGTTGAGGGATAATTTGTTTATTATGTACTGGGGTATGTCGGCTTTAATGCCGATGTTTATTTTAGCCTGACCCTCGGCCTGCTCGAGCAGGTGATAAAATTCCTCGGGATCGAATTCCAAGCACTCCAAGAGGCGCGCCGGTCGTGAGATTATTAATAAAAGCTTCTTTATCAGGCCGGTAAGTCGCGTCGCTGCTTCCAACGATTTGTCCTTGGTCTGTTGCGGAATCAGGGATAAAAATAACACGACGTTTCCGTATTATCGATCTCAGAGTTTTCAAAGTCGAGAGAAAAAAGCCCAAAAAAAAGCTAGGATTTTCGCGAATTATTCGAAACCAGCGATGCGAAATTTCATTTTACTCTCGAGAATCAAACCTCGTCTCGTCGCCGGAATTCTCACCTCCATCAAGAGATGCTCCAAATTCTCGCTCATCTCGTAAAAGTATCTCGAAGTTATGAGCTTCTCGTGTGACTTTTGCAAACAATCGCGGGCCATTTCGATGATCTGATGATGCACGAAACGTATTATCGGCAGAGAGTCTTGCGCCATGTGCGAGACAACCTCGTACTCGTCAATTTCCTTGTTCTCGTTTATGAAATTCGCCAGTCGCTCCTCCATCTGTTGCGTCGCCTTGAGAAGAGAAAGAAAAAGCGTGCGTTGTTTTTTTTGGAATTCCTTCGGGAAAATTTAGCGTCTGAAAAATCTTTTTTCTCTCTCTCTCTCTCTCGTCGACGTCCGTCGAAGAAAGAGACGCGCGTCCCGCCGTGACTCAGCCTCGCGTCGATAAATACTCGCGACATTCGGGCCAGAAACGTGACCTCGTGAAGTAACGCGGAAAATACAGATTAAAAGAGAGAGAACAAAAAAAAAGAAGGAAAAAACAGTCGGAAATCTTGCGTAGATTTAGCAACATGTGGCCGCGTGTATTTTCGTGTTTATATCTCTTACATATTCGACCGGCTGATCTTTTCGCTCGGGCATTCGGCCAAAAATATTACGTATCTTATTTTTCCTCTCGCGCTTTTATTTACCTTGGGGAAACGTTCCTTGTACAGGGTATTCATCATTTGGATCTCGTTGTCCAGGACGGGCGATCGACTGGGACTGCTGAAATTCGATAACGATTCGTGCATTTTTTTTTTTTAATTTTCAATTAATAAAATATTCGATTCGAGAAATTGTTACTGTAATATTAATATTATTAATGCGACTGTAATTCATGTGAATATGCACGAAATTCGTTGAATCGCGGAGAAAAAATGACCGTGTTGTTTTCGACGATTGATCCGGAATTTTTCGTAAAAATAGTTGTCGAATTCTTCGAAATGTTTCCCGTGATAATTCCGTTTGTCGGGATTTCACGGATCGTTGAAAAAGTTGGAAAAAAACAATGTCATTAGGCGAATCTCGAACGAGGGACTTTTGGCAATGATTCAGCGCGATGACGACAAAAAATCGAAATCTCTCGCGCGAGAACCGTCGTTAATATTGCTAAGGATAACGTTTCGTTTATCGCTCGATTGAGGAAAACCTCGTTAATCGCGAAATTGTCACGAATTTCTTTGGGAATCTCAAATTTGAGGTTTGTTTATTTTTCTCTTGTTTCGTCGATGTATTTCAGGGGTCGTAACGTAAAATACCTCAAGCTTCGCGAGCGCGGACGGTGAAGCGGGGATCTTCGATCTTCCTCCTCGAGGCTGAACGGGATACTTCCGGGAATGCCAGTGGCGCTGGAGCCCGGAAATCCAGGATGCGAGGAGCACGGTGTGCCGGGTTTTGAAAAATGACACGACAACATTCTCAGCTCGTCCTTTGTCGGTATATTCGGCAGTTGGTGGAGACGTTCTTGGCTCGAACACTGCGACTGTTGAAATATCAAAAAAAAAACGGGAAAACTCGATTTTTTTCGAAAAACATCGATATTTTCGGAAAAACAAATAATTCGATAATTACCGAAACGTTGCTCGATCCCGGAGTCGTCCCGTAGCCACTGGAGGGTAAACTAGCCACGGACCATCGTCTTCCGTCCGCAGTACCGGAAGTACCAACGCCGATCCTGTTTTTTTTTCAAAAATCGAAAGTTACCAATCGTCCGAAACAACTTCGTGCGAGGATTTGATTTTTCATTTTTTTCCTTTTTACGCGCAATGGACCAACCTTTTGATCGGAGCAAAAGCGAAATGCGGACTGGATGACATCCTCGGACTCTCCAGAGGACTGCCTACGATCGGAACGAACGCTATATCGGGGAAAGAAAGAATTTTTGCTAAAGAGTTTCAAAGAAACGATCGACCTCCGGGGAGAGGAAATGAATTTTTCGCGAATTTTCTATCGAGGAGAAGAGCACGAGACGCGATCGAAGCGCGTTGGACGAGCCTCGATACGTTCCCGATTCTAACGAGAAAGTACTTCGCTCGAGGGTTTTATGAAAGATAAACATGAGCTATACGGATCGTGGAATGAAAATTCGTGACAGAGAGAGAGAGAGAGAGAGAGAGAGAGAGAGAGAGAGAGAGAGAGAAAAAGAGTCAGAGATTGAGAAGGAGGATAAAGTGGAGTAGATAATTATATATCGACGCGTAGTACTCGAGCGTTCTCGTTATTGGCATATAATCATATTCTCAAATGAGAAGCGCAGTGCCAACAAATTCGTTTGCGCAACGTTTTTACGCGCCTCGTATCTTCGTACATTGCCAAACGATCTTTCGCTCAACATCGTCCTTAGGAGCAATTTGGATCGATCGATTTGCGAAACATCAAAGGGGAATCGATAAACGAATACCATTCGATTGCATCGCGATGGGAGAAAGAAAAAAGCGCTGCTCCGAGGAGTGAGAAAATGCGGGATTTCTCACCTGACAAGGGCGAGTGACAGCGAGGCAACGTTGGCGATGTCGTTGCTATAAATGATTTTCGATGAGCCGCTTTTGCCGCGCGTCTTGGAATGTTGAATTCGCGCTGAGAATAATGAAAAAGTAAAATTATTCCCATCGTACGATCGAGCTCCCGTCGACCATTATTTTTTTCGCAAAGCACGAAACATTCTTTTGCGCATTATTGTTCCCACGATTACTCGTTATTTCATAGGAATAATTCGTGATTATTTAAAAATCTATTGAAAATTTCAAAAATTTCGTGTACAGTATTTCGAGTATTTCGTGTAATACTCTTGATGTATTATTATGTCGTCAAAATCGTGGGTGTATAAATATTTTGAAAAATCATACAGTAACAAGCTTTTTGCGACGCGATTAATTGTTTGAACGAGAAGAATTTTTATTTTCATGAAATTCATGAAAAAATCGAATTTTTCGACGGAAATTGTTTATGAATATTCCAGGATAATCAAAAACCGTTGCGAGAGCATCAACGATAATGTTGAAAACTGCAAGAAAAATCGTGTTTCGTTTAAACAAAAAAAAAATCGAGCCGTGTCTTGGACTAGAATTATCCGCCGAGCTTACCATGTGAACCGAGAGAGACGGCGCGGATTTCCCGATGGCAGAATTTCTCATGCGCACCAAATTGGATAGTTCGCCTCCCACTGAAAAGAACAATGTTTTTTCTTTCGTCATTGGAATTTTGCTGGATTCTCGCGTTTCGGAGGAACGAAAAAAACGCGTCGTACTCGGCCTAGAGGGAGCTTCCTTGCTCGTCAGCTTCGGAGGCTGAACCTGACGAATCGCAGGCTCGACCTCGGCGCTTCCGGGACTCTCCTCGTTCTCCGCCTGGTCAAAGACCAGGACCCTGGCGGAATTGCCGTGCGACCTGAGTCGAGGTCTGCTGGGCCTGTTTCTCACCGGATCCATCTTCGGATCTTATTTTATCACAGAAAAGGCTGCGAAAAGACAAGAAAAAAATCACGATTTGGAAAAAGACAAACGGCGTCTGCTGCACCAAAATACGTCTCTACTTTTTTCGATGGGGAAGAAACACGTCGTGATTTGGATTGAAATCAGACTAGAAAAAAGTCGAGTAGAAAGATTCCATGCGATAACACGCGAGACGCCAAAGTTTGTTCGCGCATGAGGAGACTCGTGGGCGAAAAAAATCACACGCGGAATGCAGCCATGAAGATATAATTAATGAGGCGAGAAAAAAGAAACGAATCAGCTGAGATGACATACAGAGTCGTGGAAAAAAAGAAAAAAAAAACAATGCCTCGAAGATGATATTTCGTGCGAAGACGAAAAGGAAATTTGCGTAGGTGTGACGTTGAGAGATTGCACAAAAATCAGATGTAAATTCTATCGTCTATCATCGAATTACGAAAATCGTGCGTGTTTCACCTTTTTTTTTTCAAACGATTTCTAATTGCGAAACAAAGTTGTATAATTTACCTTAAAAAAGACAAGAAAAAATCCTCGGTGTAAACCAGCGGGAGGAAACAAACAAAAAAAAAAAGAGGAAAACAGTCTCGTGTTCTCTCGCACTTTGTATGAAAACGACCGCGCGCGTACGCGAAAACTATGTTTTCGAGGATGATTTTCGAGGTGCACGACAAAAACAGAGAAGGGAAGGGAAAAGGAAAAGAAGGAAAGAAAAAAAAAGTGATAAACCGCAAAGGGACGTTCACGAACAACCGCGAGTAGTTTCGTGAATCGTCGTATTGACGAAACACAGTAGTGCCATTATCGTAAAGCTACTGTCGCCGCTCAACAATCCCGTGTACACAACAGTGACACGAAAGTTTCGTATTATGGATCGCATAGCGAGCGAGCTCTGCCTGTGGGGCTAACGACGTCCGAACGCGCGCGCGGCTGACGATGACGAGCGAGCGAAGGATGATGATGTTTTTCCGAGGTGACGCGAGAGGGGGATTGCAGAGAAAAGGATAGGAAACGGGACGTTGGGACAAAAATTTAATTACGAAATGAGAGACGCCTGCTGCGACCATGAGTCTTCTGACTCATGACGAAAGAGAGAGAAACGAACGGACTAACGCGCCCACCGCAAATTTCCCTTTCCTCCCACCCCTTCTCCTTCCGCCACTCGCATCGGTAAACAGAGCCACTCGCGTACAGACTCTGTGCTCTCGTATATATATCAGCGAGAGCTTTCGTTTTCGTCACTCAGAAACTCATAATTCCTCCCCGCGCGCCCACTCTTTGTAACAACATCCCAACCAATCGCGTTCATTCGGTGCTATTCGGTTTTCCATTCTCTCCGCACGCTATAATTCGAGTGACGAACTGCAAATGATTCTCTCCGCATGTTTGTTACAACTATATTTGAAGATGGCCCTGCATATATATATACATCAAATTCGAGGCTGTATCCCAATGTCTCGGATTGGTGCCGCCATTTTGGGTCAATCTTGGTGGCGCAAAGTCTGAATACGATATTAACGTCTGAAAATGAAATGATAATGAAGCTTGGAAACAAACGTGTCGCAATATGTATTACAGCTTTGCATTCGTATTTCTGTCATCATTCAAGTTTTAAGAGATGTATCATTATCGAGTAGTTATGATTGAGCGAACGAAACATTGTCGTGATACAGCAGACGACACGAAACTGACAGTCAATAACGAGCTCAAAGGTTCTCGATGATGGTTCGCGTTATCGCCACCAGCGACTCTGCTCACCGAGTTTCGAGATTGTCGACGATAGTTCGCGTTATCGCCGCTACGAGCGTTACCGTCGGAACAAAGTCCCGCGTGTTCGCGATCTTGCACACGTTTTCAACGAAGCAAACTTTTACGAACGAGTGCGAGCGAAACGATTTCCAAAATAGGACAATGTACAAGGATATTTTTCGTTCCATGACAAATACATTCTGCCGGGAGGGAAACAAGTAAGCATTATTTTAATTACAAGACCTGTAAACATCGTTTTTCTAGGTCAAAAAAATCTTTATTCGACCAAGTAATCCACACGTAGTTCTGGGGTGAAAAGAGGCCCGAAATGAAACTAAATGCAACAATAATAGACAATAATTCTTTATATTTTATATATAAAAAGAAAAGTGCAAAATGAAAAAATATTTTTCACATAAATATGAATAAAATCGTGTGCGCCTGAGGCCACTCCATTTATTGTTATTGGTCATATGTAATATATATATATAACATGATACATTTTTGTAAAGGCACAAACAATGAAAAGAACTTTCTACAATGAAATATAGATCTCTAAACACTTTGTAATTCATCCATGCGCTTCCGACTCTTACATTAATTCATTACAGTATTTCTTATTCCTGCATTCTCACACATTATTAACGTTGTAATATATAATGCAATTTTCCATATCTTCCAACCTTCATAATCCCGAGTTTCCTCGGGAGAAAGATCAAGATGATTTTCAACTTAAATAACTTAGTTCATTATTCACAACCCTCTAAACATAAATCGTTTTGCTTTGTTTCTTCTCCCTCGAATGTATATTCATCTCGAATAGACGCGGAGTGTATTCGCACGTGAATAAACGCTCGAACGGCAAACTCTCCTTCGTGCTGTTTATCAATTGACTGTATTATCGGTCGTCGAAACGATCAACGCTATTTTCCCTATTTACTTGCGATATCCTCGTTCATTTGTTTTTTCATTATTTTTCCATATCAAGACACTTTATACGCCGACGCTACGAGTTATATACATCCAATGACACTTTTGCTAATCTATTTTTATGCGTCTCGGACGGGTGGCGGGACTTGAAAAATCTTTGCAATTATTCGTCGAAATTGTCCCTCTCTTTTTGCTTCGACGAATAATCCTCGCGAGAATAACGATCAATCGGGCAAAATGAAGAGACGAAAGAGGCGATAATCGTCGAATGATTCACAGAGGAAGTAAATAAATAGATTGTTTTTAATACATAAATAGATTGTCGCAGGCTTAAAACATTGTATCCTACGCACGTTACATAATTTTGTTTCGAGACTTTTGTAACGCGCTTATTCGGCATTCCGAATGGGAAAAGTTGTCTCGCATCTTTTCTCTGTCGTTTCGATGGTCGACGCAAATGCAAGTAGATTTGTTTTTTTTTTCAAGTTCTCCAAAAGGACGGAGAAAAAAACATATCTTTTTTCATCTAAACTCCTAGATGTCGCGTCGGAGAGGAAAAAAAATGAAGGTTTATGTACAATCTGCACGACGGCGGCGTGTAAAATAATATGCGCTGGCTGCGAGAAGTCTCCGAGTGTTTGTAAAAAATTTGAAAATGTACGTTCGAACGAATATCTTTCAATTTGAAGAAACATCGGAAAGCATCATCGTGCGTTTCGGCATTTAAAATATTTTTTCAAATTTCGATTTTCGAATTTTTTCCTACACGAGAAAGGACGAATATACTTTTTTTATTCAACAAAAAAAATGAAACAATCATGAAATCGTCTTAGATCGTTGATCGTCCGTTGCCCGCAGGACGGTTTTTTCGAAAAAAAAAAAACAAAAATCGCCAAATTTTCCTCTCTCGTGGTAGACCCGCAGCACCGTGCTGTACGTACTATAAACTTTTCTACCCCAAGCTCGACATTTCCCAAACGACTCGTGTGCGATTCACGTGCGTACTGTATGTTAATAATAATAATAATAATAATAATAATGACGATGATAATAATTTATCGAAAATTTATGCCATTTTTGGCTTCATTTTTTGCTCTCCCCTCTTCTCTCGTTAACTCTTCCGTAAATCAATCTCTGAACAGCGAATACGCGTTCGTAATCGTCCTTCACCCTATTTTTCCTCTCGTTTCTCTACGATAAATTGAATCACAGAAAATCGCCACGATCGTCCCCGATAAAAGTGTCTCGCGATAGCGTTTCATCGATAATCATGATTTTTGACAATGTTTTCATTGTTTTCCCGAATACTTTGTGGAATTTAGCGAAACCGTCGAGGAATTGAATCTGCGGGACGGCGCCGGACTGACCGGAGCCGAGGGCGAAGCTCCGGTCGGTGTCGTCGGCTTTGAGCCCCTTCGACCTTTTCTCATCGACGAGTACGGACTCGTGCCGCGATTCACGTGCTCGTGAGCGTAAAGGAGAACGCCGATGTCGCGATTTCCGGCCTCCAGGGCGATCTTCAGCGCCGAGCTACCGTCGACGTCGAGGATCGACGAGTCGCAGTCCGGATGCGACAGCAGCAGCCTCACGATGTCGGTATGACCGTGCTCGGCGGCGCACATCAGTGCCGTGCTGCCGTCCTCGTCTTGGATGTTTATCGCCGCACCGGCGTCCAACAAGAGCCTCGTCATGTCCTTGCGACCGTGAGAAACTGCCAGCATAAGAGCCGTCTGTCCATGCTGCAAAAGTATTCGCAAAATTAACGATCGGACGATTAATTCAAAATGCAAAAAGAAAAAAAGGAATATTTTGAGAATTCCTCTTTCGACGATTCGTCGATAACTCTCCGAGTTGTTCGAATTCGTTGTTCGTCACAGCCTCACCGATGAAAGTTGAAAGAAAAGCGAACTATCGTAAATTACCAGTTTCGCGCGAATATTGACGTCCGCAAGTTGAAACAATCTGTTGGCGACCGAAGCGTGGGTCGAGTTTTTCAGGTCCGCCAGTGCCGCCAGCATAACAGCCGTGTAACCGGCGACGTTCGCTCTGTTGATATCGCAGACTTTCGAGTCGAGGAGAATCGAAACGACGTCGAAATTTCCGTGCGAGACCGCGTAATGCATGGCCGTGTTGCCGCTCGAGTCCGTCATATTGACGATGTACTCCAGAACGTGGCTGGAAATGTCCTCGAAGCAATCGAGGTAATCCTCGACGTCGAGAGGATTCGCCGTCGCCGTACTCGACACCTTGAACCACTCCTGCTGTATCACGTTTGCTGCATTTTTCGTCTGATGCGAGAGATTTTTGCTCGGCGATTTCTTCAAATTGTCGTTCAACACTTTGAGCGCGGCTCGCATCTCCTTGCTCGGCTCGACTTTTTCCCTCGGTTTTTCGCTCATCGGCTGAAACAATCCCGAATCCGACAGCGCGCTCTTCTCGTCCGAAATCTCGGCGTCCTTCTCGGCGGATCCCGCATCTTTGCACTCTTTCTTCTCGCTCCTGTTCTCCTCCGTCTCCGGTTGTTGCAGTCTGAAAAAAAACAAAACGATTTCGCGGTGTTGATTCGCGACTTTTTTTTCTCGCGAAAAAACGATCGGACGTCTTTGGATATCGGCTGATGATAAAATCAGGGATGAAGATGATTGAAGCATTTATCGACGAGGTCAATCGACGACCTTGAAACTTTGCGAGATTCATCTAGCGGTGAAAAAATCAATGATACTCGAGTCACGTGTCTTTGACGTTATTTTTGCGGGAGCACAATTTTCCGGCCATTTTTTCGAGCGATTCTTCGCGATTTCGTCGTCTTTTTTTCGTTTTCGAGCCTCCGCGCGGGTGCTCGTGACGAATGTTGCGAAATTTCGAGATTACCGTTCGCCGTCGTAGCGGGAGGATTCGATTCTGATGATTTCCGTTCCATTGGAGATGCGACAGTTGAACTGTTGTCGTTGAAGCATCGATCGTTATTTCGCGTACGAAGCGATTACGACATCGAGCGATTGATCGTGTCAAATTGTCGTCATTGTTGTCGGACGAGCCGAGGGAAGTGACGACGAGGTGAGAGGGAACGAAATTCACGGACGTACGCTGAGAAAACCCGGAAAAAATCGCGAAACTAGCGCCGGGATTATTCAGCCAGAAGACGCGTGGGAAGTGTTCCCTCGTCGGGGCGAAAAATTGGGAAAAAAAAACAATGATTATCTCGCTCGTCTCGGACGCGACATTGGCGTCGAACAACCGCGTCCGGAGAGTCTTGTGTACTGGTTTTTTGTGGAACGAGGAACGAGCTACGAGGAGGGAAAGCGCCAGGTGCTCACTGTGAGCACGGACGTACACGCACACTGTGTTAATTCCATGGAATTATCCACCGTGCAGCTGTCGTTTCGCGCATGCTCTTTCTTTCGCTCGGCGCACAGAGGCTGCTTTTATCACGCTCTCTCTTTCGCTTCTCTCTCTCTCTCTCTCTCTCTCTGGTAAAAACAACCGCGAGACTTTGAGTTTGCTCAAAAAGCGCGAAACAAAAGACGATCCCGCGCGCGTAGTTTGACAAGAAAAGGGACACAACCGAGGGCGCCAAAATTCGCATCGTTTTTTGGACAAATTTATCCTCCCGATTTGTTGGATCGTTTTTCTCTAAGCGCGTCCCAGGCGATTTTTTCAACGTATAATCTTTCTTTGTCGAAAATTGAAATATTTTACTCATTTTAGACACAATCTCGTAAAAGGGAATACTACCGTTTCATTGTGGGATATTTGCGTAAAAACGAGCAGATTCGGAGGATCAAAGGAGGCGAAAAAATGCTCTCACCTGTTGTTCGTTTCGTACTGATCTCTGTTGTCAGCGTCGTATCTGATGACACCGGAAGCGGGGATTTTCGTGTAAGTATCCTGCCTCTTGAACTGCCTCCGATGATCGGTCGAGGAGAGGTTAATGTGCGACGGCCTTGGAATCCTGGAGGCGACGCTCGACGTCACACTGTTACAATTGATCTCGGAGTTATTCGACATTTGTTTCGCCAGGTTTTTTATCGTTTCCTTGCAGTTGTCGCAGTAATTGGCGGCGCAGGAGATGGCGATGTGCGGCTTCAGCGAGTCCCCGACGGAGACGTCGACGAGGACTTTTTTCATCGGCGACGTGCCGAAGTCGCGTTTCTTCGCACGGGGAGTGGACGTTTCCGTGCCGCGGCTCGTCGTTTTCACCAAGCCTTCGGTCGTCGAGGCGACGTTCCTGGACGTTTCCTCGCGCTTGGACCTCGCGTCGCCGTAATTGAAGGAACGACTCCTGGAGGAGGAGTTCATCGAGTTCAGGGATATCGTCGTCTTCGTCGCTACGGGATCCGGTCCGGTGGCGATCGACCTGGTGCACGGCGACGGACCGACCTCGGTGCCGACCTCCGACGTTCTCGGCTTACAGGTCGTGCCGACGTTCGTCCGCATTTTGAAGGGCTCCGAAGCTTGCGTCTCCCGATGCTTCCTCACCGGTGACGCCACGACGTTCAACGAGCACTGAACGGCCTTGGACGATTTTTTCTTCTCCACGCTCTCCCGGTAGATCCTGACCGCGTCCTCGACGATCCTCGCGATGTCATCGGGGGTGCTGATGTCGCGCATTCCGATCGTCGTTTCCGTGCCGAAGCTTCTCGTCTCGATCGTCATCCTCGAGGATTCCTCGGGCGTTATTTCCTCGACCTTGACGGCGCTGCGTTCGAGCCTCCCCGGGGAGGTCTTTTTCGTGTTCGTGCCGCGATCTATTCCGTCGAACCTCTCGGGAACCTCCGGCGGTATCGTCTCGCTCTTTATCGGACTCTGCTGAAGGTGCAGCGTGTTTTTGTGACTCCTGGTTTCTCGCGTCGACGTCGCCCTGAAGAGTCCGACGGGCGGTTTCGCGCAGCAAGGCAACATCCGCTCGATTCTCATGTCCTCCAGGTCGTACTTCCTCGTCCTCTCGAGGATGCTCGTGTCGTCGTAACAGCTCGTGAAATCTCGCATCTCGAAGGTCGAATCGCACGACGCGTCCGCCCTCGTCTGCGTCGAACGGGGAAGTGGCGTGCTCGTTATCATTCCGACATCGCGGGTTCGCACCTGGGTGAATCAGAGGAGGAATCAGAGAAAGACGAGAGGTGCCCTTTCGAGTTGCTGCTCTTGTTGCGTCTTGTTTTTTTCTTTTCTTTTTCGTGTATGTGCGTGGGAGGAAAATGGCGCAAATGTCGGGTGAAAGTCGATCTCGCGATGGGTAATTTATTGTGCAGCGTTGAGTATAAATTATCGTAGCGTGGTAACGCTTTTTGCAACGCGTACGTCCGTGGAGCTTGGGAAAACTTCAGAGAGTCGTTTTACTTTGGTTGAACTTTGGAAATTGGCAATTTTCACGAATTTTCATCGTAATCAATGATATTTTGAGAATTATCGCGAAATTTACCGATAATCGGCAAACTTTTTCGTCAGTCGTCATCAAGGGACAAAAACTGAAGAATCAGAGTCCGCTGAAAGTCGATCTCGCGATGGGTCATTTATTGTGCAGCGTTGAATACAAATTATCATAGCACGGTAACGCTTTTTGCAACGCGTACGTCCGTGGAGCTTGGGAAAACTTCAGAGAGTCGTTTTACTTTTGTTGAACTTTGGAAATTGGCAATTTTCACGAATTTTCATCGTAATCAATGATATTTTGAGAATTATCGCGAAATTTACCGATAATCGGCAAACTTTTTCGTCAGTCGTCATCAAGGGACAAAAACTGAAGAATCAGAGTCCGCTGAAAGTCGATCTCGCGATGGGTCATTTATTGTGCAGCGTTGAATACAAATTATCATAGCACGGTAACGCTTTTTCCAACGCGTACGTCCGTGGAGCTTGGGAAAACTTCAGAGAGTCGTTTTACTTTTGTTGAACTTTGGAAATTGGCAATTTTCACGAATTTTCATCGTAATCAATGATATTTTGAGAATTATCGCGAAATTTACCGATAATCGGCAAACTTTTTCGTCAGTCGTCATCAAGGGACAAAACCTGAAGAATCAGAGTCCGCTGAAAGTCGATCTCGCGATGGGTCATTTATTGTGCAGCGTTGAATACAAATTATCATAGAACGGTAACGCTTTTTCCAACGCGTACGTCCGTGGAGCTTGGGAAAACTTCAGAGAGTCGTTTTACTTTTGTTGAACTTTGGAAAATGGCGATTTTCACGAATTTTCATCGTAATCAATGATATTTTGAGAATTATCGCGAAATTTATCGATAATCGTCAAACTTTTTCGTCAGTCGTCATCAAGGGACAAAAACTGAAGAATCAGAGTCCGCTGAAAGTCGATCTCGCGATGGATCTTTTATCGTTCATGCTCGGCACGAATAAATCATCGCGTCTCTCGTGGAAAAGGTTTTTACAACGCGAGTCTCGCGCTTTCGCGCGGCTCGGCGGAATTTTCCCGAAGCGTTGCAAGTTACCGACCGTCGGTAAAGCAGAAAATCCGTATTTTTTTGTTCGGCGGAAAAATGATTTTTCCCAAAAGCTGCAAATTCGAGAACGAACAAATGGAAAAATACCTGTCTGTGGGAAACCCCGACGTCCCTGGTCATAACACCGCACGAAATCCCCATGTCTCTCGTAGAAACTACAGCTGTTTTCGGAGCACAACGATCGTTGTTATCGTTCGATGAAAATAATTCGCCTCGATGTTTCTTGGACGACGAATCGTCGCTGTTCGATCTTCTCTGACTGCTCTCCTCGAGCTGACGCTGCAAACTACGTTTTTCCTCCTTCAACACCGAAACTTGAACCTGTCGGAGGGCAGAAGGAGTTTGCTCTCGATAACTTTTTCATCACCGAATTTTATTGAGAAAAATCAACGACTTCCGGTTCCGGCCGAGCGCTAGGGATGTTTTTAAAGCGTTTTTCGCGGATATTTCAAAGCACTGCGTCTCGCAGCTGCCAGAATCATTGGCTAGGCGAAGCGTAACGGACCGAGTTCAATTGTGTACTGCAGGGTGCCTTAAGGGTCAGTGAGTGCCCCCTAGGAGGCTCGGAAAATTCACCAACACGTGTTGAGCCTCGATCGACCGCGGTACGGCCCATTTTTCCGACGAGCCTTCACATTGGTCGGTTTATTTTCATTTCGTTTCGAAATTACAGCGACGCGTTTGCGAAAGGAAGGGATTTTCTCTCTTCCTTCGTCTCTTTTTTTTTTTTTTCTTTTCACGAAACTCCGCAAAGCACCCGAGCACGAAGAGACGTGTACCTGAGAAATTTTGAGAAATCTACGCGAGTTCGTTTATTTTCCATTGGTTTTCGACGCTCCGATAACCCCCGGCGTTATTCGCGTCTCTCCAGACTCGCGAAAACAATTTTTAACGCTCTTTTTTTTCGCTCCCTCACTTTTTTTTCTCGCGCTTTTCCCCCCCCCCGTTCTCGCAACTTTGACGGATTTTTCCAAGCAAAAACCGGCAAAGATATCGAAAATGTCAACGAATTGTGCGAGAAAAAACCGAAAATTCTTTTCACGCGAAATAAATTCGTTCGCGACGAATTTTTCAAAATTCCCCAAGGTGCTTGAATCGCTGCCGAGTATTTTGAGAAAAAAAAAATGACCGTTCCGAGTTTTTTTTAAACCAAACGGAAACGAGCTCTTCAAACTTCTTTCACGTTTTTCTCGATAACTTTTCGACGTTGTTGTTGTTGTTGTTGTTCGCAAAGACAATTTACTTGTTACGAGTGACGTTTTTTGTTTTTTTTTTTCAATTTTTATCCCATCGCAAAGTACGAGAAATTCGAAGGTCTTTGATTGCTTCCGGTCGCTCATCGGTCTTACCTGCAACATTGGTATCGCCTTGACTTGCTCCTCCAGCTCTCGCATCCTCTCCAACGAAACCGCCATTTGTTCTCTGATGCTCTGCAATTTGAAAAAAAAAAAAAAAAACATTGATTTTTGAACAACTTTTTTTTACACTCGGATTCGTCGGCGTAAAAGTCGAAAGGAAGAGACGCTCGAGTCCCCGAGTCCGTACGAGAGGCGTGCAGGTTTTTCTATTTTCTTTTATTACATCTCTGTTTCCCGATCCCTTCGTGACCACCGCAGGTATCTTTTCTCTCAAACATTCTCTTCCACCATCCATCGTCCTAAATTCACCGTCCAAGATTGTCCTGCTGTTTCTTTTCACAAATCTAGCCGCAATAATCATCCCGCAACCTGTCTTTTTTATTTCAATTTTCCACGCGTATAATTACGAGTGTAAAATACCTGAAGCCCGAATTCGATGGTTGGTGACTTTTTCTTTATTGTCCAAAAGTGACTTTTTTTTCAGTTTAATTAATAAAATGATTCGTAATTAATCGAGTAACAATGCGATTGTCGTTGTTTACTGTTATTTCGGTTACTACGATCGCGTTGACGAGCTAATCATTTTTTATTTCTTCCCAGGACTGCTCATTTTGTAAAGAGAGAAGAAAAAAAATTCCATCACGAGTACCTGAAGAGCACCAGTGCTGAGATTGGAGTTTCCACTTCCGATACCAGCACTGTCAAAATCATTATTCTCCAAAAATGATTTTTTTTCACATTTCGTTTTATTCGATTAATTTTTTGATGATGACTTTATGGCAATGATTCGTAATTGATTCCGTAACAACGCGATTGTCGTTGTTTACTGTTATTTCGGTCACTACGATCGCGTTGACGAGCTAATCATTTTTTATTTCTTCCCAGGACTGCTCATTTTGAAAAGAGAGAAGAAAAAAAATTCCATCACGAGTACCCGAAGAGCACCAGTGCTGAGATTGGAGTTTCCACTTCCGATACCAGCACTGTTAAAATCATTATTCTTCAAAAATGATTTTTTTTCACATTTCGTTTTATTCGATTAATTTTTTGATGATGACTTTATGGCAATGATTCGTAATTGATCGAGTAGCAACACGATTGTCGTTGTTTATTGTTATTTCGGTTACTTCGATCGCGTTGACGAGCTAATCATTTTTTATTTCTTCCCAGGACTGCTCATTTTGTAAAGAGAGAAGAAAAAAAATTCCATCACGAGTACCCGAAGAGCACCAGTGCTGAGATTGGAGTTTCCACTTCCGATACCAGCACTGTCAAAATCATTATTCTCCAAAAATGATTTTTTTTCACATTTCGTTTTATTCGATTAATTTTTTGATGATGACTTTATGGCAATGATTCGTAATTGATCGAGTAGCAACACGATTGTCGTTGTTTATTGTTATTTCGGTCACTACGATCGCGTTGACGAGCTAATCATTTTTTATTTCTTCCCAGGACTGCTTATTTTGAAAAGAGAGAAGAAAAAAAATTCCATCACGAGTACCCGAAGAGCACCAGTGCTGAGATTGGAGTTTCCACTTCCGATACCAGCACTGTTAAAATCATTATTCTTCAAAAATGATTTTTTTTCACATTTCGTTTTATTCGATTAATTTTTTAATGATGACTTTATGACAATGATTCGTAATTGATCGAGTAGCAACACGATTGTCGTTGTTTATTGTTATTTCGGTTACTTCGATCGCGTTGACGAGCTAATCATTTTTTATTTCTTCCCAGGACTGCTCATTTTGAAAAGAGAGAAGAAAAAAAATTCCATCACGAGTACCCGAAGAGCACCAGTGCTGAGATTGGAGTTTCCACTTCCGATACCAGCACTGTTAAAATCATTATTCTTCAAAAATGATTTTTTTTCACATTTCGTTTTATTCGATTAATTTTTTAATGATGACTTTATGACAATGATTCGTAATTGATCGAGTAGCAACACGATTGTCGTTGTTTATTGTTATTTCGGTCACTACGATCGCGTTGACGAGCTAATCATTTTTTATTTCTTCCCAGGACTGCTCATTTTGAAAAGAGAGAAGAAAAAAAATTCCATCACGAGTACCTGAAGAGCACCAGTGCTGAGATTGGAGTTTCCACTTCCGATACTGGCATTGTCAAAATCAGCCGCCAGCTCCGTTTGCGGATGATTTTGAATGTTCCCCGGTGGATTGATGCCATCTGGAAGAAAATTCATCAAGTGAGAAATGACGCTTGCAAAATTACATTTCAATTAATTCCTTTAATATTCTTTTTCCTCGTCGAAATTTTTTTCAAAAACACCTTCGAGTATTTTTCGTATTTCCAGAATAACCGACCGTTTCGATCGAACGAGAGGTAAATTTCACGATTGCCGATTGCGCAATGAGGAAAATGCGGAAATTTCGGAGCAGAATGAATTTTTTTCGACTTTCGATGTTTGTCATTTTTTCCCCGATTATCTCTGACCATTTTTCATGCTTCGTGGAGACGAGAATTTGCTCGAAGTAAGAAATAAATCTCATTTCCCGTGCAGGCCGTTCGTTACGTTTCGGATACTCCGGGGTACGGGAAATAATTGTTTGTGTAATTGTTAATCGTTGCATAATGAGGATAAAGAGGAAGGAAGGGGAGGATTTTAGAATAGTAATCGTACGACCGACGGGGAATAACGGTTGCGTAGAATATTATGCCGCAATGAAAAAAAAAGAAGAAAAAAAAATTGCCATGGATTTTCACGTGTTCACGATTCCACTGCCTTTTTTTCCTCCTCATTCTCTCAATTTATTTGATTTTTTTTCATACAAATTTTCTCAGCGAAATGAAAAATTCGAATTTCATTTTAAACTCATCGAAACGCAATCGCCGCATTGGGAAATTCATCCCGCTCGTTGTGCGAAAAGAAAAAAAGTGCCCTCGCGTGCGGAAAACATTTTTGCAATTTTTTTTCGATTTTTTTTTGAAAATTTCCTTTTGGGACGAAACTAAAGGCGCACGGAGTGCACAAAGCAAGCATCGCTAAAGACCGAATGGAGTTTGATACCGAATTGCCTTTTTGTTGTTTGACTTTTGCCATTACGAAGAAAAAAGAAGAGAGATACGTTGCGGATTTTTTTTTGAAAATTTCCTTTTGGGACGAAACTAAAGGCGCACGGAGTGCGCAAAGCAAGCATCGCTAAAGACCGAATGGAGTTTGATACCGAATTGCCTTTTTGTTGTTTGACTTTTGCCATTACGAAGAAAAAAGAAGAGAGATACGTTGCGGATTTTTTTTTGAAAATTTCCTTTTGGGACGAAACTAAAGGCGCACGGAGTGCGCAAAGCAAGCATCGCTAAAGACCGAATGGAGTTTGATACCGAATTGCCTTTTTGTTGTTTGACTTTTGCCATTACGAAGAAAAAAGAAGAGAGATACGTTGCGGATTTTTTTTTTTAAATTCCCTTTTGGGACGAAACTAAAGGCGCACGGAGTGCACAAAGCAAGCATCGCGAATAACCGAATGGAGTTTGATACCGAATTGCCTTTTTGTTGTTTGACTTTTGCGATTACGAAGAAAAAAGAAGAGAGATACGTTGCGGATTTTTTTTTTAAAATTCCCTTTTGGGACGAAACTAAAGGCGCACGGAGTGCGCAAAGCAAGCATCGCGAAAGACCGAATGGAGTTTGATACCGAATTGCCTTTTTGTTGTTTGACTTTTGCCATTACGAAGAAAAAAGAAGAGAGATACGTTGCGGATTTTTTTTTGAAAATTCCCTTTTGGGACGAAACTAAAGGCGCACGGAGTGCGCAAAGCAAGCATCGCGAATAACCGAATGGAGTTTGATACCGAATTGCCTTTTTGTTGTTTGACTTTTGCGATTACGAAGAAAAAAGAAGAGAAAAAGAAGAAAGATACGTAAACGTCATTTGGACGAGGCGTCAACTTTGCCCTCTCGCTTGAAAGCTGATGGGATAACAAGAGCGATATTGTACAAAGAAACGTCCGAGGGAGTCTTGTCACCTTTGTCAGAGCTCGGGTCCGAAGCTTTACAATCAATTAACGAGAGCAGAGACGAGGGGCAGCTTCGATGAAAGACGAGCCTGATTTTTGCTCATTTTTTCGCAATAATCTCACCGAGAGAAGAAAAAATCGTGATTTTTATTTTTTCTCGCTGAGGCTACTGAAATTATCAGCTATCACGAGGGTTACCGTCTTATCGCTCATTATGTACTCGTGCTCGTCCGCGACGATACGTCGTCGTACGTGTACACAACGAGACTGAGGAAATTTTTGTTGCTCGATTATTTATTCCGCAGTTACGAACATCCCACTCATCCACGATCTCGATTCCCAAAGACGGTCTTTTCCAAAAAAAAAAACCGTCCAAAAAAACCGCGACCAAAATATTAAAAAAAAAAAAGAAAAACAAAAATTCGTCACTCACGATATTTCCTCTTCATTTTCATTTTGCAGAAGGGCAAACGTTTCATGATGAACTTTTTCACGCCCATCGTCGAATCGATCGTGAAAAAAAAAAATAACCCCGAAAGAACGATGCCACTCGCGAAAAAAAAAAAAAATTCAACGACCGTTTGTCACTCGGAACTGTGAATCGGTGAACGTTCGCTCGGACTTTTCCTTCTTGTTTGATCGATAATCGATAATGCCCATCGAGTTCGCGCTCCTTCGTCACATTTTTGAAACTTTTTTTTTTCCCTCCGAACTTTCTACGCTCTTTTTCCTCGCTCAAAGATCCTTTCGCAGCGCCGAGAAGGAAGTGTGTTTTACCGTCGAGCGGTTGCGTTTGACTGTTGTCGCGGGGCCGGCAAAACTACCGAGAGACTTCATCGAGGTGAACCACCGTGGCAAGGAGGGAGCCGAAGAATTGCCCCCTTTGCCTTCAAACAAAAGTTCAATGATGTGTCTCCATCCCCCCTTCCCCCTGCCCTCCCCCAACCCCTGCCTATCGCGATTATCACAGACCGAAGAAAATGCAGGAAAACATGCTTTTACAATGTTTTCCTCGCGTAATCGATGATTCGCGAACTTTCGCAAAACTTGGACGCAATTTTTTTTTTTTTCCAAAATTTCTCGCACCGACCAACGATTTCCTCGACTCTCGCATCTTAATGAGCCTCTCAGCGACTTTCGTATTCTCGTTTGCCTCGAAAGTAGCTCTTTTTTTTCTTGCGCAATTTCGAATATCGGATGGAGTAAATTTTTTTCTTTTTTTACATCGTGGAATCGATGAGACGAAGATTTTTGGGACTTTGTTTTTTTTTTTTTTTGGGGGAATTAAAATTGTGTAGAAGGAGCAGGTTTGGAAATTTGTTTTTTCTTTGCTCTCGCGTTCGGCGACTTTTCCTTGCACGCGATTTTGGATTTCGAATTGATAATGTTGTTTTTTTTTTTTTTTTTGGACAAAATTGGAAGAAGATCGATCGATATTTTGGCGAAATTTTGACTTTCTCCCGGGGAATTGTCGCGTGCGGAATAATTTTTGTCTTTTCGTCGACTCGCGATTGGACGACTGCATGAAAAAGAATGAAAAAACCGTTTCGTTTCTTCCATCTCTCGCTATTCCACGGGCAGGCTCGTGGAATAGTGGCAGTTGCGATATATTCGTGTCTATGGTTGAGACAGGTGCAGCTTTGACAAGAGCGCCATATGTGGTGATCGCCGGCTCTCGGAGCAAGGTTGCTCCAAAAATCGCCTTGTCGTTGATCTCGATGTTATTATGATTATTATTAGAAACACAAAAAGGTAGATGGGAGCTCTCGAGAGCTCGGGAATTTATTTATCTAGCTGCGACAACCTGCCGTAATTAATGGTACCACCGAGTCTACGGAGGAGGAAGGGGGGGGGGAGTCATATGCGCGCAAGAATTATCTCAAAGTCAAATTCCATTCGTCGCGTGTGTGGCGAAATAAAAAAAATAAAAAAACGATAAAAAGACACTCGGCTTTTTACCGAAAATTGGCTCGATCGACGAAAAATTTTCAATTAAGATTGAAATTTTTTTTCAATTAATTTTTTTTTAATAAAAGTTTTTTTTATTTTTAAAATTTTCAATTAAGATTGAAATTTTTTTGAATAAAAAATTGCGATTGTGGACGTGATCGTCCGGTGGATTCGAGCGGTGGTTTTTTTGACGTTTTTTTTTAAGAGAAAAATTCCATCTCCGTACTCGAAATTGAAGATGAAAAAAAGATTTTTTTCTAAATTCTGCCGACAACCTGTCGTAATTAATGGTACCACCGAGTCTACGGAGGAGGAAAAGGGGGGAGCGCAAGAATTATCTCAAAGTCAAATTTCATTTGTCGCTTGTGGCGAAATAAAAAAAAAAATGATAAAAAGACACTCGGCTTTTTACCGAAAATTGGCTCGATCGACGAAAAATTTTCAATTGAGATTGACATTTTTTTGAATAAAAAATTGCAATCGTGGATGTAATCGTTCACATCGTTTTTTTTTAAGAAGAGAAAAATTGCATCTCCGTACTCGAAATTGAAGATGAAAAAAAAATTTTTTTCTAAATTCTGCCGACAACCTGTCGTAATTAATGGTACCACCGAGTCTACGGAGGAGGAAAAGGGGGGAGCGCAAGAATTATCTCAAAGTCAAATTTCATTTGTCGCGTGTGGCGAAATGAAAAAAAAAAAACGATAAAAAGACACTCGGCTTTCTACCGAAAATTGGCTCGATCGACGAAAAATTTTCAATTGAGATTGACATTTTTTTGAATAAAAAATTGCAATCGTGGATGTAATCGTTCACATCGTTTTTTTTTAAGAAGAGAAAAATTCCATCTCCGTACTCGAAATTGAAGATGAAAAAAAGATTTTTTTCTAAATTCTGCCGACAGCCTGTCGTTATTAATGGTACCACCGAGTCTACGGAGGAGGAAAAGGGGGGAGCGCAAGAATTATCTCAAAGTCAAATTTCATTTGTCGCGTGTGGCGAAATGAAAAAAAAAAAACGATAAAAAGACACTCGGCTTTCTACCGAAAATTGGCTCGATCGACGAAAAATGTTCAATTGAGATTGACATTTTTTTGAATAAAAAATTGCAATCGTGGATGTAATCGTTCACATCGTTTTTTTTTAAGAAGAGAAAAATTCCATCTCCGTACTCGAAATTGAAGATGAAAAAAAGATTTTTTTCTAAATTCTGCCGACAGCCTGTCGTAATTAATGGTACCACCGAGTCTACGGAGGAGGAAAAGGGGGGAGCGCAAGAATTATCTCAAAGTCAAATTTCATTTGTCGCGTGTGGCGAAATGAAAAAAAAAAAACGATAAAAAGACACTCGGCTTTTTACCGAAAATTGGCTCGATCGACGAAAAATGTTCAATTGAGATTGACATTTTTTTGAATAAAAAATTGCAATCGTGGATGTAATCGTTCACATCGTTTTTTTTTAAGAAGAGAAAAATTGCATCTCCGTACTCGAAATTGAAGATGAAAAAAAGATTTTTTTCTAAATTCTGCCGACAGCCTGTCGTTATTAATGGTACCACCGAGTCTACGGAGGAGGAAAAGGGGGGAGCGCAAGAATTATCTCAAAGTCAAATTTTATTTGTCGCGTGTGGCGAAATGAAAAAAAAAATGATAAAAAGACACTCGGCTTTCTACCGAAAATTGGCTCGATCGACGAAAAATGTTCAATTGAGATTGACATTTTTTTGAATAAAAAATTGCAATCGTGGATGTAATCGTTCACATCGTTTTTTTTTAAGAAGAGAAAAATTCCATCTCCGTACTCGAAATTGAAGATGAAAAAAAAATTTTTTTCTAAATTCTGCCGACAGCCTGTCGTTATTAATGGTACCACCGAGTCTACGGAGGAGGAAAAGGGGGGAGCGCAAGAATTATCTCAAAGTCAAATTTTATTTGTCGCGTGTGGCGAAATGAAAAAAAAAATGATAAAAAGACACTCGGCTTTCTACCGAAAATTGGCTCGATCGACGAAAAATTTTCAATTGAGATTGACATTTTTTTGAATAAAAAATTGCAATCGTGGATGTAATCGTTCACATCGTTTTTTTTTAAGAAGAGAAAAATTCCATCTCCGTACTCGAAATTGAAGATGAAAAAAAAATTTTTTTCTAAATTCTGCCGACAACCTGTCGTAATTAATGGTACCACCGAGTCTACGGAGGAGGAAAAGGGGGGAGCGCAAGAATTATCTCAAAGTCAAATTTCATTTGTCGCTTGTGGCGAAATGAAAAAAAAAATGATAAAAAGACACTCGGCTTTCTACCGAAAATTGGCTCGATCGACGAAAAACTTTCAATTGAGATTGACATTTTTTTGAATAAAAAATTGCAATTGTGGACGTAATCGTTCACATCGTTTTTTTGAAGAAGAGAAAAATTGCATCTCCGTACTCGAAATTGAAGATGAAAAAAAGATTTTTTTCTAAATTCTGCCGACAGCCTGTCGTTATTAATGGTACCACCGAGTCTACGGAGGAGGAAAAGGGGGGAGCGCAAGAATTATCTCAAAGTCAAATTTTATTTGTCGCGTGTGGCGAAATGAAAAAAAAAATGATAAAAAGACACTCGGCTTTCTACCGAAAATTGGCTCGATCGACGAAAAATGTTCAATTGAGATTGACATTTTTTTGAATAAAAAATTGCAATCGTGGATGTAATCGTTCACATCGTTTTTTTTTAAGAAGAGAAAAATTGCATCTCCGTACTCGAAATTGAAGATGAAAAAAAGATTTTTTTCTAAATTCTGCCGACAGCCTGTCGTTATTAATGGTACCACCGAGTCTACGGAGGAGGAAAAGGGGGGAGCGCAAGAATTATCTCAAAGTCAAATTTTATTTGTCGCGTGTGGCGAAATGAAAAAAAAAATGATAAAAAGACACTCGGCTTTCTACCGAAAATTGGCTCGATCGACGAAAAATTTTCAATTGAGATTGACATTTTTTTGAATAAAAAATTGCAATCGTGGATGTAATCGTTCACATCGTTTTTTTTTAAGAAGAGAAAAATTCCATCTCCGTACTCGAAATTGAAGATGAAAAAAAAATTTTTTTCTAAATTCTGCCGACAACCTGTCGTAATTAATGGTACCACCGAGTCTACGGAGGAGGAAAAGGGGGGAGCGCAAGAATTATCTCAAAGTCAAATTTCATTTGTCGCTTGTGGCGAAATGAAAAAAAAAATGATAAAAAGACACTCGGCTTTCTACCGAAAATTGGCTCGATCGACGAAAAACTTTCAATTGAGATTGACATTTTTTTGAATAAAAAATTGCAATTGTGGACGTAATCGTTCACATCGTTTTTTTGAAGAAGAGAAAAATTCCATCTCCGTACTCGAAATTGAAGATGAAAAAAAGATTTTTTTCTAAATGAGAATTTAGAAAAAAATCTTTTTGCGTTTGTGTAGGAATAATTTGTGAAATACCGTCAACGGCTTGGGTGAAAGTCAGAAGGGAAACGTTATTTTCAATGAGAATAATAATACATGTTCTTTCATCGGGGGGATTTTTTTTCACATCGGCAGGAAGAGAATAAATTCGCAACCAACGGTCTTGCGGCTTTGTGAGTCTCCGTAATACGGTTTGCTCCACATCCTCGTTGCCGGTTGGAAAAAAAATCGTTCCCGTGACCGTTTTACCAGTCCATTTTCAGTCGCTCGTACCGTAATTCCTAAAGAAAACGGATTTTTTCACGGAATTTTCCGATTTTTTTTCTCCTATAATTCCTTGATTACTATATTTGTTAGTTCCTTTTTCCTCCGCCATCCATGACGAGGGCCAAACGTTTGAATTTCAAGCGCGAAGAAAAACGAATTGAATAAATTATGAAAATTCCATTTCGTCTGCGTTGCACTGACGGAAAAAGGGAAAAACAACAGGTGCATCGTGGTCTTGGGAATCGATTTTGGCGACCAGTTGAATGCTCGCGTGAGCGTAGGAAATTTGGTGGTCAGGTGGCTCCCCGAGTCCATCTCGCTATCTCGCGTATTTTTGTTTCCAGAAGAGGAAAGAAATAAATATCAGGATAGGGACGTTGAGCGACCGGAAGCAGGTGGTTCCAGCCACGCACTGGCGATTCTCCAGTCCGTTTAAAAATAAAGCCTTCCAAGAGTCGTGTTCCCTCTTGCGGGGGGAAACATAACCAAAAAAAAGAAAACATTCACAAAGGGACAAAAGCGTTGTTTCCACGCGGGCAAGGATAGGCGATTTAAAAAACAGAAAATCGCGGATAAATCCTTTCAAATATGAATCCTCGTTCTTGAGACTCTTCGAGAGTCTGCTTTTTTGTCTACGCGAGGGATCAACATAACCTAAAAAGGGAGTTTTTTCGTGCCGAACAAGGATCAGTTCCAATCGTTTCCGAGCTTGAATCTTCCTTTTTTTCTTAAAGGTGCGTTCGTTATTACGCGCTGTCGACAACAACGGGTGCATATGTAATAAACAAAGTTTCCAAAAACGACGAAAAAATCAGTGTGTTTTTCTTCTTTTTCGCTTCCGCGATATTAATTACGATGGGAGAGGTTATGGAAGAAAAAGAACGGTTCATTCAATTAGTCGATCGAACCTGTGGTTATAATGATTTATTACGAGGGAGGAAAGAGGAAACTCGCCGCAACGCTAGAGAGATTTTTCACGATGGCTGAGAACGGAGAGGGGAAGATGTAGAGAGGCAAAAAAAACGGAGGAATCGGCGAAATCGCACACGCCGGTGTACATTTTGTCTCTCCTCTCTCTCTCTCTCTCTGTGGGTTCCCTGACGATCGTTGTCTCCTCTCCGTGTGAAGGGAAGTCGCCGAGGATTTGTTCGAAGCTCATTGTTACCTCCTCTCGTTTCGCACACGAGAGAGAGTGTCGAAATCAAAGAAGTTCACGCGAACTTGCTTAGCACGCGAAAATCAAAAACCGTATGTATATTTTTATCTTTCAAAGTATACTCTGCATGTGGAGCAAATATAACATTTCGGGGAAATAACGCAGCGGAAGTGTAAAAAGATGGAAAAAAACAATGACAACTTTCAATCGCGAGATTGCTGGTAATTATATCGTAAAATCACTTTAGCAACTGCGTCGCTTTTTCGATGATCGATGCACGGTAATTGAGGTTATGTCTACGAATAACAATAATAAGAATACACGATCGAGCGTAAATATGGATAATCATCGTGGATGATTGATGATTCGAAAACGATTCACAAATGGCAGAGTCGAATTAAAAATTTGCCCCTTTGTATCATTATAAATCCACTCGAAGGATCGTCATCCTCCCGATCTCATAATGATGTATACGCGCTTGTCTCCGCGTTTGAGGTTAAGTCCGCAAATTCGTTTCGCCACACGCGTCAAATTAATCCTGCGTTTTTTTTTCTTGTGCGAAAGTTGATTGCTCAATCATTCAAAGGGTACAAAAAAACTTGGATAGATTTGCGTGTAATAAAAGTACGATCGATTTATCAAAGCTTCGTTCCGATGATCCTTTTTTTCGCCGCGATATGGCGATACGCATCCTCCCTTCCCCCCGCCTGCCGCTCCACTCGCGGTCAATTTCACTCCACGAAAGAGTGGAGAAGAAAGACCGTTGTGGAGCGGAGGATCTCGAGCAGGCGCGCTCGTCCGAGCGTGGATCGAGCGTGAAGAGAGAAAAGAATTTACGAGGATTCAGCGCGAGGAGAGCAAACACGCGTGACAATTAATCGTACTCTCACCGACATACTTGCTGCGGGGGCATTCACGTAACGTATCATTAAATTCGCGCAATTTTAGGGATCGCGAGCAAACCGACTGCTGATTGAATTTATATGTCGGTATCGATGTTTCCGCGGCATATTTTTTCCAAAATCGCTTTTTCCAACTTTTTTTCTTTTCCTTCATTTTCCGCTACAATTATCGTCATTGCAAAATCCAGTATTACTTCGCGAGCAAACCGACTGCTGATTGAATTTATATGTCGGTATCGATGTTTCCGCGGCATATTTTTTCCAAAATCGCTTTTTCCAACTTTTTTTTCTTTTCCTTCATTTTCCGCTACATTTATCGTCATTGCAAAATCCAGTATTACTTCGCGAGCAAACCGACTGCTGATTGAATTCATACGTCGGTATCGATGTTTCCGCGGCATATTTTTTCCAAAATCGGTTTTTCCAACTTTTTTTCTTTTCCTCCATTTTCCACTACAATTATCGTCATTGCAAAATCCAGTATTATTTGCAGCCATCAATAAGAAAATAATGATAATCATTATTATTATTATTATTATACGATAGTTGCTGGCAATATCATTATTATTATTGCCAAAAAAAAATTGACAACTTTCTTTTCACTAACACGATTTTTTAATTAAAAATCGATGTTTCCCCGTTGGTATTTTTTTCCATACGATAATACTGATTCTGATAGCCGTAACGTCGTTATTACCGATTTCCAAAACAAAAAAAACAAAAAAAATAAAAGGTCCATATAAAACTCACCAGGTTCCGCGGGATCTCTTCTCGCCGAGGATTTCGCCGGTTTGGACAAGCGACGGAGGGTCGCCTCGAAATCGCCGACGACATCGCTGAGATCGAGGGCGGCCTGCGTGTGCTGAACGCTCAACGGGGCTCTCGTCGTGTGACAGGATCTCGGTAAGGTCGTTACACCGTTACTCGTTGAATTATCCTGCGGTATTTCAGCCAATTTATCCTCGGATCCATCGAGAACCGGATCGACCTGTATTTCCAATCGACCGGAACGTGGTGGAAGAGGCGAAACAAAAAAAAAAACGAAAAGCTTTAATCCGCGACGACATTTCGATAAAAATCTTTTTTTTTTCATCTTTTTTTCAGGACAATTTCTCTCTCTCTCTCTCTCTCTGCGTTGAAACGAACGAAAATTCGACGAAAAAATTACCAAACCGAGGAGAATCTCCATTGACTGGCATTGTCGTCGTCTCTCGCGCTTCTTGCGTCTCTCGATCGTCGATCTGTTGTCGACGCTCGTATCGGCAGCGACCGCCTCGCAATAACGCACGAAATCCAAATCGATGTGATACCCGTACGGGCAACAGAGGCATTTCGAACCGGCGGTCGTACTCGAGACGAAGCCACCCTGCTTTCCCACTGGAAAATCAAAGGACATCGGAGTTTTCGTCAGTATCGCTGAAAGAAGTTTCCCACACGCGGTACGCAAAATTTTCATGAAATTTCAAGAGGATGCCAGAAAATTCAACATCTTTTTTCAGTTTTTGAGGAAATTCTGGTTTTTTGACGGCTCAGTTTCGAACGTAAAACAGAATATGCGGGATGTTGGCTGATGAACCAACTTTTGCCTGACACCAGCGAGATAAATCACAATAATATCAAGGAAAATTCAGCATTAATCTCATTCGTTACAAATCCGCAAAAAAAAAACACCTAAGGAGGCAATTGCTGTGTTTTATTGGATAGTTTTCAAAAATTTGTCTCCGGAAAAATGACTGAGATTTTCGGATATTTTTTCAGGAGCCTCGGATTTCTCGTCCTCAAAAGTCTGCGCAGAGTGTACACAAAGTGTGCACCGAAAGTGTAAACGAGATTCATCGTTCGGGAGAGGTTAACGACCACGGAGATGCTCGGGAGAGTACGAGAGCAGGGTTATAAAGGCAAAATATGTCGTAACGATTGGCGAGTGTCCAGGAGTAGGTGGGTAATAATAATCTCCTTTTCCTTCTCTCTCTCTCTCTCTCTCTCTCTCTCTCTCTCTCTCTCTCTCTCTCTCTTTCTCTCTCTTTCGTCGCTTCTTTGGGGAGTCTTTTTTTGGGGAAAGTTCGTTAGCCGGTACGCGTAAAACGCGTATGAAAATACACGTTCGCCGTACGATTCTCGTTCTTTGCCCTTTTGAGCTTTTCGTTGCTTTTTTTCCTTCCTCGTTCGTCACGAGAGACGACAAAGTGAGAAGTTTTCGTTATTGCGAGGAATCACCGTGTTTACACGCGCTCCTCTTTCGGGGTGTTTCATTTTTAGTCAACGGAGAGGAGGAGAGAGAGAGAGAGGAGAGCCTCCTCGGCTCTCCTTCGACCTGGAAAATTCAATTTTATACTAATTAATCGATAAAATTCGTATTATCGCATTTTCGGACGGAAATATTGAGTTTTCGATGAAATACCGGTGTGTTTCGTGATCAGCGGGAAAAAACACGTCGATATGGACAATTGAAAATCATTTTTGAAATCCAACATTTTTCGTCATTTCCTGCCGGATCGAGTTGGTTCGCTAAAATGTTTGCCATTTTTTTTTCGTTCGAGATGGACACCCCCACGTATGCTTATTCTCTTGGCAATTGATGAGGCTTCGAAATGCCGTTTGGTTTGTCCAGATATCTTGATTTTTCGATTTTTGGCAGATTTTTAAAGCAGGACCACCGATTTTCGCCAATTTTCCCATACATACCCCTTTGCGTTTTTTTCGCCGATTTTCAACATCGATTTTGAGGGTGAAGGAATCGAGCTATCGACATTTAACTTTCACCATTGTTCAAGTCTACTCGAGGGCGTTTCAAAACACCCCCAAAAAATGTATGTAGCGTGATTTTTGACGTAGTTACAGCCTTTTGAAATTTCGGCTTTTCGAGGATTCTAGAAAAGTGGCCAAAAATGTCGAAACATTTTTTTTTCGAATTTTCGGTAGTTCAACAGCCTGTTTCACCGCAAATTTTCCGCCGATTCCAAAACTCATCGAGATTCTTGCGTAAACTCGAAATTTCAGTAAGAAAACGCGAAAAAACCGTCAAAATCAATCAAAAACAATCGCGCGATATTTTTTCGATTCAGAATCAACCTCCCGACCCCATCAACTCCTTATCCAAAGTGTTTCCATTTGACGTCATCCTTTTTTCCAGTCGTTTTTTTCGAGAAACGTTTTTTCCAAACATTTTTTTCGAGAAAAACGAAAAATTCCGCTGCTTTTTGGAGCGCGAAATAAATCTACAAAAAGCACTAAAACGCGAGTACATTTTTGTTCGAGTAGCGCTTCGGAGCTCTCAGACTCGCCGTGTTTGGCTCTGAGGACATTTTATTCATAATTTCACGCTCCGCAGAGCAGCGGAATTTATTTTTCTCGAGAAAAAAAAAGAAAGAATCATGCAGAACGGAAGGAAAAAATTTGTCCGCGTCATTTTCAGCGGGAAATCGAGCTTTCCGATGAACTTTTTCATTTCCGCGAATATTTTTCCTCAAACGCGTGAAAACTTGGAAAAAAAATTTCTCAAAAAATGAGCAAGAGCCTCGCCTGGCTTTGCGAATCGTGGAGAACGCTCGCCGGGACGATAACGATCTCGCAATTAGCCCCAAGGGGGTCGCTGGTGCAGCGACAAAATTGTAAAATCCATCTCTTTGTTCGCACGCCGTGCGAGGGGAGGCCGTCGCTCGCAAAAGTGACAAACGAAAATTCATAACGCTCCGTCGAGCGTAAAACAGATTCAACGTTTCGTATCACTCGTACGCGCGTGTGGGAAGGATCGCGAGAGTGTAAACTTTTAATAACACGCGCGGAGAGGGTTTTCGCGTTTTAACGTAAATCATCGTTAATCTGGAACGGATTTCCCTCCGGGAGGGGGGCGAAATTTCAAAAGGACGCGAAAAGTGAACGGGTCGCACTTTTTCGCACTTCCTTTTCTCCCTCCGGTTCGATCTTTGAGTTTCCTTTTCTTCCTTCCAATCGGAGCGTGCTATCGCAATTTTATTTTATTTTATTTATTTTTCCGTCAATTATTATGAAAACAATAATTCCGTACGCTCATTATCGTTTTTTTTTGCCTTGGACTTTTGAGAACGGCGGAGAGATCCGAGAGAGGACAAAAATCAGCCGGAAACGTGCCTTTTTCATTTGCTTCCCGCGATTATATCGGGGAGAAAAATTGAAGATGCAATTTCCAAAAAAAAAAATGTTTTCCTCCACACCCTTTTGTTCGATCCTTGAGTTTCCTTTTCTTCCTTCCAATCAGAGCGTGCTATCGCAATTTTATTTTATTTTATTTATTTTTCCGTCAATTATTATGAAAACAATAATTACGTACGCTCATTATCGTTTTTTTTTGCCTTGGACTTTTAAGAACGACGGAGAGATCCGAGAGAGGACAAAAATCAGCCGGAAACGTGCCTTTTTCATTTTCTTCCCGCGATTATATCGGGGGGAAAAAATTGAAGATGCAATTTCCAAAAAAAAAAATGTTTTCCTCCACACCCTTTTGTTCGATCTTTGAGTTTCCTTTTCTTCCTTCCAATCAGAGCGTGCTATCGCAATTTTATTTTATTTTATTTATTTTTCCGTCAATTATTATGAAAACAATAATTACGTACGCTCATTATCGTTTTTTTTGCCTTGGACTTTTGAGAACGGCGGAGAGATCCGAGAGAGGACAAAAATCAGCCGGAAACGTGCCTTTTTCATTTGCTTCCCGCGATTATATCGGGGGAAAAAATTGAAGATGCAATTTCCAAAAAAAAAAATGTTTTCCTCCACACCCTTTTGTTCGATCTTTGAGTTTCCTTTTCTTCCTTCCAATCAGAGCGTGCTATCGCAATTTTATTTTATTTTATTTATTTTTCCGTCAATTATTATGAAAACAATAATTACGTACGCTCATTATCGTTTTTTTTGCCTTGGACTTTTGAGAACGGCGGAGAGATCCGAGAGAGGACAAAAATCAGCCGGAAACGTGCCTTTTTCATTTGCTTCCCGCGATTATATCGGGGGGAAAAATTGAAGATGCAATTTCCAAAAAAAAAAATGTTTTCCTCCACACCCTTTTGTTCGATCTTTGAGTTTCCTTTTCTTCCTTCCAATCAGAGCGTGCTATCGCAATTTTATTTTATTTTATTTATTTTTCCGTCAATTATTATGAAAACAATAATTACGTACGCTCATTATCGTTTTTTTTGCCTTGGACTTTTGAGAACGGCGGAGAGATCCGAGAGAGGACAAAAATCAGCCGGAAACGTGCCTTTTTCATTTTCTTCCCGCGATTATATCGGGGGAAAAAATTGAAGATGCAATTTCCAAAAAAAAAAATGTTTTCCTCCACACCCTTTTGTTCGATCCTTGAGTTTCCTTTTCTTCCTTCCAATCAGAGCGTGCTATCGCAATTTTATTTTATTTTATTTATTTTTCCGTCAATTATTATGAAAACAATAATTACGTACGCTCATTATCGTTTTTTTTTGCCTTGGACTTTTAAGAACGACGGAGAGATCCGAGAGAGGACAAAAATCAGCCGGAAACGTGCCTTTTTCATTTTCTTCCCGCGATTATATCGGGGGGAAAAAATTGAAGATGCAATTTCCAAAAAAAAAAAACGAAATTCGTTTTTCCCCGCGATCTCGCATTGATCGTTACTCACCGTTTCCGTTGAAAACGCGGGGTGAGGACACGGTCAGAGCCATTTTCCTTCGAGCTCTCGGAAATCCTGCTTCCTTTCTTCGGTCCTCGAATTTTTCGCAGTCTACATGATTTTTCTGAAACACGAATAACGATATTTTCTCGATAAAGTGTCTGAAATTCGCAGCTACGTCATCGTCAGCAATAATCGCGATGAAAAAATGACGGATCATTGACAATCGCTTTTTTTTCTTCCTTCTTTTCGAAATCTGCGTGTACGAAGGGTTTTTCGTATTTTTATTCTCTCTCTCGCTCTTTTTTCAAACGTCCACTTTAACGCTCGATGTGAGATTCTATTTTCCGCCGAGGTTTCGTTGTGTCTTTAACGATTATTCCCGTACGTCATATTTTCCACGCTGTATGGCGCTTCGCGCGCACTCAAAACTGCCGCGACGTCTAATTTCGTATTGCCCGGATTTCTGGTCTGACGACACTCCTAACGCTTTTAAATACACGCACAAATTCAAAACACGAGCAGTCATCAGCGAGAAAGCACGGCACTTTCCTCCCGCGTTTAAACACGCTCTCAGGCTCTATTTATCTCGCGTAAATCGAAGATTCTTCGTTTTGGCAAATCGACTTTTCTCATTAGCTTCCCTTGATCCCCCAACCGTCCCGAGGCGGTCCACAATGATGGGGAAAAAACTCGTTTTTTATTGAGGATGATTTCTTTTTTTTTTTTTTTTCAAATACCATCTCTAGAATTTACCGAGGAAAAAAATCGTTAGGAGTGCCCTAACGCTTTTAAATACGCGCACAAATTCAAAACACGAGCAGTCATCAGCGAGAAAGCACGGCACTTTCCTCCCGCGTTTAAACACGCTCTCAGGCTCTATTTATCTCGCGTAAATCGAAGATTCTTCGTTTTGGCAAATCGACTTTTCCCATTAGCTTCCCTTGATCATCCAACCGTCCCGAGGCGGTCCACAATGATGGGGAAAAAAGTCGTTTTTTATTGAGGATTATTTCGTTTTTTTTTTTTTTCAAATACCATCTCTAGAATTTACCGAGGAAAAAAATCGTTAGGAGTGCCCTAACGCTTTTAAATACGCTCACAAATTCAAAACACGAGCGGTCATCAGCGAGAAAGCACGGCACTTTCCTCCCGCGTTTAAACACGCTCTCAGGCTCTATTTATCTCGCGTAAATCGAAGATTCTTCGTTTTGGCAAATCGACTTTTCTCATTAGCTTCCCTTGATCCCCCAACCGTCCCGAGGCGGTCCACAATGATGGGAAAAAAGTCGTTTTTTATTGAGGATTATTTCGTTTTTTTTTCGTTTTGAAAAAAATCGTTTCGCTTTTGAAAAATAACGCGAAGTTATTACCGTGCTTTGAGATCGTTGTTGGGAAACGTGAAAAGTCGCCGGAAAGAGGAAACACGAGCTTCGTCGACGATCGCGAATTTTCAAACTATCAAACGCCCGTATCGGTCCAATTTCATTTCGTAGCGCCTTCTCATAGATAAGAGAGACTCGCCCGTGATACTCTGATAAGAGATTATCGCGGCTTCCAGTATGGTAACACGACGCAATAATATTATCGATATCGAATCCACCTGCTTTTCTTTTCGTTTTTTTTTCCGTCCCCGGTAAAATCTTGTGACTCAAAGCGCGTCGATAAAATTCTCACAAATATCTTTCCACACTCGTATCCGTATTTTCATTATTATTATTATCAATTATTAAAAAATGTCGCCAATAATTTTCTAATAATAATAAAAAATAAAAAAAACAATCGTAAAATTGTAAATCAAATATTTTCTTCTCCTCCGACATTGATTTATTCGAAACGTCACATTTTCAATTGAAAATGTGTGCAAAAGTGACAAAAAAAACCTCAAAGTACGTCGATAAAATTCTCACAAGTATCTTTCCACACTCGTATCCGTATTTTCATTATTATTATTATTATCAATTATTAAAAAATGTCGCCAATGATTTTCTAATAATAATAAAAAATAAAAAAAACAATCGTAAAATTGTAAATCAAATATTTTCTTCTTCTCCGACATTGATGTATTCGAAACGTCACATTTTCATTTGAAAATGTGTGCAAAAGTGACAAAAAAAAATCTCGTGAAGAACTCACATTGAAGAACGTGAAAAAAGAAAAAAAACGAGGTATTGTTTTTCCAAAAGTCCAGGCGAGGAAAATCGATTCCTTTGTTTTTCAACTTTGAAACGAGTTTCTTTGAAAAGTCGCCGAAATCGGCGGCTATTCCCGTGTGTTTATTTACGCAAATCTCGGAACACGTAGCGTCAATTGAATTTTTCATAGTAAAGAGCGAAGAGAAAAAAAATAGATCTACCCGTTGTCGTCGAGACTTTCGATGTTGGGGCGACTCGAAACGCGTTAAAATTGAAGACAAAAAAAAAGGCAGCACTCGTTTAAATACGGGGAATAAAAGTCGTTAATAAGTCTCTCACGTTCGGTTCATAAGATATTTCTTTTTTCCCTCGCAGATGGTTTCACGAAATTACCGTCGGAGAGAACCGGATGGGAATAGACGAGGAGGAGGAAGAGGAAGAAAAAGTCTCCTCGTATTTTTGTCACCTCGCAGCCTCTCGGGATTTCCTCTCGTCTCGTCAACGCGCGTTCGCAGCATCCTTCCTTTTTTCTTACGTGGAAATATCAGAGTGGAAGAAAAATAGAGTAAAAAAAGAGGGAGAGAGAAACGAGTTTTGTCACGATGCACTCTGTGCACTCTGTTGATCCTCTAAATTTAGTGCCTCGGACGATTGTCTCTCCGGCCTTTTACTCCGACTTTCAATAGAAACATTCGAAACATTCCGAACGAAACAGGTCCATTCGTTTGAGGCAAAGTGCCTCGAACGATTGGAAAATAAATTTCGAGAGTATCGCACCTCGTGGGAAGCGTTTATCTCGAATGGAGATTTGTCACTCCGAGACTCGAAGGCAGTGACATCTTTTTCGATTAAAACGTCGCGATTATTCATTTTTCGTCGTTTTTGCTTGAATTATTCCTTTTTTTCTTCTATTTTTGTTTTATTTTCCGCGAATTATTTCTCCATCTTTTTTCAAAAGAAAAATAGCGGGTTAACCGGGTGGTGCGATACTTTTCGAGTCTCAAAGTGTCGGTGAAATCCATCCAATTCGGTCACCGCGATTTTTCAATGTCGAATCGCATTTTCCATCGGTAAATTTTCATTTTCCATGCCAAGCACGTTCCCCTCGTCATTTCATTCGCGAGTACACGCGTGGCAGTATTTCGAAGGTCTTTTTCACGTCGTAGCGTCTTGAAATGTTGTTTTTTTTCACCTCGACGAGAAAAAAGTAGCGAAGAAAATGAGAAAAACGGGAATTCTCGTGCAGAGGCTAATTTTGAGTTCGTGATCTTGCGTGGAATTTATTTCGCTCTCGATATTTTCGAACGAAAAAAAAAACGATTGCGATAATAATCGTCGATATAAAAAATTACTCAATTCCGTAACGACTCGGAGGAAAATGTCCGCTGCGATATTGATTTTATTGCTTTTATTGCGACAAAAAATGCACAATACGAGTACACTCGTGGCATTATTTCGAAAGTCTTTTTCACGTCCGAGCGTCTCGAAATGTTTTTTTTTTTTCACCTCGACGAGAAAAAAGTTACAAAAAATTACTCAATTTCGTAACGACTCGGAGGAAAATTTCCGCTGCGATATTGATTTTATTGCGACGAAAAATCATAGCAAAATCGAGTGTGTCTGAAAGAAAATTGCGATTCCATCGCGAATTGATCGATGATTATCCTCGACGTGTTCGATGGGAAAAAGATGAGGAAAAATGTCGAAACTTTTCCCCGACACGGTCCTGGATGATGATCTCTCATTGCCGCAATATGGTTCGAGAGGAGTGATGTAACGGGTGGCCCGAGGAAAAAAGGCGTTCGCTTCGCGTGGGCGTTGATATTTTCTCTCGTCGTAAAGTGCGTGCACACGATTCTCTCTCTCGGATAATAATAATGATAATGAGCGATGATGATAAATCGACAAAACTTTAAACATCGATGTATATCGAACGTGACCGTGTGTTGAATGAAAAAGAGGTGAACGAGAACGCGTGGGCCCGCTTTCTGGTCAGTCGTGGGCCTTTTATGTATACTCATATTTACATGAGCGCGTGTGTGTGTGTGTGAATTACGAAGATTTTCACCCACGCGTGCTCTCGAGATTTGTCGACAATTCTTCGACGAGCAAGCCGGCGTTTATCGATAAAAATCATTATTTAACAACACTGACCCATTTTTCGTCTAGGTCACGAGTATATCGGTAGTTTATCGGAATTTACGATGGAATTTCGTAAAAAGTCTCACGGATATCGCGGGTCGTAGTTTTTCCTCCAGAATTACACAGATGGCTCAAGAGCCTCGGTGTTTTCGATTGATTAATTGGAAATAAAAGAAGAGATCGATATATTCCATGAGATGATGGAGGTGAGAAAATTTTTATTTGGAAAAAAGGGAAAATCGTTGACTCTGGATTATTTTGCGTAAATTCTTTTTTCTTTTTTTGTAAAACGTGCTTTCTCGCTCTTGCTCATCTTTCTCTCGAGCTGCTGGAGAGGGAAAAAAAAACTACGACTGCAAAGGCGATGTTCCGGTGAGACTTCTCACGGGCTCGTATTTAGCATATATCGCTACTGCTGCTATATTATTATTATTATTATTATTGGTGATTTCGATCGTGGAAAAGTTATCGCCATCGAATATTTTGAAATCGGTATGTGAATCGAGGTGAGAAAATTTTGCGGAATTTTTAGACATTTTTTTATTCTTGCGATTGATTTTATTTGGAAAAAAAAGGGAAAATCGTTCACTCTGGATTATTTTGCGTAAATTATTTTTTCTTTTTTTGTAAAACGTGCTTTCTCGCTCTTGCTCATCTTTCTCTCGAGCTGCTGGAGAGGAAAAAAAAAATTACGACTGCAAAGGCGATGTTCCGGTGAGACTTCTCACGGGCTCGTATTTGGCATATATCGCTACTGCTGCTATATTATTATTATTATTATTATTGGTGATTTCGATCGTGGAAAAGTTATCGCCATCGAATATTTTGAAATCGGTATGTGAATCGAGGTGAGAAAATTTTGCGGAATTTTTAGACATTTTTTTATTCTTGCGATTGATTTTATTTGGAAAAAAACGGGAAAATCGTTGACTCTGGATTATTTTGCGTAAATTCTTTTTTCTTTTTTTGTAAAACGTGCTTTCTCGCTCTTGCTCATCTTTCTCTCGAGCTGCTGGAGAGGAAAAAAAAAACTACGACTGCAAAGGCGATGTTCCGGTGAGACTTCTCACGGGCTCGTATTTGGCATATATCGCTACTGCTGCTATATTATTATTATTATTATTATTGGTGATTTCGATCGTGGAAAAGTTATCGCCATCGAATATTTTGAAATCGGTATGTGAATCGAGGTGAGAAAATTTTGCGGAATTTTTAGACATTTTTTTATTCTTGCGATTGATTTTATTTGGAAAAAAAAGGGAAAATCGTTCACTCTGGATTATTTTGCGTAAATTCTTTTTTCTTTTTTTGTAAAACGTGCTTTCTCGCTCTTGCTCATCTTTCTCTCGAGCTGCTGGAGAGGAAAAAAAAAATTACGACTGCAAAGGCGATGTTCCGGTGAGACTTCTCACGGGCTCGTATTTAGCACGTTTTTCTCGTACGCGCTGATGAGAACTCTCACCATCAGAGACGAGGGATATTTATGTGTATGTGAAAGACACTGTACCGGAGAATTTTAAGAACCCAACAGCTTCCGGGCTGGCTTGCTCCTGCTCGGACACGACAGAAGCCTTAAATACATACGCGTCGGAAATGTCGGTGGCGCTGACACTTTTTCCCACTTCCGGTGTCGAATTTACTACTCGAACTTTCGAGAAAAAAATACTCGGATAATCGACAATCGTTTTTTTTTAGATGGTTTTCAAAATAAACCGACAACAATGACGGTGATTCTACTGGTAATTTTGTTTCTCTTTTTTTCCCCGCATATTCAAAAAGGCAAAGGTTGAATGAATGAATAATAGGAAAATTTTGTAGGAAAAATGTGAATTTCGAATGAATTTTGAGGAGAGTCAAATTTGTCCGGCGTTGATCGCGAGATTTATCAGAACGTCGGATGAGGAGTTTGCGAGGAGAAAAAAAAACAGAAACACGAGTGTGTTTGTACGCGTCAATAATCGTGCTCGGTTGATTACACATGTCCTCGCGTTCTCTCTTTCTCTAACGAGCGTTTATTCGCCGTTAACATATGCGAGACTCGATCGTCCGGCTTATCTAAAGATTTATCAGAACGTCGGTGCGTCAAAGTGTCTCATAGAAGGGAGTTTCGTTGGTGAAATAAGCCTCCGAGAGTCGTGCGAAGAATCGTGCCTCGAGATTTTCAATAACCCGCGTATGCATATACGCGCCTCTGCGATGGTGTTGTTTTTTCTCCTTTTTTCTTCTATTTTAAGGAGAGATTGCGTCGTTGAGTACATAATTGCGTTAGATAATACATTTCAACGGCGTGCAAGCACGAATATACGTTGTTTCCACCGGTTATCCGAGCTTGTACTCGCTAATGACGAAAACATACACGAATGACACGCAATATTCGTCACTCATCATAAAGGGTGTCCCGAAAAAGCACTGCGAATCACTCAAAGTCGGATGCAGGATGAAATTCCAAGTCGAAAAGTGTCTTACTACTTTTTCGTACGACGAAAACCCGAAGAGTTATCGACCGTCAAAGTTTGAGCCACTCAGACGCGCGCTCTCCCCTCTCCAGCGAGCGCCGCGCGCCTGCGATTGGTCCGACTGTATCAATCGATAACTCTGCGGGAAATCGTCGGATCGAAAAGTGCTCAGAGACTTTTCGACCTGAAATTTCATCCCCGATGTGGCATTCCAGTCCTCAGCATCGAATTTTGGAACACCCCGCATATGGGGCGTTCAATCGAAAAGTTCGCAAAGATGAAATTTGAAAAAATGATTTCCTTCTTCACTCGCGCATACATTTTTCAAAAACAGCGCTTTTTCCTAGTTTTTCGCAAAAAAATGATGACTCCGGGACTTTTTTATCTCTCATTGGAACAAAAAAAAATCACTCGATCGTCGATTATTTATTCATGCCATTCCGAATAAAATTGCCCGTGTACCGCGCGTGTTCCGTCGAGTCTGAGAGTCGACGAGTGCACATCCTGCGTCACGATGAAAAAAACAACAATGTTTTCTGTTTTTTTTTTTTTTTTTCTTAATGCCTCGGTAGTGAAAAGAAGGGAAATCAATGGCGACTCTAGTGCACGAATATCACGTGTTTTCAGATCGCCGGAGAAGGCAAGTAGGTAAAGTGCGATTTTGCTTTGACGTTCGAGCTGCGAGCATCGAACTTGGAGGATACAAAACGTATCGCCGCTTAATAAGGAAAAGGCTGCTGCTTGGCCAAGCTCCTCTCTCACTCAACTGTAACCATCATCGCAGAAACGATTGCGTAACGACGAGACTCTCGTTGCGAGTTTATTACACGCCGGCAGAGTCGTGCGATCTTTAAAGTGACTTTTTCATTATTTCCTTCGGGAAAATTGCCTCTCTGAGGTAAGAAAAGTGACGCGCAAAAAGCTCCCTCGTAATAACTCATTCATTCGTCAGAGCAAACAAACGATCGTCGTTTCTTTATTCTATTTTCCTCTCATGAGGATTTTGACGCAGCTGCCAAGGATTGTCTTTCGATTTTTATTATTATTATTGCTATTATTATTATTATTATTATTATAGAATCCAAGGTGCGTATTCCGCGACTAGAGTCTAAAAACGACGGAATGAACTCACGATTTTTCCTCGGGCCTCATTCGACCTTGAATCCGCCCCGCCAGGGTACTCAACGATGTTGCCTTCGACGTTTTTAATTAATTTTCGCCATGGTATCATCTCGTGATCCTCGTCGGTGTTATTTATTTTCGACTCGCGATTCTCGTCGACTATCAATCCCCCCCGGCTGGCTCTAAAGTTTCGTCGCGACTCCTTGAGGTGGTCGTGTTTCACGAATTTTTAATGAAACTCTCGTCGTTCGATCAACGAACGTCGACGAGATCTCATTATTCGAGGATAATCCGGGATAATTGGAATTAAACCCTGGTGTTTCGTCGCGGAGGGGAACAATTTGACGTTCGAACGTTTCGCCATCGAATATTTTGAAATCGGTATGGTAATATTGGTGATAATGAATATCATCGTTGTCGTCATTATTATTCAGCATTTCTAAACAATTTTAGTAATTGTAATATCGCCATTTACTCGTCGCTGCTGCTGCTATATTATTATTATTATTTTTGGTAAAATCGTTATGGTAATAATAATGATAGTGAATATTATCGTTGTTGTCATTATTATTCAGGATTTTTAAACAATTTTAACAATTGTAATATCGCCATTTACTCGTCGCTACTGCTGCCATATTATTATTATTATTATTATTGGTAATTTCGATCGTGGAAAAGTTATCGCCATCGAATATTTTGAAATCGGTATGGTAATATTGATGATAATGAATATCATCGTTGTCGTCATTATTATTCAGCATTTCTAAACAATTTTAGTAATTGTAATATCGCCATTTACTCGTCGCTCCTGCTGCTATATTATTATTATTATTTTTGGTAAAATCGTTATGGTAATAATAATGATAGTGAATATTATCGTTGTTGTCATTATTATTCAGGATTTTTAAACAATTTTAACAATTGTAATATCGCCATTTACTCGTCGCTACTGCTGCCATATTATTATTATTATTATTATTGGTAATTTCGATCGTGGAAAAGTTATCGCCATCGAATATTTTGAAATCGGTATGGTAATATTGATGATAATGAATATCATCGTTGTCGTCATTATTATTCAGCATTTCTAAACAATTTTAGTAATTGTAATATCGCCATTTACTCGTCGCTCCTGCTGCTATATTATTATTATTATTTTTGGTAAAATCGTTATGGTAATAATAATGATAGTGAATATTATCGTTGTTGTCATTATTATTCAGGATTTCTAAACAATTTTAACAATTGTTATATCGCCATTTACTCGTCGCTACTGCTGCTATATTATTATTATTATTATTATTGGTAATTTCGATCGTGGAAACGTTATCGCCATCGAATATTTTGAAATCGTTATGGTAATAATAATAATGATAATGAATATCATCGTTGTCGTCATTATTATTCAGCATTTTTAAACAATTTTATTAATTGTTATATCGCCATTTACTCGTCGCTACTGCTGCTATATTATTATTATTATTATTTTTGGTGATTTCGATCGTGGAAACGTTATCGCCATCGAATATTTTAAAATCGTTATGATAATAATAATAATGATAATGAATATCATCGTTGTCGTCATTATTATTCAGCATTTTTAAACAATTTTATTAATTGTTATATCGCCATTTACTCGTCGCTACTGCTGCTATATTATTATTATTATTTTTGGTGATTTCGATCGTGGAAAAGTTATCGCCATCGAATATTTTAAAATCGTTATGGTAATAATAATAATGATAATGAATATCATCGTTGTCGTCATTATTATTCAGCATTTTTAAACAATTTTATTAATTGTTATATCGCCATTTACTCGTCGCTACTGCTGCTATATTATTATTATTATTTTTGGTGATTTCGATCGTGGAAAAGTTATCGCCATCGAATATTTTGAAATCGTTATGGTAATAATAATAATGATAATGAATATCATCGTTGTCGTCATTATTATTCAGCATTTTTAAACAATTTTATTAATTGTTATATCGCCATTTACTCGTCGCTACTGCTGCTATATTATTATTATTATTTTTGGTGATTTCGATCGTGGAAACGTTATCGCCATCGAATATTTTAAAATCGTTATGGTAATAATAATAATGATAATGAATATCATCGTTGTCGTCATTATTATTCAGCATTTTTAAACAATTTTATTAATTGTTATATCGCCATTTACTCGTCGCTACTGCTGCTATATTATTATTATTATTATTGGTGATTTCGATCGTGGAAACGTTATCGCCATCGAATATTTTGAAATCGGTATGGCAATAATAATGATAATGAATATCATCGTTGTTGTCATTATTATTCAGCATTTCTAAACAATTTTAGTAATGGTAATATCGCCATTTACTCGTCGCTACTGCTGTTATATTATTATTATTATTTTTGGTGATTTCGATCGTGGAAACGTTATCGCAATTGAATATTTTAAAATCTTTATGGCAATAATAATGATAATGAGGCTTTGATACTCTCGAAAATGGAACAATCGTGACGCAAAGGCGGAACAAATTGTCTTCACACCGAAATAAAAATACGACGGGGTTTTAAAAACTTCTTTTTTTTTTTTTATAGCAGCAAGCCAAACATTCGTTCGGAAAAGTATACCGGAGATAAGAGAACTCGTTTGAAGAATTTCCCATCCGGTTGGAATATCATCTTTTCCCAATTTTCTCGTGTACTTTAAACGAAAAAAAAAGGAGAACGTACCGTAACTTTTTGTCTTAATTTTTTACCGACTTTTTCCGAAAAAAAAGTCCGGAAAAAAAGGAAAAGCGACGAAAAATGTTGGACGAATGAACTTTTTTCGTTCTCTCGATTTTTCAATGAAGAATTTTCGTTCTCTCGAGAATATTTTTTCAAGATTCGATGTTTGTTGCGAATTTTTTCAATCTTCTCGTCACGTGCAACCTTATCCTTTTTTTTTCTCTTCGTTTTTGATCTCCCGATCGGTCGAGAATTCAAAGACATCCCGCGGGAGTGTTTTTCTTGTTTTATTCGCAACGAACGAGCACACCTGCACTCGCTGACTCTGCGGAGGGCTTGGACGCGGCAGAGGAGTCTTATCTCGAGCAAAGACGGTGAGACTTCCTGCCGTTTAAGGATCTCGCGTGTGCATTCACTTCCGCCTCGACGGCTGCATCTCTCATCCCGAGATGAAAGTCTCTCGCGCCACGTGTATCTCGGATCAAAGGAAAAATTCACTTTCAAATCGAAGGCGACATTGACGTTGAAAAAAAAAAAATAAAAAATAAAAAAAAAATCAATAACGCCACCTCGACGAATTTCAATAAACGTCAGCCGATTTTAATAAATTCGAACGATCGAGGACGAAAGTGACGACAAAAAAAAATCGAAAGTGAATAAATTCACGTAATTCGATGCAATTTCGTAATTCTAGTCAAGCTCGCTTAGTTTTTCGGATGGAACTTTGAAAAAAAAATTTGTTTACAAACTTGTGATAATTTTACGTCCTTCGGTCACTTTTTTTTTTCGTTTCTCATCAGTCAGGCACTGTCAGGCACTGTCGAAGAAAACATCGAGTTGGCGAGCGCATACACGCGTCCAATCGGTTTAATCGTTCATTTAATTATTTACAATTACGCACATGTGCGACATGTGCAATGTACATAATATGCGCATCAATTGAGAGACCAGCGACGATATTCGATCGAGAGTGCGTTGATCTTTTCTCGTCGGAGCTTGAATCGTCCTTGGAATCGAAAAAAAAAAAAAAAACGAAAAAGAATTCAAAAAAAAGTGAAACGAAGATCGCACCGAATTTTCCCGATTGAGAAAAGCTCGTCGTGCTTTTCCAAGGACGAATCCAAACGATTTTCCCAAAATGAGAGAAAAATCGAGCCGAAACTCGAAATGTTTGTGATTTTCGTTTGTGAAAAACGGAAATCGAGTGTCGAAAACGAAAAATACAAAATAAAAAAATTGTCGCGCGGAATTTGGACGAATTTATCGTCAAGGACTCGAATGTTGACGTACGAATGAATTTGTATTCAACTTTCGGTGTAACGAAACTCGGTGAATAATTCAACGCGCGTTGTTTGAATTTCGGCAACGATCGAACGAGCGTAACGCGATATATATTTTTCTCTCTTTCCTCGATCGTTTTGCCCCTGCTGTAGTCGATTCGTGACGCTCGTCGAACTTTGAGACAATTACGAAACAAAACGGTTGTCGTGGGAGAGGATTTCGGTCATTCAATGCCTCGAAATTCGAAATTTTCGTTTTTATGATTTTTTTCTTTTTTTTTTCTATTTTCCCTCTCGTATTTTCCTCGCCTCGGAAACGCTTGTGCGATGTTTCATTGAAGAATCATCGAGTCGAGGCAAAAACCGCAAAACCATTAGACCGAATTCATAATCGATCGAGTCCGGTCATACGAGATTCGATACGTCACGTAAACACACACGTACGCGCGTTCAAACCGGTAATTCAATACTGCCGGAGTGGCTCTCGTTTCAGAGCGGCGAGAGATCGACCACCGGCTCGTTTCTTCGATTTTCCTTTGTTTTCCCATGGGAGAAGATTCGTTGCGACGATTTTTCGTACAAACTGCCGAACATTTTGGAAAATTCAAAAATTCAACGACGATCGTTGTCACTGCTGTCACGAATTATTGCATTTTTGAAAATATCTCGTTTCAACGTCCATGCATGAATTTTTCTCTCGCGAGGAGACGAAATGAGGATAAATAAATAACGTTTTTACGGTGTGGTTCGAACGGACTGTAAATATATATCATTGCCATCGCGAATCATCGGTATTTGTCGTTGAAAATTGGTACGTCGATGCGCAAGAACGAACCGATTTGTGGCTCGAGATTGATGCGGCAGGAATCGAACGACGCGCGTTTAATAACAAAAGAAAAGGATGAGAGAAAAATATCGGAGCACGGGCGCTGCTGGTACTCGCATGGGTTGTATTTGCGCGTAATTGCCGTAACGACACTCGAGAATTATACATAAAACGATAATCGATGTATATTTATCGTTTTACGCGCAGCTACAGCGCCATTTTCGCGAGTACAATAACGAACGTGTACAAAGATCGATAATAATGATTCTTCATTAAAAAATCGAGAGAACGAAAAAAGTTACTTCGTCCCAGATTTTTCGTCGCTTTTCTTTTTTTTCAGACGTTGGAAGCTTTGTTCAAAACGATAATCGATGTATTTATCGTTTTACGCGCGAGTACAATAACGAACTTGTACAAAGATCGATAAATAATGATTCTTCATTAAAAAATCGAGAGAACGAAAAAAGTTACTTCGTCCCAGATTTTTCGTCGCTTTTCTTTTTTTTCAGACGTTGGAAGCTTTGTTTAACGATAATTCTCCAATTTTGAGAAGGAAAAAGATGGGTAAAAAATCAAGACAAAAGTTACGGTACATTCTCCTTTTTTTTCGTTTAAAGTACACGTAAACGTACGTACGTACGTAAAGTACGTAAAGTTTCGTTTAATAACAAAAGAAAAGGATGAGAGAAAAATATCGGAGCACGCGCACCGCTGGTATACTCGCATGGGTTGTATTTGCGCGTAATTGCCGTAACGACACTCGAGAATTATACATAAAACGATAATCGATGTATATTTATCGTTTTACGCGCAGCTACAGCGCCATTTTCGCGAGTACAATAACGAACGTGTACAAAGATCGATAAATAATGATTCTTCATTAAAAAATCGAGAGAACGAAAAAAGTTACTTCGTCCCAGATTTTTCGTCGCTTTTCTTTTTTTTCAGACGTTGGAAGCTTTGTTTAACGATAATTCTCCAATTTTGAGAAGGAAAAAGATCGGTAAAAAATCAAGACAAAAGTTACAGGTACATTCTCCTTTTTTTTCGTTTAAAGTACACGTAAACGTACGTACGTACGTAAAGTACGTAAAGTTTCGTTTAATAACAAAAGAAAAGGATGAGAGAAAAATATCGGAGCACGCGCGCTGCTGGTATACTCGCATGGGTTGTATTTGCGCGTAATTGCCGTAACGACACTCGAGAGTTATAGATAAAACGATAATCGATGTATACTTATCGTTTTACGCGCATGCTGTAGTGCTATTTGCGCGTGTACAATAACGAACGTGTACAAAGATCGATAAATAACATGGGCGTATTCAACCGCAATCTGTAAAAGTGAGTCGCGGGGAGATCGGTAACCTCGGTCGGTAAATCGAGGAACATACACACCGATTCGCGTATATCGCCGATGTCACGCCGCGCGATCATTTTTCTAATCGCTCGATCGAACGAATTCGCACTTCCGGTATAGCTGTGGCAGCACCGGAATCGAGCTAATCGATGATGTATTATATACTCACGCGAGTGCACCAAAAATACCGACGAAGCGTATATAATTAACGACGGAGGGGAAAAAGAGGCGAAACATTTCGGGAGTAATCAAAATTTCTGACACGCGCGGAGAAACCGAGTAATTAATTCAATTCGTAAATCAATGAGGAGTAAAATCGCGACGATGACAACGATATTTTCGGCTTTTTCTTTCCTTTTTCGTATCGAAATATCGTCGAAGGTTCGGACGAAAAATGAATGAGAAAAATCGGTTTTTGGGAAAGTTTGTTTTTGCCGGAATTTGCGCAAATTTCAAACGCACATCCGGTCTGGCAGCCGAGTGAGAAAAATTCAAAAATCTTTGTGATTACGCACGATTTTCATGCGTGAGGTTTTTCGTCTTCTTTGGTCAACTTTTTCCCCCGTTTTTTTTATAAATATAAATATTACACAAGAGAGAGTTTCGTCGAGTTCAACGCGTGACACCCACGCAGCATCCAAATTTATCGTCTCACTGTCTGATCGTTAATTTTCCCTCTCTCTCTCTCTCTCTCTTATTCTTTCCACACCTTGATCATCGGTCCAAAAGGCAATAATTTCAGACTCGTCTCTCGTCCGTATTATCGTCAAATAAGCCGCCGACACTCTGTGTTACGCACACACACACACACACACACACACACACGAACACACACACACACAGAGAGAGAAGGAGAGAGAAAAACACTACGAAAGTGTGACATCAGCGAAGCACTAAAATTTGCATTCAAAGTTGGTAAAGTTTTCTCGTTCGCGAGCGACGATGAAAACGATGAAATGAAAAAAAGAGCGTAATTCACTCGATGGGTACGAAAGATGAAAGAAAAAAAGCAAACAAACGGCAACGACAATAAAAACGACAATTAAATATGCCGAAGGAGCTCGGCTTAACGCAAAACATTGTCATTGACGCTTCATTCAAATGCAATAATGCGCGTAATCGTCATGGTCGCCAATGGTATTACCGCGAACTCGCGCAATTACGATACAAACGCAACCACGTATAGGCTCGGAAATATCGATTTTACAATATCGATTCTCGAGCGGAGCGAGTCGCGACAATTACGCTAGAAAATTGCACGACAAATTATACCCTGGACCATATTTTTTCATCTCCCATTAGCAAAGGCGATTAATCGACTTCTCCGGAGATCGAAACTCCAAAAATCCAAATTTGTCCCCTCGAGGAGAAAGATCTCGTCATCCGCAGTCGAGATCCGTGAATTTTTCAAAATTCCGCGCATTTCGGAAATCAAAATCGTCTCTCAAACTCAAGATCCACCAAAAGAAGAAATCGTTAAATCGTCATGGTCGCCAATGGTATTACCGCGAACTCGGGGAATTACGATACAAACGCAACCACGTATAGGCTCGGAAATATCGATTTTACAATATCGATTCTCGAGCGGAGCGAGTCGCGACAATTACGCTAGAAAATTGCACGACAAATTATACCCTGGACCATATTTTTTCATCTCCCACAGACAAAGGCGATTAATCGCATCCTCCAGAGATCAAAACTCCAAAAATCCAAATTTTCTCCCTCGAGGAGAACGATCTCGTCATCCGCAGTCGAGATCCGTGAATTTTTCAAAATTCCGCGCATTTCGGAAATCAAAATCGTCTCCCAAACTCGAGATTCACCAAAAGAAGAAATCGTTAAATCGTCATGGTCGCCAATGGTATTACCGCGAACTCGGGGAATTACGATACAAACGCAACCACGTATAGGCTCGGAAATATCGATTTTACAATATCGATTCTCGAGCGGAGCGAGTCGCGACAATTACGCTGGAAAATTGCTGAAAATTGCGACAAATTATACCCTGGACCATATTTTTTCATCTCCCACAGACAAAGGCGATTAATCGCATCCTCCAGAGATCAAAACTCCAAAAATCCAAATTTGTCCCCTCGAGGAGAAAGATCTCGTCATCCGCAGTCGAGATCCGTGAATTTTTCAAAATTCCGCGCATTTCGGAAATCAAAATCGTCTCCCAAACTCGAGATTCACCAAAAGAAGAAATCGTCATGGTCGCCAATGGTATTGCCGGTATTACGCTCGGAAATATCGATTTTACAATATCGATTCTCAAGCGGAGCGAGTCGCGACAATTACGCTGAAAAATTGCGCGACAAATTATACCCTGGACCACATTTTTTCATCTCCCACAGACAAAGGCGATTAATCGCATCCTCTAGAGACCAAAACTCCAAAAATCCAAATTTGTCCCCTCGAGGAGAACGATCTCGTCATCCGCAGTCGAGATCCATGAATTTTTCAAAATTTCGCGCATTTCGGAAATCAAAATCGTCTCTCAAACTCAAGATCCACCAAAAGAAGAAATCGTTAAACTCTGCTGTATTCGATAAAAACAGTGAGGAGAGTTCGATGAGAATTTTAATTAAAAGAAAAAAAAAAAAAGAGTAGCGAAACGCGAGCGTCGAAAGAATTTCAAAGTATATCGTTCGAAACTCACCTGGAGCGTCGTATTTTCTTGACCGATGCGTTCGTATCCTTGACAGTCATGACCGCGATGACCCCGCGCCGGTAATCAAACCGGTGTGCGCGGCGAGAGAAAAACGCGCTCTCGCGAATACTCCGATGAAAATCCTCTCGAGGAACACGAAGGATCGAGAGCGAAAAGGAATTTATCGTCGCGATGTATTTTTCACTGGGAAATAATACCGCACTGGAATCAACTCGGATGGCGAAAAAAAAAACAATGGAAACAACAGTAACAACGGTATCACTTTTTCATCCCTAAAAAACGCGGGGGTGGAGGGAGAGGGGGAGGGGGGGCGACTTTGGAGAACGAAGCGTTTTTCAGCCGCGCGCGTATCGCACGCACACTCGTGGATTCAAAACGAGACTGTGGATTCTGAGGTTCGCTCTCGCGGAGTCTCCCGGGTTACCGAGAGAGTCTAAAGAACGCGAGAGAGAGAGAGAGAGACGGGACCGCTCGTGAGACGCCCCTTCCTCGATCGAAAAGAACACTTTTCCCCCACTTTTCACCCTTGCCTAACGACGACGAGAGTACACGATGTATACTCTGTAAATGTATGTATATATATATACGTATAGTTTATATATATATATATATAGGATCTTGGGAGAAAAAAATACGGATGCTGCGTGTGAGAGCGTAAAAGATCGAGATCCCCGTGAGCATGCACGAAGGCACACTGTACCGGTGGGCAGCAGGTTGAGCTCTTTGCGTTGCGGAGCCCTGAAAAAAGAAAAGAACCGTCACGAGCCTCTCAGCAGGGAGAAACGCTGGAGAAAACCATGCTGGACCAAGATGTCGGGGATCAAATTCGTCCGAGGATTATAAACGTCCGTGCGTCTTCCTTTTGACGTTGATTAAAAGAAAGTTTGCGTTAATTCGTCGATGCCGATAACTTCCGAGCGTCGGTAAAAGAGAGAACTGACACGAGCGAGTAGGAAGAAACATCGCGAAAAATCGTACGGGTCAAAAGTAGGACGGGATAAATTCGTTCGAGGATTATAAATTTCCGTACACTCTCTTTTTCCGCGTCGAAAAAAAGAAAATTGATACACTGAGAAAAAAGATTTGGTTGTATCTTGGCATACCAAACTTTTGTTAGACTTTCAGTGAAATAATTTGTTTGCTTCCAACAAATAAATTCATTATATCTCGACGATACTAAACGTTTGAATGATTTTTAATGAAACTGTTTCTTTACGCCAAATAAATGTTTTCATCGACCGCAATTCATTTATAAAAAAAGAGACCTACTTGACTTAAATAAAATTCTATTTAACGACACTTTTTGGATTGCTATGTCTTGCTATGTCGTTACTAATACTGCGTTGCTATGTCGTTATTGAGAAAGTGTCGCTATGACACTGTCTATGACGCGTTTTTTCTCCTACCAAACGATTTATTTGAAACAAATGAATAATTCTTTGACACAACGAAATCCTTGATGAATGGAGTACTACATAGTCTAATAAAGCATTTATTTAAATGAAATAGGTAGTTCAGTAGATGATACTTGCAAAACTTGTGAATAGAAATATCACTTTTGTTTGAATCTAATAAAATGTTTCTTTGCAATTTACACTTAAAAAAGAATTTGTTTGAAATAACTAAGGCGAATCAATTATGACTGTTTTATTAAGTCGAACAAATGTACTTGTTGAAATACACAAAAATTTGATAGTTTCAAAGAGAAAATTATGCTACTATACGCTATTTGGTTGATGGAACCAAACTATTTTTCTCGGTGTACGTCTCGGATGGCTGTCGAATGACGACGATTATCATCAGAGAACTTTTTGTTGCTGAAAAAAAAGCTGAGATGACGTTTTATTTTTCGTTTTTCTTTGTTATACTTCCGTATTCCAAAGCGCAGAGGTAATAAACGTATATGAAGAAAAAAAGCGAGGCGAGAGATCTTCTTTACCGACGCGAGTTTCCCGCAGCTTCCCCGTGACTTTTCGCGCTGTTTCTCCGCAGCGCGCGCGCGCGATGCAAGTGAAAGAAGTGGAACGCGGAGGAGCTTGTACAGTTTCATACGCGTACATATGCGGAAAATAATACACGCGTGTTCACGTTCGAAAATAGACAAAGGGCTTGAGAGATTTACGGTCCACGTGACGCCCGGAGGAACATGGCGGTCTTTGCTCGTTTCGCAGACGGGAGAGTGAAAGCCTTCCTACGTTTTTCTCTCTCGAGTGAGTTTACCAAGGTCCCCGAAATACACGGCATTCCCAATGAAGGACACGACGGTCAGGTAAGAGGACTCGAGGAAAAAAAACAAAACAAAGAAGCAGGAGAGAACCCGCACGGTAAGAAAACGTCGGAGCTCGCGGCTTGGCAACCCGTAGGGTTTTTAAAGGGCGGGCAGGGGAGGGGGGAAAAACAAACGACTCTCAAGCTTCACTGATTCTTTCGTTCGTTCTGGTCCTGAATCAAAACGGTCCGAGGTTCGTCCTTCGTGTTTCTTTTTTTTCATATCATAATTTTGAAACGTCTGTGTAGTTTCGAAAAAAATTCGTAAAAATCTGCAAATTGATCAAACCGTAAATTTCGTCGTGTATCCTTCTCCCTTCACGTTGTACGGAAATATATCGTAAGGGAGAGGTCGAAAATGTTGAATCAAATGTAAAATTGGAATTACCCATTGTTATATTTTTAACGAGCACGATAAGACGCGCGTTCTCGTTTTAATCGCAGCTAGCGTGAACTAGGATCTGCCTACACAGGACCGCATTTTTGTAGCGTGTATCACACACACGACGTTCTCCACGTACGAGTATGGACCGAAAAGAATAATGAAAAAAAAAAAAAAAAAAAAAGTTGAGCCTCATTTTCACGACGTTTGCCGCAATATTTTCGTACGTTTTTGCCATTTAATTCGTCGAGCGGACCGTCTCGTTGTGCTCCGAAAACGTGATGATGTCACTTGGAAACGCGCGCCGTTTTGCCAATCCTGGTCAAGCGCAGATGTTTATTCTCCGGTCACTCGAGAATAGACCGGAGAGAGAATAGGGGTGTAAGGGAAGGAGAGGGGGAAAAAGCGGATTTTCCACATCTACGAGGCGTTTCGTGCAAATGAAAACTCCTCCGAGGATCTGCTATCGAATTGACGAGTTTTTCGAATTTGTTTGACCGTCGTTCGACGATGTATATTTGATTTGCTCAATTTTTTCCCGCATTCTCGTCACTTTCACTTTTTTCCTTGCGCGATTGCAACAGGACGACTTTTTTTTGTACACGGAACGCCTTATGCATTAATATATAACTTCATGATTGTATGTATAATCGTATATAAATATATTCTTTCGATCGTGAGATGATGATTGAGATCACGAGCCGCCTACGGTAATAGCCGAGCTGTAAAAGAAATTTTCGGAGATAAAGAGGTTAAACAATGACGGAACAAATTCGCGCTGCCCTAGCGGCGAAATAATGAACTAAAGTTGAGTGTTGCGAAATTGAGAAAGAATGAACTTGTTGAGAACGCGAGTGTCGTTTGTCTTTGTTCGCCGTCATGTTTGAAAAAATTATCGATTAGACCGCGAAATTATGAATTTTTCGAATAATTCGTTGAGCTTAAAAATGTGTACACTTTTTACAAAAATTAATTTAAAGCTGCAATGGGAATTGATTGGAACACTATTTCCCACACCGTCTGGTCAGATTTACGTCGATTCCGGCGGACGAGAGTTCGTGCGGGATAAATCTTTGTGCGCTAAAGATACTCGCGTTATTGATATTTTCGCGGGCCCATATAGCAAACGCCGTCAGATGGAAAAGCTCTTGTCCGCGCGAGAGCGCCAGTGTGGGTACTCTGGAAATTAATAATAGCTCGAGCATGCACGGACTATTTATCGGTGTGTTCTCAAATGTCTTATCAAGGTTCGCTAAAAATGATGGATGCGAATCCATCTGGTGGCACTTGTACGAAGCTAAACGCTACGCAGTGCTGCCACATAATCTTTAACGTGTATTTCAAGATCCACTTGTCCCGCTTGTTTTTCACTCGAGTCTGACTCGCACGAAAGACAAAGTATCGATCGATGAAAATAAAGTTCCATCCCTCGATTAGCCAAAAAACGAGCAATAACCAAAACTCGAATTTCGAAATAGTTGCGAATAATCTAGGTTTTTTTTTCTTCGATAATAACGAGCTTCGGGAGAAATCCGCTGTACGCGGAGGCGCTACTTTCTCACGGGACTCGAACGAGATGCAAAAGGAATTCCCCGTGGGTGGACTCGTTCCCATCTCGCTTCTTTGCGTTGATCTCGCCATGGCGACCTTTCGATATTTCGCCAAAGCCACTCGAATTTTCTCAACTTGAATAAATAATGGAGTAATCAAGAGGCTCCGACGTATTTTTTCTTCTCCGTAAAAAAAGGAAAATCGAAGCCATTTTCTTCGTTTTTATTTCAAGCTCGAAGCTTTTATGTGCACATACTCCTAATCAACGATAATTATTTATATAACAATATATATGCCGATGTATCGTTCGAGTCTGAGGTATTCGATATACAGCACGATAATATACATACTCGTCGCCATTTACAATAAAACGGTCGCCTTTTTTCCACGCGTTGTTGGCTCGTTATTATTTCTTCAAACTTTATAATCGCCGTCGTAGCGCGACGATAGAGAGGATTTTCAAATACCTTATTTCAAGAGAGACGATGACTGAAAAGTTGCAAAGTTTCGACCGGAAGTGGGCTTATCTCGTTGATTAAAAAAAAAAAGATGAGAGTGAAATGCATTATTATCGAGATTTTTATAGCTTTTTTAAATTGACCTTACGAGCAAGGTGTTGGAAAACGATCCTTTTAAAATCCTATCCCTTTTCGAAAAAAAAAAAAAAACATTTCCGTGCTTGTTATCGACCGATGGTAAGAAAAACTTTTTCGTCTGTCCGGAAATTTCCAGTGTTCATAAATCAAGATCAAGGGCGAGATAACAATTACATTACATAACACTACATTGAACGAGCGAAACACCGACACAAAAAAAAAGATTTTCCTTTTTTTATTACAAAAAGTCCCATTTTCATCATTTTTATTAATTTTTTTAGTGTTTTTTATCTTTGAGATTCAGAAGAAGAGTCGATTGATCGAACGATTACGTCGAAGCTATGTCTAGTATCGAAAAATTTGAAAGTTCGGAAAAAAACAGCAACAATCGTAGCATCAAAGGGCGCGAAAAAGAAATGATTCATCATCGAGGAACTTTTGTTTTTTTTCTCGCAGTTTCATTCTCTCCTAAATGAGGGAAAAAATCCAAACTCTCGGAATTTTTTTTTCAAGAGTCCCTAGAGGTAGCCAAGGTTCATTTTTACGTCTTCTTCAGTCGTCTCCTTCTGTTTTTGCCCTCGTTTTTTTTTTTAAATTGAAGCAGAGCGTTCGGGAGTGACGATGTTTTTTTTTTTTTTTGGGAAGAAAAATAAAATCAACAAAATGATATATACAAATAAATATAAAATGTGTATTTAAATGCCACAGGATTCTCCTTCCTTCTTCGACACGTTTCCTTTTCTCTTTTTCTCATCCTTTAGCCTCAAGTTTGAAAGAAAAATAATAAAAAAAATTCATCATGATGGAAAATCAATCGATCAGGTTCCAAAAAAAGGGAAAGAACGAGAATTTGACTTTTTTTTTTCTTCGAAAAGTTCCTTCGCGACTTTTTTTAATATCGACGCGTCTCGAAAGAATTTTTCCCTCGGGAAATGTGAAGAAAAAAAGAACGTACGTCGAAACGCTCGTCGTCTTAGTAGAGATATTTACAAGATTTTTGTTTTCAATCGCGTCGCGTTAATCGCGACGTTAATTAAAAGACGAGGCTAAAACGAAAAGATCGGTAATTATGTGTACGTACGTATATGTGTATATGTACTTTTGAGACACTCGCTATGTTTTTTTTGTTTTTTTTTCGTCTTTCTCTCACTTTTTCTCAACTATCACCGTGAAACTTTACACTCAACTCGACGCATCTCCGATACAATTATATACAATACTCCTCGACACGCGTTTATTTCACGGTGAAGATATTTCGAGCGTGGAATCGCGTCGGACGAAAAAAAAAATGTTTTTTTTTCTTTATGTCCGTAAAAACTCGACTTTGGACGACATTTTCCAAAAGGAAAGATCTCGATCATTTATTTTCTCTCGACCACGTGATTTATACAACAACCGACTCTCTCGTCGGCGGCAGACTGCCATTAAAATAGTCTTTACGGACTTTCCACGTTCTCGATTAACGTTTCCGGTGGTTGAATGTACCTTAAAATATGTTTAAAATAAAAAAACAAAAGTCTTTCTTTCTACTTCGTTCCTCGTGGCGCTTTTCAACGCTGACCGACGGAACGTTCGACGTTGAATTCGATTTTCACCGCAACTCGAGATTCGCACGTTTTTCAACTTGACGAGAAAAGGAAAGAAACAAAAAATCGTACGAAAAATCCTCGTGTTTGTCGAGCGTCAAAGTCCAGGCGTAAAATCGAGAGAAGTTTAATAAAAAAAAAATAAATAAATAAACGTGCTTAAAACGACAAGTCGAATGAGGATTTTTCGTCGCGGAAAATGCTTTTTTTTCGGAAGAGACGGAACGCGCTCTCGTTCCAACTTTCGAGCTCCGAAGGATTTTCGAAATTCTCGCCGTCCTCCGAAAAACACATCGTCCGGGAACGAAATTTAAAAAAGGTGTCTTTTCTTTTTTCAATCATCGTAAATGTTGAAAAAAAATGTGCCGTTCGGTCGGTCAGTCTACTGCGTTAGTTTCTTCTTCTTTTTTTTTTCGTTCGCTCCTAAACGCGTTATCGCAACAGCTAAATTTAAGTTACACAATTATTTGGAATCACTCTCGCTTCCCGGATCGGACGCGTTATTCCTGCGCCCTCTTCTCCGCTCTTCGTCTTGATTCATTTTTATTTCACGGTTCAGCGATAGCTTCTATTTTAATCGCGCGATTAAGTAAAGCCCGCCGGAGTGAACATCACCGAGCGATTGTACAATTATTCACGATTAATATTCGTCATCCAACAAGATTAACGTAATCACCGAAATTTCGATTTCTCGCTCGTCTGCTGTTCGCTGTTTCTTATCTTTTTTCGTCGCAACAGTCACCGAGCGGGCTAGAATTTGTAAGCTTCATTTTTCCACGAGACAAAATTTTTCATTTTCCAAAAATCCTCCAAAACCAAGTCGGATTCTTTTTTCATTTCGTTTCACGTTAATTTCTTGTCGAAAATTTTCGAATCGTCCGTCGAATCTCGAGTTACAAATTCTCGTCAGCTTCGGTACTTCGTAATCGTCAATAACAAACATTTCGATCGATGTCGGAGCGAGAAGCTCGCGAAAATTCGCAGTTTCATCGTCGGCTGAATACAAGCGAGAATTTCATCTCTCGTTTCTGCGACTCGGTAATTACCCTCGCACTCGATAACGATCAAATTATCGCTGTATTAAAGCGGAAGTATTAAAAAGAAAAAAAATGTGCAGAGTATTCCATCGGTACGCTAATTCGCATAATTACACGCTCGCGTATAATACTTTTCTTTCCATCGTCATTTTTTTTCTTTCACGCTCACGCGCGGATACTCACGCGGTCTCTCACGGTTCGGAGAGACGAAACGGGAAGCACGAAATTTCGGTACGATATTACACAGTAACAAAAGTATCGAATTCTCGCTCGAACGATTCGTCTAAAATTCCTAAATTTGCCCTCTACGACCTACACTGTTTTCTCTTTATTTACCCTTTGCTCCCGTCTCCTCCCCCCTCCATTCATCCTCTCTCATCTTTTTTACACACGAGGGAACGAGAGTCTCGGGGAATATTTTTCCTTTTTCGACGCAAACATTATTCCTCGGCGTACGACTTAATTTTACCTTTTTGTTCGCCTGCGCGATTCAAATATCACAATCTACGACAAAGAGAAGGAAAAAAAAAAAAAACATTTTACTCGTTCATCGAGCCAAATCGCGCGTCTTTTTTTTTTTTTCAAGATAAAATTCGTCATTCGCACGAGGAAATTGACGGGTTCGTCGCGCGCACGATCGATCGACGAGGCAAAGAGTATCGAGGTATTTGGAAACCCAGGTTGTATAGAATAGTCATCGACATTCGAAATAGGAAAACAAAAAAAAGAGACAAAAAAAACATACGACACAACCGTGCTTTTTTTTCTCTCCACACGCGCACTTTTAGTCATTATTATTATCGTTATTATCATTATTATTATTATTATTATTATTATTACGTTTAAGCGTACGAGATGCACGTTCGTGTACCGTCGATAAATATTTCGTACCTGAATTTAATAACGGGCCACTTACGTACAGGAGCAGTCTTAGAATAATCCGATTAATCCCCCGAAAATACGTTGAATCGGGCGGAAAAAAAAATTCATCTTTTTTTTTCGCTCGTCTTTTTTTTTTTCTTCTTTCCGATCGTCGCGCGACTGCAGCGCTCGCGTGTACACAGCGGAGGAAAAACGTCGTCGACTCGCGCGGAATTTCAGCGCCCGGGAGTGAAAATTATTTACAGACAATCACGCAACAAGGGCAACGAGGTCATTTTTCGAAAAGTTCGATCGTAATTTCGATATTTACAAATAATTGTTGTTTTTTTTCCCCCCCCATCGTCATTATCCGTTTTGCGGCGGGAACATGAAAAATGCTAGAGGGAGGTTATGTCGCGTTTCTCGTGTTGTTTTAGACTTTTTTCTTTCGATCCACCGTGTACACGCGAGGTTATTACGAATCGGAGCAGCGAGCTTGATATTGATATTTTTCTTGCGTTTTGTTTTCGTATTTTTTTCCCCCTTCTCTCGGAGTATCGAATTGAGCATCAGTCGAGAATCGTTTGAAGATTTGTCAGATTGCGAAAACGATGGAAAATCGCGATGTTGCATTTTTTTTGTTTTTTTTTCACCAGAAGCAATACACTTTTCGCTCACTTTTTCATTGCTCGTCGAAGAGAAAGCTCGGAGATGCTCGTTTTTGCTCGAATGTTCGATATGAACGGGAAATTCGCGGATCGTTTACTATTTACACTGGAATCTCAACGATACGAACGCCACCCCCATCTCGCGGCAAGTCGTCTCAACTAATCGATCGTCATTCCGTAGGCAAAGCGCGTGTTTTTTCTAACCCTCTATTCTCGATTTTTTCTTTATGTTGCCGACGAGAAATCCAACTGGGCCTTTTTGTGTTTTGTCCAGTAAATTCACGTTGGGAGTTACTCGGACTCGATTTATTTTCGTACCGAGAGCTTCACTCGAGAGCTTTTCTCTGCATCTTTCTTTTTTTTTCCGTTCGACAAACGAGCCTCGAGAAACACCGAGAAAGAATCGTATCCGTTTTCTCTTCTACCGTACACTACTAATGTATACACTCTTTTTTCTCTCTCTCTCTCTTCTTTTCGCGTTAAATGCGTTTGTCAATGTTTTTTTTTCTCCTTGCGAATAAACGAAACGGAAGCGTGCGGAAGGGAAACTCGTCCATCTTCCAAAATACCCGTTTTTTCATTCTCAAGATTATCACAAAACTGTCCAGGCGTTGGCGAAAAATCGTAATTTCCATCGAGACGCGATTGCGCTTTATTTCTTTGGGGACAAAATGAGAAAAAGAAATTTCGAGAATTCAACGTGCAAGGAGACGGTCAATTTTCAAGTCGCAAAAATACGTAAATTCTTTGTACAGCTGCGACGAAGCTCGGAGCAGTTTTCCAATTTTCATTATTGATTTATCGCTTTTGGAAGATACGTCACGTGTAAACAAATAGCTTCAACGACATTTTCGATAATCTAGAGTTTGTAAATCGATTGAAGTATATTACGAAAAAGAAAAGAAACAAAAAAGGGGAAAGCACAGTTGTGAATTTATGTACAGGAAGAAAAATCCTTCGTCGTATATATGAGTATATATATATACGTGTATAAATGAATTATAGAGGCAAAAATTATTCGCGATTCGATGAAAAAAACAAAGATCGACAAAGCCATCTGATCGAAATTTTTCTGTCCCCCACGAGCAGCGAAATTCGTCCCTCCGGCACTCTTTCGAGAATTCCAATTTTTATATATACAATTTGCCTGTTTGAGGTTAAATAAATATTTATAAATACAACTAATTCCCAGCAAATTCGAGGCGATAAACCGGGGGTCGAAAATATTTCAGTCGTTCAAGTTTTTCGAATCTTTTCGTCCATCTACCGATAATTAACATAACCTCAATGGGTGACACTCAGGAAAAAAAAACACTAAAACCCGAGCGGATTTTTTCGGCGGCAAAAAAATCATGTTCGAATATTCTACCTAGTTTTTTGCTCACCCACAGTATAATACGAGCTACCGTGAAATTCAACTCCCAATGTGCTACCGCGAGGAGAAATAGTGCGTCTTTTTCCCGGCGGTCGCGCTGAGATCGACGATTTTCTCGACGCTTCGACGGAGAGTCGAAGAACCAAAGAAATCCAAGTGTAATTTGTCGATCGAACGAAACGCGACGGCGAGCCGAGAAACGAATTTCAAGCTATCTCTCTCCCTTTCTCGCTGTACCCCAGGGGCGTAATTTCGAGTCACGAGACAAGGAGAAAACCCGACTCTCGGGCTTCGGACTCCGGGCGTTATTGAAGGAAAAAAAAAACCAAGCAAAATCGCGAAAAACGCCAAGTCGCTCGATGGATCGTTTTTTTCCATCTAGTTTCTTCCTCGTCACCGTTCGCTCCGTTTTTTCCACCATCGAGCGACGAATCGAGGGAAAAAAACCGAGAAACGAGGCGAATGAATAATGCGACATCAAATTTGAGCATCGAGAGTCCTTAGCCCGGGGTGGGTGGGGTTTTGTGTCAGTGAATGTTGAAGTTGTATTGCTTACGGTTTGAGGTTATGCGAAGCCATCGGCTGACCGCCAACGGCTCCGGATGACAATTCGACCACGCGATATCGCTGAAATGCGGATAGGGCGTCGAGGTCGTCGTCGCCTCCACTTGTATCGAGGTCGAAAATTCCTGGCGGTATTCGTGCTTGCTTCTCTTGGCGTGACGTCCGAGGGGACTCAAAAGAACGCTGTGACTGTTGTTGAGCCTTTTTCCGTTGGAAATTTGTTTAGCGTGCTGCTGCTGCTGCGGTTGTTGCGGTTGTTGCTGCGGCGAGGAGTCGTTTTGCTGATCGACGGACTCGAAGATGCTCAGACTCGGCATGGAGGCCTGAGGCTGATAATTCCTCGGAGATTGCACGAGAGCGTTGCCCCTCGGCAGTTGCACGACGATCTGCGATTTGGCGTCTTTGTAAACGGAAACCGGCGAATAAATCGTCATGTTGTCGTCATTGTCAATGTCGAGTTGCGACGTCTCGGAGGTTTCGAGAACGTTGATGGCGCGGGAACCCGGGTGGCCCGTCGAAATCGTCGTCATCGCGGACGAGGCGGTCGCCGGGATCAGCGTGGAGACGTTGCTCGTCGGGTTGTCGTTGACGCCGGAAGTTATCGGCGATAACGAGGGTAGAACGACGGAAATCGGTGCGAGCATTGACTTAGCCGCGTTCGTCGAATTCGCCAAGGCCGTTTCCAGTCTGAGCTCCTCGTTAACGAAATCCTCCTCGAGCTTTGTCTTTTGTGGGTAAACGGGAAAAGAGGGTACAAACAGAGCCATGGTATTAATCGTGTGAAAATCATTTCGATGGAAAGCACAACGAGCGCGCAGAGTGTGCCTCTCGCCGTTGGTCAAAGTGACGATGAAAAATGGTTTTATGAAAATCGAGAAAAAAAAAAGAAACAAACAGGTCGAGTCTCGACGAGACGAGAAATAGAATTGAAAAAAAAAAACAAATAAGAAACCATGCCTTACAGGTTTAGCGGAGCCATGCGGGGCCAGACACCGATAAAGCAAATCAACAGCCTGCAATAACAAAAACAAAACAACAACAAAAACAAGTGTCAACGGAAACGAAAACTTTTTTTCTTTTTATTCTTTTGTTCGTTTTTTACGGGGTTTTTTCAATCTAGCATCGTTTTTATCGTCAACTTGATTCAACGTTCGGAGGGAGAGGATTCGATTTTGTTTTTTCTTTTTCTCTTCGGTGTCTGTTTCTTTGGCCTCCGTTATGCGTGTTGTTTTTTCCGTCGAATATTACGACACGTTGAAAAGTATCGTTATTTTCGAAAATTTATGCGAGTTTTCAAACGTCGATCCATCGAGGAAATACAAAAGCTTTGGTATCAGGTTTTTCCTCATTATTATCGAATCATTTTTCCGGCAATAATCATAATAATAATTACATACAAATAAAATGAAAAATTGAAAAATTGGCAAATTTTGATGACAACGTTACTATTATTTCCGTCAGATGTATCATTCCATGCTGCAATCGACAGTGCGGAACGATATTTTGACGAAAATAACGATAATGGTACAACCGAAAACCTCTGATCCGTTTTTTTCGCGTGTATAACGTACAGAGTCTCGTTATTACGGGATTATTCTTATTGTAATTGTTACGAGTGTGTAAAACGAATGTTATTCAAGGAAATGATCGATTCCATCGAGTCGCCAAACGCATTTTTCAACCGAGTGGTAAACTCCGATTAGCGAGGCGATTATCTGAATATTGTTTACCTTGGGCAGTGGATAAGTGTCGGGCAACGAGAGAACGGGCGGCGAGCCCGGCGTGGCCTCTGATTCATTCGTCGAAACGTTTGCATTCTGAGTTAGAAAGGAATTGACGATGCTGGAGTTGGCTGCGGTCGATACGGTTACGGTGCCCGTGAGCGTCACTTTGGGCGTCCGATTCGGCAGTTCCTTGGCCGCGCGGTGCTCCGCCAGTAGCTTGTCGAACGCCTTGCTGCGCCCGAGGACGGTGCGTCTCAGCGAAACCGTGTGAGCCTTGCACGTCAATGAGCGAGTACACGGTTTGCCCGTTTCGTCGTTCCAAACGCCGCAGTGTCGGTCGGCGTCGTATTCGCGATCTTTCAACAACCCGCGATCGCTCTTCAGCCTCTTTCTTCTCGGCTGACCGGTGCTTATCGGACTCTTGACCGGACTCGACGGTACGAGCGTCGAATTCGACGATTGCTGTTGCTGTTGCTGCTGCTGCTGCTGTTGCTGTTGCTGTTGCACGTTTATCGACTCGAGAGGCGATCGCGGCGACGCCAACGCGACGTTTTGCTGGCCGCCTTGGTCCGCCGTGCGTTTTATCGAGGAGGACGCCGCCGTTGAGGATGACGCCGACGAGGACGAGGCTGACGACGCTGCCGACGCGTTGTTCGTTTTACCGCTCGATTGTATTTGTCCAGAGGATTGCGTCCTTTTCAACTTTGATACTTTGCAATACGGCGTTTTCACCGTTGGCTTCACTATCGGCGTCGACGGAGGCGGAAGATTCACCGTTCCGGAAGAGTGCCGACTCTCTGAGACAACATTTTTTTTTTCCCTTCATTTCCGCATGATTTCCGTGCATGAAATATTTCGCTTCTCCCGTTATATTATTTCACTACGACGATAATCCGCGTCGCAAAAACCAACCGGAAATGTTTTGTTTCAACGATCGCAAATTTCGTTTGTTTTACGATCGAAAAATGTACGCTATTCCATTTTATTGATAATTTCGATAGCTGGCTGGATTTTTCAAATCTCTGGCTCGAAAGTTTGAGGAAAAGAGTTTCGATCGAGAATTATGAATTTAAAAGTTGTCGTATTTGCGAACAAAGTACAAAACTTACCCATGTGCTGTATAATGGCCTGTGGTTTGATGACGGCATTGCATATCTCGCAGACAACGCCGTAAAATGTGTCCCTTTCCGGACAGAATCCGTAGAGATCGATGTCTGAAATGAGAGTTTTTTTTTCCTAAATTCATTCAGCTCGAGAAAATAATGCGAGCTGCGTTATGAATGTTTGAAGCGTTTGAGAATCAAAGGGACAAGAAATAAAAATTACCGTCCGAAGATAATCTCGTGACGGAGCTCGAAGGTTCCGCCTCTGGTTCCTCATCGCCTGAAACAACACGACATTTTCAATTTTTTCCTGTTTGCGACAAAGATAACATTCGAGAAAACAAAAGACGTTTCTGCGTGTTTCGAAAAATTCATTTTCGCCATCATCGCTCGCGTTTCTACGAATCCCATGTGGAAAAGTTCATCGGAACGAGACGAAGAGAAAAACATGACAAAACATTCTGGGGAGGCTCTTTGCGTAGGTGTAATTTTTCGAGTAACATTTTCGTGATAATTATGTAATCGAGCGAGACGCGCAATGAATGAATAAATATCGCAAAGGTCATACGAGAAAACGCTTGAATTATCGTTTTAGCGGAATAACGATGAGTGGAGTGAAAAAAACAAAACCAAGAATTAAACATCGATTTTTCCAGCAAGGTTGGCGTGAGGAAAAAAAAATTGTATATACATATAGAGGTGTGCAACGGAGAGCGCCGCGAATCGAGCGAGTGGACAAAGAGGGAAGTTTTTGAGGTTATGTCGATCGTCGCGCGACGCCTTCGGGGTTATAATCCAACGTTTTTTTTTTTTTCTGACACGATGCAAGACAATTGTGATAATTTCGGCGTGACATTGAGAATACCAGGTTTAACGGCAATTTCAAAACTTACTCAAAGGCTTGTCCCTTCCGATTCTCTCGATCCAACTGGACCACGGCTGACCGTGAAAAAATGTTGGGCTGTCACTCCCCGACATTGCCACACACCACGGTGCGCGTTACGAGAAGTGAATGAGATCGTGATGATGAGGGCTATAGGTGTATATATAGTAAATCAAAAAATCAACGCTATTACAACGCTCGGGCGTTAAAAACAATACGTTTCGCTCAAGAGCGTCGGTTACGTTTTTCTCTCGATGATCAATGACGCCAAGCGTTTTATTTTTGCCGTTTAAAGTTTATTTCCCAGCCACTGCGGGGGCCCACGAGGTGTGGACCACTACCCAGCGTGGTGGAGATATACGCTCCTTGGCGTTTTTCAACTCTCCGCCCGAGAAGGACGACAAGAAGGAAAAAGTAGGCACTTCTTGTCTTCCCCGAACGAGAATCCGCCGTCTGACTTTTGTAAAAAATATGTATGTAAATTGGTTACGAGCGATGCCACGGAAAAATGAGCCTTCGAGAGAGCAAAAAAAACCACATCGCACGATTCAGTCTTTTATTTCATTGTCGGATATTGGAATTTATCGTACTTTCATCTTCGGCAAATCTACCTTCGTTTTGGCTTTCGTTATGTAATTTGTTCGTCTCTGAACTTTTTTATGGATATTTCGGAGCGTTTGTCAAAATGGAAACAGCGACTTTATGATTAGGAGCTTTGCATTTTGTTTTTAGGTTATATGCGACAATTTGTGACATAAAGCGCATATCGCGTCCTCCCGACACTGGCGATATCTATATACGGCATGTATACTCTGAGGGTACATGCTATCGACGAAGGGAGAATGTTGGGAAGTCAGAGGATGATTGCAAACATTTATCAAAGTACAACGTTTATTCGCCGAAGCGATAACGGAACATCCGACATAGACACCCGCGTGCTCGCTTATGCTGCTGTGGTTGTTGCTGTTTCTGATCGTTCCCCATTTGGCAAAGACGAAACAGCAGAAAGGTGGAGCAGGAGGGAGGCAATGCACGAAATGCATTGTGGGCAATATTTTCTTTGCGCGCAACTCGAACGCGTCGGTAAAATTTGTATTCCTGTCTCTCTCTCTCTCTCTCTCTAGCTTTCCCTCTTGTGACATCGCTATACGGGATAAACCAGATCCTTCGGGTGGGTCTTGTCTGTAGTAATGTACGCGAGCGTCAAGGGGGCGCCACCGTCCTGCCCACATTGTGCGAAAATGACAAACCTTGTTTTTCACGCAACTCGCATTATGGTTCTCAAACAATTTGAGATTCGAAACATCTCCGACATAAACGATATGCATATATTTACCAAGATAAAATTACCAGAGAATCTTGTAATATTCGATTCTAGCAAGTTCAACCAATTGTCGCTTTCAATTCACACACGTGTTTCGTTCAGAATCGATCTTGCGACGCCATGCTGGAAATGCATTCGCTTTTCCTCGTCGTTGTATCAATTGAATTTGCAAACAGGAATATTCGCACGTTTTACAAACTTTTCATCACATTTATTATCGAGTCGTTCCTTTTTTTTTCTCCTTCCGGAACGAATACAATCATTATGAAGTTTTATGTAAATACCAAAGTCTTTTAGTTTTGACTAGGGTGCGTAGCTTTGGTGAGATTGAGACTACGCAATATTGTATAATTCTTGACGTTGATTAAGCTTATGTAGGGTCGTAAGTAAAATAAGTACGGTATCTGCTGATTTCGTCGATTATTCGTTCACGCAAATATACCAAATGCAATGCAAAATATAGCAAATAATGAATAATGGAATTTCTCATTATCACGTGACGTTTTTTTTCAATGTTGTTATCGTTGCATCGAGGCATCCGTCGAAGATGTCAAAGTTGTGCCGGATCTGGCTCTTAGTTGCGCAGCGATAGCCTCTCGATTCAAGTACCAGAAAGGTTGTTTTTCTTTAGGCCACGTTTTGATGAGCGCTATCAATTTTTCATCGTACGTTCCGGATCCACCCGGTGGTACTCCCGACACCGAGTTTCCGCCGATTCTCTCATTAACTACGTTCGTTGCGTCGGCAATGTCGTTCGGGGTTTCCGGGCGATATTGCGGAAGTACCTGAGGATACGAGCGATCTGGACTTCCGGCGTATGGCGATCGTTGCGCCATGGTGGCAACAACGAGTACCAACGATAGAACGCAATATCTCATCTGAAAAGACAAGAACCAGTTTTTTTGTTCGTCCCTGAATGAAAGTTACCATTGAACGATAAAAGCTTCCCGCGACTGAATTACATTTTTCCGAAACATTATTTAACCTCAAAAAATACAGCATACGCATATGCGGGAGTGAATCAAGTTTTATCGAGTGGTCCCTTCGATATTTGAATAAAAAACAGAATTACGTGAGAGAGAATTAAGTGAGAGGGTAAAAACTCAAAAACACCCTCATTAAAGGGGGTTTACCACCCTGACACGGACTTACCATCTTTCTTCCGTGTTTGATGAAACGTTTTCGCGAACTCTCACAATTTCACCGTTATGCCCTCGCGGATGATATTTATTGTCAACTCTCGACCGTTCGCGACGAGAAGACGCGGACTTTTGAGTTCGATGATGCCCCGACGACCCGTCTATATAGCCGGAGTGAGCGAGCTCGAGAGTGCAAAAATTGTGCGTGCCGAAAGAGAGACAGAAACATCGAGATGATTCTCGTTTTTCCCCACCATATACATATACATATGCGTGGCGTACACACGTACGTCACGTTCATTGGGAAGTTCGAAGAGTCGGGATTTTGCGTATTTTCTAACGCAATAATACACTCGAGCATTGTGATAATAATAATTCTTATACAACAATCATAATAAAAGAAAAAAATACGATAGCGTAAGACACGAAAAAAAGGCAGAAATAAATTTCGTGTCCCGCGGAGGAGTTCGGTGATGAAATTCTTTTTTTTCCCATCGGCTCGTCTTCCCTCGTAGATCCACTACAGTGTTTATCGCAAGCAGTTATCGAAGAACGGGACGATCGGGAGTGTGGTTTTTTTTTAATAGAAATCATGGAGATACCAAGGTCGTTTTGCAAAAAACCTCGAGCTATCCGACGCGCTCAATTATTATTGCGCATCGAGTTCTGCTCGCGATTTTACTTGTTTTTCATTATGTCATCGCGTTTGATAATATCGCGAATAAAAAAAAACCACGATCCCGTTAGCACTCTGTTTTCCATTGATGATTATTCCTCCCTTTTTTTATTAAAAAAGAAAACGGTAGAAACAAAAAAGACTTTCGAATCGTATACAATCGTACGTGTCACGTGATCATTTCACGAAAGAAAGTCGCTGTTTGCGCTTGGGTAATGCTTTTTTTTTCGTCAAAAGATCGCAAAAATGTCAAGAGTCGCGTCTCCGACGACATTGACTCTGACGAATAAAAGTCATTATTGACATAATGGAGTGGTTTTTTTTTTCAATTCAACAGAGTTTCCTGCGTTACAGGAAATTTATCATCGCGAGTAAATAATGACCCATCGTAACGGTAAAAAGTGTGTCACATATTCAGCGATATACATCTGCAATAACAGTGAAGCGAAAAAGGTGATAAGCCAAACGATAAAAACTTTAGAAACGCGGCCTGCTGAGTGTCGGCTATTTTTCAACAAAGCGTACATTCGATAGGAACTTATCGTCAATTATGATTAATCAGTAATCATAAGCGATTAGGAGAAACTAGCATTTCGCTCCATTTCGATCACAAAAATGTTTGATGCAACGTCAAAAGTAGGGGAATTTTTAAAATGCTTCGAGAAAATCAATGATGGGTTGGGGGCGTCTAACTTTTCAACGATAACGTTAATCAGAGTCTGGTACTGGCAAAACACCAGCGTTAAACTGTGGAACATATGTTTATCGCACTGTGCTCTCTCTCTCTCTCTCTCTCTCTCTCTCTCTCCTTAATATTTTTGCTCGTACAGCAATGCTCCGTCGTTGAATTTAAGTTTTACCGGCGGTCGATAAAGTGTGATGAAAATTATGGAGAAAAAGCTTCGGGGTTTTCCCCACGATTTGATAATAATTTATACAGAAATACTTTTTAAAGAATCTGCCAACAGAAATACACGACGATGGAATTATTCTCGCTCAAATGGTTTTCTCCCATGGCTCATCGATATTTCACGTACTCGCGACACAACATCCAGCGAATAACTCACTTTTGTTCGAGAAACAATTATAATCAATGACGTCGCGTTTATCACACTTTGAGCATTCCACGCAGGTGTTGAACACAAAGAACGGATTATATACAGCTCGGGGCACGATAACGGGGCAAAACCCCATATTCCATGCACGAGGCGTTGCACGCAAAATCAAAAAAACACTTTTGGAATTTCGATTTTGACAATTGCCGAAATTTTTCTTCGCCGACTTTCTCTTTGAAATTCGATAACAAAAACAGTTACCGGACGACATTTTTTGCAAAATTGGAAGAGAAAATCATTTTGAAAAAAGTAGATTTAAACGTGAACATGAAAAATTCAAATGAAAAATCGAAAAAAAATCGATATCCCCGAAGCGACTTGGCGAAAAAAATTTCATAAAATTCACGGAAACTCGTCTCGGCCGATAGAGGACAAATTGCGTGGATGAGCCGAAAAATCGAAACTCGAAAAAAAAAAAACGATCCGTTTTGGCCCCGAATGCCCCATACACAAATTTGCCTGGGTAATTTGCCAACGTATGCGTAATACGTTATCCTTGATGACGAATAAAAACACATCTCTTTGGCATAATTTTAATTTATTCAAGACGATTCTACGTCAAACGAGTGTGGATTTTTCGAAAAGTTAGCGTCAAATTCGAAGTAATTTCTTTCAGCGTTTTTGCAAGAAGATTATCGAAAAAAATGGCGGCAAAGTTGCAGCTCGATGCATTATGCAACGCGCAGATAGCGGAACGAAAAAAAAACAACCGACGCACAGTGTCATATATTTTCGCACGCTCGGGCTCATAACGAGATCCACCGCAGCGTATTTTATTGCTCTAATAGCAAAATTACGACGTTTTAGCTTCCTCCCGAGAAAAAGAAACGTTCAACATCGCGAATGTCTCTCTGTTTCGGAATACAAATTATTCAATATATTCCTTTGCTCTTTTCTTTTCCTCCGTGTGTTATCTCATTCGTCCCGCGAGTCTCGCGTTTTTCATCAAGTCAGCATGGCACGATCTCGCGTTTTTCTCGTGAAATTCCACACTCGGATATTTTCCACTCGATTGATTTTCGCCTCGACTCGCTCGAACAATAAAATTGTACGTCGATAATAATACGTAAAAATCCCTTGGAGATAATTATTTTCTTCGCTAAAGACAGTTTGGTTGAAAACAATTTCGAAGCTGCGATCTCAATTGTCAATTCTTTGTCGTAATGACCATTGAAACGTTAAGGTACACGCTGAGAGGGAAGTGCGTAAGCGTGCTGCGGAATGATTCATCGCGATAATAAACACGTGTGTGTCGTTCCCGCGCGAGCTCAAGAGAGGGCGCTGTGTTCCCTCGAGTCGCGAACAACGAATATACCGATTGAATATGCCTTTGGCGATGATTATTTTCTCCAGCGTTTATTGCAATGTCGAAAAAAAAAGGAAAAAAAATGCTTCGTATTTTCAAAAGCACACGTCGAATTGAATATACTTTCAAAGTCACAGTCGTAACTGCGCGCGAAGGTTCTTAATTGTAATGACAATTGTCTCATCGTTGCCTCCGTGACGAAACGTCGAGGCTCACGCGGAGAGGAAAATGCGTAAACGCGGGATCCTGCGCAATGATTCATCGCGAAAATGATATTTCTCGCAAGCAGCGGAGAGGAAATTGATGAAATTGCTCTTACACTCGCTCGAGTTGAAAATAACGCGTCAAGCTCTCTTATAAAAGAAGGCACGAAACTTCAAAGTACCTCCAAGTACGTTCGACACAAGCCCCGACGAGATGCTCGTGACGCTCATACCACTGTTCCTCGGTAAGAAGGAAATATATTTCTCCTCGGCGATATTTCGAAACAATAACCTTTGATCATGAAATGAAAAAGAAATAACATCTCGCGTCTGTCTGAAACATATTTCAAACGAAATCTTTTTTTCGTAAATTGCATTTCCGTGGGTTCTCAACGATTCCCGTCGAGCGTACCAGCCCTCTAGCGGGAGCAACGGGAACTGGGCGTTTCACAAGCTCGAATACCGCGATTGTCATTGTTATTATCAATTTCAAAGCCGCGAACGTAGCCGTGAAAGAGAACGAGATCGGAGCGAAGGAAAAATGGATTTACGGACCGGAAGTGATTTACGACGCGAAAGTGGAGACGGTTTCGCGTTCCTTCGACGACACAGAGGCGAAGAGTCATTTTAACATGACGATGAAGTTGTCCTGTCGCGAGAAGTTACGCTCGACGTTGAGTTGCCAGTTTTACGACGCGGATTTGACGATAAACGGCGGAAGGAAAGAAGCGAAAACGACGGAGACCGAGCGGCAGGTGAATCCGGCGTACAAGAGGTTCGAGCTGAATTTCGACCGTCAGGGGCTGCGGGATATCGTCGTTTCAGCCTCGCTGGACCCCGCAACGTTGGACTCCGTCAGAGCCATCGTTGCTCAAATGAACATCGGCTCTGAGATTTTTAACGTCGGCGCTAACGATTTCGAAAGCTGGGAGAATTTCACCACCGGCACGTGCAAAACCAATTACGCGCTGTCGACGATCAACAGCAGCGACAACGACATCGGTACGATGATGAACCCTCACGAGATCCTCATCTTCCCGAGTGCCGAAACGGTCAAGAGCGAAACGAGGCGAATAACGAGACTGCGAAATCTCAACGAGTGCGTCGATCGCGTGGATTATTTCTTCGGCAGTCGAGAAGCTCACGCGCCGGGTTCCCATCTCGACGTCAGAGTCGTGAGTATTTTTTTCGCTCGCGAAACATTCGGGAGATCGTCGCCGAGATTTCCGTACGCAAAATGCAGCGGAAAACGTAAAAAAAACCCAAAAAATCAATTCGACAGTAACGATATCGCGAAATTTCCGGCGAATTGCATTAAAAAAACATTCCCTCCAAAAGCACTCTGCAAACTTCGGTGCTTCGATGCTCTGTTATTCGACGATTTCGTTTACGATAATACACGTCGAGAATGGTGTGTCGTCGTACGAGAAACTTCGAGAAACTTGCTGCTGTTTGTGTTTTCTTTTTTTTTTTTCAATCGCTCTTTCTCAAAATTGAGAATTTTCCGATTGGTAGATGTCTTCGGAGAGCCACACCTTGATCGGCGAACGAGAATTCACATCGTGGACGGAAAATAGGATTCGCGTGAGGGACGGTAAGGACAAGTCCAAAGGGCACGAGCTGATCGAGAAAATAACACTGAGTCTGGACGATATCGTACCGGCCGGTGGTCCATTGGATACGTTGGACGGACCGACGTTGACGGCGAGTATCTTCCCGGAGGACGATGACGACGGCAGCTCCGAGGAGAAGAGTTACTCTACGGAGGAAAGCATCTCCGAGGAGAGCAGCGAAAGTTCCAGGGCGAAGCAAGATTGAATCGCGAAAACTTTTCGCCGATTCATTTCGTCGGATTTACGCGTTTTTCGCAATTCCATCACCGAAAATCATAATAATAATAATAATAACCAGACACCAACTTGACACGTAGTATAGGTTAGAACGCCCGAAAAAAGTTGACGATTTTGTTTTTTAAATGGCCTTTGTGGACAAATGTGTCAATACACGTTGAATAAAGTGGCGCGTCGCGAGAGGAACGATGTTTCATTGAATCTTCAAAGATGGCGCTTGCTCCCTGACAGACTCAGCTACTCAGCTTCGACGGCGACGGCGCCACTCGCGCTTACTGAAAAAAGATAAATAAGTACCGAAACGTTCGAAACAAGCAAGATCACACGCAATTTCACGATTGCACAGGAAGATTCTAACGTAATTACGCGCACGTACCTGCTGCGCGGGGAGTTTTCGTGACCATTCGCTCAATTTTCCACCGACGACGACGGTGACGAGGTTAAGGTTAGACAGCTTGGGTTTAGTCGTCATGAAAATGAAAGGGCGGTCCAGTTTAACCCTGATACATCCCTCGGTTTCGTGAGATTCGGTCGATTCAATCTCCGCAACTGGTCCTTGTATCGCGACGGAACGAAAAAAAGTCAACATTTGAGGTTAGAGTAGATTCTCGCGGAGAAGGTTCTGGAAATATTCGCGCAATGAAGGAAAGCCGCGTAACGACACGAAGTTGATTTAATTATCGCGTGATTATTAAAAAAAAAAAGAAAACGCATTTTCCATCGGGGGAGACCCACCTGGCAACGTTACCAGGCCGTCGCCGGAAAACAGCCCGAAACTTGCGTAAAATTCTCTAACCGACCACCAGTTGGCAGCATCTTCCGACCGATGAGACGGAAACCATGGCTGTCATTGAAAAATAAGTATCGATCAATGATAATTCGACGCCGCGTGAGTATATCCTGTTGGTTTTTTATTTTTTTCACTCGTCCCTGTGCAGACTAAATGGCGCTCGGGTCGAAAATGTAAACTAACCTCAAAAGTAGACTTTTCCTGTTTGTACTTTGTTTCGACGCGCAATTCCGGCACCAGCAGATCGATTTCACGCTCGGTCAATCGAGCTCGTAGATCCTCGATATTTATTTCGCCTAGTTCACGTTTCACCGATCGATATCTCTCTTCATCGTCGAAATCGATAAACAACGCGTTATCGTTGCCTTCCTGCGCGGAATTACCGTGATTAACATTCGCGTTTTCAGAGAGGCAGTGGCCTAGTGGTAACGCGCCCGGCTCACACCCGGTGGGTCCGGGTTCGATTCCCGCCGCCGACACCAATGGATTTTTCTAAGCGTCTTAAACTGTTCTCTCGTGGTTCGGAACCCACGTAAAAAAGTAGGTCTATTCGAGGAAATCCACCCACCCAGAAAAACAGAGGAGGTACGAGGAGATGATACAGAATGGGTAGTAGTTGGGTGGGTGGCTTGTAAAAACCCGTAAAGGGTGTGCAAGTAAAACTCCCCAATTATTATTATTATCATTCGCGTTTTCGGTAAAATGCCAATACGTCAATGCGATAAAAAGCAAAAAAAGAAAAACATGAAAAAAAAGGGAAATTGCCCAGACTGTGTACCGAAATGTATTCGTACTTTGGTCGTTAACAGAACGTATGTCGTGCCGTTGAATTTTCCATAGAGACACGTCAGACTCGTCCGCACGAAATTCACGTCTCTGGAATCGCCATCGTACCCGTAAAATGTACCTCTTTCCATTCGTGTCGAGTTGAATTCAATGTTCCAATATCTGCTGCCAACGACGCATTCTCGTTCGGGATTGTCAGTGGGTCTGTGATACACCGGACCGGATCCACCTGTGACGGAAAGACCGCGAGAACTCGTCAACCACCGGGACGGTGGAAAATTTCACCACCATTTTCATATTTCGAACGCAATAATGAAAATTTCGTATCGTATCTGTTCGTCACTGTTATTGTTACGATTATTATCGGGAACCGCTCTCAAATAAAGGCTTTCGAAATTCCCATAAAGCCGATTCGATTTTGTCGTCGAGATTCAATGTGCACGTGCGCCCTCTGCCGAGTTAGTACACGATGAATCGGAGAAAAAGAGAAACACGAGAGGGAGGAAAAACACTCACGTCGAAATGTGGACCTGAGTCTGGCCAAACAGCCAAGTCCTTCCGTCGTTTGCTGTCGGTTATCACCGTCGTCCCTGTTGTTATCGAAAATCCTCAAGACCGTAATGCGTCCCTGCGGCAGATTCGAGCAGATTTCGCATCATCGTCGGCGAACGTTTTTTGTTTCTTAATGCCTTTATCGCATGACTCACCTTCAACATTTTGATCAACGAATACAAACCCCTTCTGATCAGCTGACGACCTTCAGGATCAGCCAAGCCAAGATAGTCCAGCAGGACTCGGGGGTTATTGATATTTCGCGTCGCTACAGACAGCAGTTCGGTCATCGGCGAGACGACGAACGAATCCGTATCGTTTCCGAATGTCTGCGAATAAAAAAGGCGAAAAGTCGAAGAATTTCAACCGTCCGCTTTTCATTATTCCATCCAACGTGAATTTTCAATGTTCCCTCTTATCGATTCGTCAATCAATCGCACCCCGCAATCAGCGCAATGAGTATAACTTTTTTCTTCCGCTTCAAACGCAGCGGCTCGGATCTAACGACCACGTTTTTTCTCGCAATTGAGAAAAATCTTCGATTTGGTTGATTCGAGAGTACATACAGTCAGGAGTTTTTTCAAAAATGGGCCCGCGCGCTCCAGCAGATACGCCACGGCTTGGCGGTCCGTTTGTTCGTTGATCAAATCACGAATATTCACATCGCGTGAAGTTGGCCGTGCGTCAGAAATCACGATAGGTTCGTAGGTCTTGAATGCGTGACTCTCGTTTATTTGATAATACAAACGTTCTCGGCTGTCGACAGTGATCGGTCCGATGTCGGTTGAAATGTTGTAATTTTCTGCGTTCGATCTTACTGCCATGCAGATGATTGAAATCGCCCACGGGAGAACTGGCAAAGAGATTTTACAACGGATTTTACTTACAAAGGTGTGTGATAATGAAATGTGTTGGAAATATGTGGCATTTTATCGACACTCTCGGAGGAAAATTCGAAAAATGCGTGGAGACTCGAAAAGTCGAAAATGAGATATTTTCATTCGATATTATCGAAATTCCTGGCCACGTGCCGATTTTTCGTCAAGCTCCCAACGTTTTTGTTGATTTTGTTCGCTCTGGACCGAAACGTTTATCGAGATTTATCCGCGTAAAAACGGGGCAAAAAAGTTGCAATAATCATCGATTCTCCGCTACGCAGAGTTCACTCACGTAGACGCATTTTGCCACGTGCGGAGACACTCGGAGCGGGGAAAAATACTTATTTTCGATCTTGTAGAATCCGTCTTACGTCGACGATTATTTTGTCGAAACTCGACTGCTTCGGGTGCACGAAAGTTTCGATCTTATTACAGTCCCACCACCTTTTCGTTCCTCTCCCATCAGAGTGCTGTATCAATATACGAAAGACACATATTTTTTCATCGAATTTTTTTCAATTGTGCTTTTACCGATATATATATTCACGAGAATATCACGCGTGAGGAACAAAATTGACACGCGTCGGCGAGACTATTTTTGACGGAGTCAAATATGGACGATGAAATATTGACTTTGACTTTTATGGAAGATTATCTCTTTCTTCTGCTTCTGTTCGATCGAAATGCCCTTATATGGAGGTACAAATGTGCGTTTTACGAAACGCTTATCTAAAAAAATGAAGTCGTAGAGCATAATTTCGTATTATTTTTCATACGTCTCTGCGGTAAAATTCACGTGACCCAATTCTCGGCTGAGCCACGTGCTGTTTATCGACGCAATATCGCTCGTCTTTTTCCTCCTCGAAGTATCGATTCTATTATCTCCAGGTACATACGTATTTCGATGGCTTTCGCTCGCAGTTGTTTAATTCGATTAGCATATTTTAAAAGCAAGGCATTCGTCACTCCGCACTGTAATCGGACATTTCCATGCTGCTAATTGTCCGGGCGTTTCGTAACGCAAAGGCCAAGCGCCTTTTGTAAGATATGCTATCGCGAGAAGCGTTTTGGAATCACAAAGCGGTATATACCTTGCGGCGCGAATAAAAGCAACCCTCGAATATTAAAACGTTCCAACATTGCGAGAAAAAAGAAGAAATCGCTGAAATCAGCCCATTATTCCTGCGGCTGTACACGGAAAAAACTGCCCTGTGGAATTTACAGAAAAGTCTGTGAAATTTGCAGAATCTTATCTGTAAATCATTTTATGTAAAATTTACTAATCCGTACATGTTACTTTTACATGTTGAAATCTGTAAACCTAAATCTGTAAATTTTACATATTGAGTCTGTGATTATTACAGATACACTTCTGTAATAATTACAGAATACACTCTGTTATAATTACAGAATTTAGTGTGTTAAAATTACAGAAGTTCTCTGTCATTATTACAGATGAACTCCTATCATTATTACTGAAAATTTAATGTGAAAATCAAATTCGTAAGTAATGAAGAAAAGTGAAATAGGTTCTCATAATAATCGACAGTGACGCCACTTTTTCGTACGTATGAGCAACGCTATGTAGCATGTGTAAATTCCCCTGATTACCCCTCTTCATTATTATAGTTATTGGGGAATGGAGGGGAATGGAGGTGTCAAATTACGTTTGATTAGACGGCCGTCCCGATGAACAAAAACAAAGAAAGTCAAGAGTATAAAATAATTATCGATAAAATTTCCGAGAACTGACGCATTATGATTATAAAATTAAAAAATGCACAACCAACAGATAATTATCTGTAATTTTTATGAATAATTTGTTCTTATTTGAAAAGTTATCCAACAATAATGATAGAAAATTTTTACACATTTTACACAATTTATCATTAAATATTCATAAAATTATGTGAAATGTACAGAAATAATATGTACTTTCTACATAATCCCATCTGTAAAAAATACATATTTTCTCTGTAAATTTTACATAGAATATTAATCTAAATTTACAGAAAAAATATGTAGTTTCTACATAATTCCATCTGTAAAAAATACATATTTTATCCGTAAATTTTACAGAAAGTGGACTCTGTAAATTTTACAGACTTTTTTCTGTAAAATCCACAGGCCATTTTTTTCCGTGTAGAACCGTGCGAGGAAAAGAGCCGAAGAATGAAAGGAAGAAGTAACAAAATTGCAGGCGGATCAGAAAATCAAAGTTCCCGAGTTGCCCGAGTCGAGGTGCAATTGTGTACGCTTGTGTGCGTACACAATTGGCCCAATTGCGTTCCCCACGAGCATCTTTAACAGCTCTCTCTCTCTCTCTCTCGACTCCCAAGCGTTTTCCACTCAATCAAGTCCTCCCCCGGTACGCAGGGAGTCAGAGATTCATCACAGCACCAATTTGCCAATGTTTATTGTCCGCGTGAGAGGAGAAATAACGCGATGGGTCAAAGCTTCAATTTCGTCGAAGCTTCGATTCAGTCGCGTCAAGCACGAGAGTCATGAACGAGTCGGCTGTCATTCTCATTTCCCTCGGTGGTGAGTACATCGCGATTCCTCCGTAAACGCACTCATCATTTTCTCAAATTCCCGCACAAGCGATGTGAAATTTCCGAGCAGCGGAGATGGGAGCCAAAAAAACCAATCGACTTTGAAGAACCAGTAGAAAAAAAAAACCCGACGTTTCGCTCTACTTTCAGTCGTACTTTTATCGTTGAATCCATCGGCCGTCTCGCTGGCTGCGGACGGCAGCGACGATGGACCCTTCGAGAAGAATCTCGAGTACACGTACAACGTTACGACGAGCGTCATGGACGACGCGAAAGAGTTTGTTTTCACGATACGATTAAAGTGTCGCGGACGTACCAGCGATGTCGTTTCCTGTCGCCTCGAGGACCCGCAGTACCATCGCATTTATCACGATTGCAACAAATCCGCAGATTTGTGCAACCACGTTTATCTCAGAGCCGATTTTTCCTACGTCGGACGTTTCGAGGTCAAATATCGTTCGTCGATGGTCCAAGGACTGTTCGTCAGCTCGGACACGTCGCTGAAGCAGTTGAGCTTTTATCGCATCATCGCGGGACTGATATTTCCCGGAGTCGATGTTTCGAAAAAACCCGAGGGCACTTACAGCCTCGTCGAAGAGTCGGTCTACGGCAAGTGCGAGGCCCTCGTGAAGGTCGTCCGTACGAGGATTAAAAATCACGACCGCGAGGAAAAATTCCTCTCACCTCCGTCCGAGAGCATCAACGAGACGAGAGACGACGACAAGACGCCGAATTTTCACGAGATGCTGAGCGTCAAGAGGACCAGAAATTTGGAAACTTGCTATCCCGTTCCCGCCCTCCTCGTCTTTGACAAGTTTTTCTACCACCCCGTGATGACTTCCGTTCATTACGACATCGTAAGCTGTTCCAACGTTTTATTCGGATTTTCAATGATAATAATGATAATGATATTCAATAAAAGCCGTTTGTTTCGATATTTTTCACGATCCTTTGAGAATTTACTGTCGATGTTTGCTTCGAAGAGTATTTCTCGTTTTTCTTTGCTTTTTGCAAGCGAATTTTGTCGAAAAGTTGAAAAAAATGTCAACGCTTCCGCAGAAATCGTCAATCAGTCGAATGATCGTCAGGGAAAGAGCATTCACCTCGTACACGAGCGAGGACATTGCTGTGAAAAATGTCATACCGCGCGACGCCACTACGATGCTTCACGTTGGCACGCTCCTGACTCTGCACTCGATCGAACCGACCAACGGTCAGATTCTGAGCATTTACGATCCCGTCGCGGTGGAATTGCCGTTCGTCAATGGGTTTGATCCTCTTGAAAGCAAAAACGCTGCGAACGACAAAGGCAAGAGTAACGACACCGAAAACCTGCCTGGGGAATGATACGAATGTGAAAATTGCATCAGCGGTGTAAAAAAAGCGAAAAACTCTTCGTTGAGATCGCGAGAGCCGATGAAAATAAAAGTAAATTAACCACAAACGTTTTTCGTTCATTTGGTAAATTACCCAGTGGAAATGTTCGATTATCTTGTTAACGGCGATCAATACATTATCGACGATTCACTCCCAGCTGATTTTCCTTCTTTACCTACCGAACAAACGAATGTAAATTCAACAAATTACGTTCAATCTTCATCAATAAAACTGCAATCCCTCTCGTTGAATTGCGACTGAATGTGTGTATACGCATGTGTACAAATGTATCTCTGTGATGATGGAATGGAATAAAGTGTGATTTGGCGAGGCGAGCGGCGCTGCTGAAAACGCGCAGTTTCAAGTCGTACAACGATAGCGCGACGTATCTCGGATATTTGCTCGAGATTCTTTTTTCTCTTTCAGCGTACGATAATAACGTCTGAAACGCGAGAAACATGGAAACAATCACCGCGTGTATTTTAACGGCAGTGTTTTTACTCGTGGCAGCGGTGTTTTTCTACAAAATGTCGGTAAAATCGTTAAACTACTGGACGTCAAGGGGAGTCCCCTGCGTATCGGGTGCTCTTCCGGTATTCGGCAATACTCTGCCGGTATTTGCGCTAAAAGTTAACTTGTCAACGTGGTCCCGTGGAATTTACGAGAAACATCGAGGCCAGAGCATGGTCGGTTTTTACAACATGACGAAGCCGACACTGATGCTTCGCGATCCCGAGTTGATAAAAATCGTATTGCAGACGAGTTTCACATCGTTTCAGCACAACGATCGTGAATTGGACCGCGAAAGAGATCCTCTGATATCTCGCAATATATTTTTCGTTCGGGGACAAGAATGGAAAGATTCGCGCGCCATGTTCGTCTCGACTCTGTCGATAAGTAGGATCAAGTTCATCTTTCAAGCGGTCAGCAAAGTTTGCGACAAACTTGCCGAGTATTTGACGATGAAAGTGGGTGAGAAAGATTCGTACGATCTCGAGGCGAAGTCGTTGTTCTCCCGATACACGACGGAAGTCGCGGCCGATTCGGTTTTCAGCATCGACGGCCACTCGTTCGGCGACGGCAGCGCCAACAAGCTCGTACGAGCCATGAAAATGACCGTCGATAATGCCGTCAGCGCCAACATCGTCGATAATCTCCTCGGTCTCCTGCCGTTCTCGAATACATTTTTCAAGAGGAGATTCGTACCACCGGAAGTCGACAGATACTTCCGTAAGTTGGGCAACGACGTTGCGGAACAAAGGAGACAAGATGGCGTCCGTCGGAGCGACGTTTTTCAGACGATGCTGGATCTCGTCGAAGAGGGGAAAACATCGCGAGAGTACGCTCTGTCGGTTGCTTTTTCCTTTTTTATCGAGGGCTACGAAACGAGCAGTCTGACCGCCAGTTTCATGGCTTACGCGCTCGCGAAAAATCCCAAGATTCAGGAGACGCTGAGACGCGAGATCGAGACGGTAATGGCGAAGCACGATGACCGCCTGACTTACGAAGCTGTACGAGAGATGAGTTACATGGAACAAGTCGTTTGCGAGACTCTGCGATTATTCTCGCCGGTTGGGCATTCGACGAAAATTTGCACGGAGGAACATCGTCTCCGAGGATCATCGGACGGTGCGAGCCTCGAGGTCGAGCCTGGCACGACGATTCTAATTCCGACAATGGGACTTCACATGGATCCGGAAATTTGGGAGAATCCGGAAATGTTCGAGCCTGAGAGATTCAGCGGGGAAAAGATGGAGAAAAGACGGAATTTCGTTTATTTGCCGTTCGGCGATGGGCCGAGAGCTTGTCCCGGCAGTCGTTTGGCGCTCAATCAGATAAAAGCTGCGTTCGCAACGATACTGCGTAATTATCGCATCGAGCCTTCGCCAAAAATGCGAGAACCCTTGTGCATAAGTCCAGAATACGCCCTTGCAAACGCCGTGGGAGGATTTTGGATTCGATTGAAATCGCTGTGAAACATTTTTTATCCCCGCGAAAATCATTTTTGAGGTTATCTGCACAGCGATGGAGTTGCTTAGAAAGTTACGAGATCGAAGGTTGTTAACCTTTGCTCTTATCTACGGATATTTTTTCAAGTATTTTACATTTCGAATAAAAACATCTAATCAAAAATACGTATTAATAATCTCCTATTTCTAGCTCGGTATTCAGATAATTCTTATCAAGGTCAAACACTATCGCAAGACTCCTTAAATCCGAATGTTCTCCAAATCGCGATTTTTATATATAACTCCGTGCTGTGAAATGCGGTTAAATGTGTAAGCGACACTCGACGTAACGATTAAAATTACGTATTCACGTTTTTATAAATGTCTAAAAAAAGGAACGTTTACGATCAAGGGAAAAAAAACATTCCGCATGCAGTGTCTACCACCGCGTAGCGGCGATATGAGGAACCAATACCCCCACTGCTCGACAGGCGCCTCGTCGCGCGGTATCGCGCGTCGTTTATTTTTATTCGCAATCTCACGTATCAAATTGTTTTCTACAAATAATTGAATAACTACTTTTTAAATTCTTGAATCGGTATTATTCGTACAATAAACATGTGAAATGTAATTAAAAACGCTCATCGGTTGCCTCCTCGATTCCGACAAGCGTGAGTCTTATCGTCTCGCTTGTTTTACTCGACAGTACGTCACCGCCATTTTTCACATGTGGCGCCCTCATCCTCATATTTATAATTCCCGCATTCTCCGTGTAACTGTTGAAACGTTTGTTCCCCAAATACATCTTGCTTCGCGATAATGTCTGAATAAAAATTCGAGTTTTTTGCGATTAATATTCAAAAACAACCTTTGTGTATATTCGAAAAACTTACAACATCGGTTTCCACTTTGTAACCCTTCTTTCGGTCGGACTCTGTTATCTCGTCACTGCCAAAGACGTACGGTGTTTTTGCCGCACATTCATTCATTCTCCTTTCCTTCTCAAAAACGATAGTTTCATCGTCCTATAAATCAATGCCGAACGGAATTATCGTCATTTTCGTAATCAAAGGATTATCCCTCATCGAAGATTCTTTTTTACATCTCAATATTTTGTCAAGGACGAAACTCGTTTCGCAATTTCCGTTTATCGACTTTTCTTCGGCGATGTAACTTCCGAACTTACGGTCGGTAAGGTCGATGCCAATGTTCAAATTATCGACTATCGATCGAATCATATTTTCACGAAAGTAACCCTTCGCTTGTGGGAATGTGACGTTTTTCACGCCGCTTTTGTCAAATTCGACGTTAAAGTCGATCGAAGACATTGGATCGTACGAAGAAATATTTTCGGATCTTACTGGACTCAAATCGTTCGGATGAATTTCGTAATTATCGAGGGTTGCATTTTGAGTCCGACACTCGAAGAAAGTCGCGTTGATCGTTCGACACCCGAATAATATCACGAGGTTCGAGTACACGATTTTTCTATCATCGATCGTGAGATTACAGTTCACTTCCGCTTCGAAGTAATGTATCGGTCCATTGTTCCAATTGGTTGTCTCACTGACGTTGTAAGCCACTGCGAGTGGCGTTGGAAATAAACAAAGAGAAATTAACATTTTCAAAAATCGATTATTGAATGAAAAATTTGAAAAATTTCAATTACGCAGATAAGGAATAATCCAGTAGAACATATCTCGACTCTCCGATACACTTTTCTGTTGTGAGAATAATTCACCGCTGAGAGCTTGTCTTATATACTCTGAGGCTTCTCGGCAAATTTTTCTCATTAAATGCAACGTCGTAAATGCAATTTTCAGTAATCAACTATTTAACCGAATCTCCGAGAAACTTGCTGGGGTCTACTTTAGATTAGAAATGCAGATGTCGAATTAGCCAATTGACGGCGAGTTTTTATGAAATTCACGTCCACTTTGAAAACGCTATTCGCATTTTCTAAAATTGCAGCAAAAAGTGGTTGAGAGTTCGACTCGAGAGAGTATAAAACGTTGAGCTTTCAACGAATGACGAACACGATCGCAGCGCCCGCAAAGGCGGCCAAAATTCTAACCTGTCTGTGGGACAACGACTCATTAGCGGGGAGGAAAAAATCGTTTAACGGACGTGTGTGATCTCTCTGTGACTTTATATCGCGCGCATATATCGCTTTATTCTCAATTATCGTTCATTTTCTAGCCGAGGTCGAACGTGACGAATTGAAAATAAGAGTAAACGGGTCCGTAAAATCGTCACAGATGCGCGTTATACAAATTGTGTTCTATATTCGCCGTTACATATGCATCAGGCAACTACGTAACGATTCCTACGCCCGCGTACATATAAACGCACATATAAAAATATGTATGGGATATTCCAGACATTATCGGCATAAAAAAGTGCGGCATTATCGACTTCCGGCAATGCCACATTGCGAGTTTCGCAATTCAAGTTTCAGAGCGCGAAAACTTTGCAACCATACGAGAGACCAGAGGTTAAAGACGGGATCGCGTACACCTCTATAATCGCAAAAGAAACGACTTTGCGATGAAACTAGCGCGAAACGACCTGCACACATCTCGCAAAGTTCAATTGGAAAAGCAACAAAGGGAATTTTTCATTTAAACGAATGACAGCGATGATGGGAAAACACACAAATGTCGATCAGCGATAATAGACGAGATTGCGCGCGGCGCTACGAATTTCGCCGATGCGGCGCACACGTTATAAAGGCAAGCTAACGTTCCCCAAAGCCGCGAGTTTGAAACGATCCGGCGCGTCGCACGCAGAATCATGAAGTTTTTCGTCATACCGTATCTTCTCGGTTTGTTTTCACGGATAAACGTAGCTTTAAGCATATAAACACTAACGAGCTTGACATAAATACAGCGTTAATCGGCAGGATAGATTTAAATAAAAAAAAGCCGAAATCTCTCATTGCACGTGCAGTTTTGGTCGTACGAGTATCAGGCACCTTGAAAATAGAAATAATTTTTCTCATTTCCCCCCACGGAAATCATTTTTCCCCGAGTAACAAATTTCGTAGTAAATTCCCGAACAAAAAAATACTAAAATTCTCTTCGGCACTCATGCGTTTGCGACTCTGATTTGCATTGGAAAAAAATGTTGAACAAAGTTGCAAAATTATCGCGAAAAAACATGGAGATTTCCTGAAAAAACACGTTTGGCATTGCAACAGCTCAGGCTCAGGGTGGCTGATACTTTTCTCAGCCGAGTCTGTAACGTCCGCGATTTTCATGATATTATTTCCACCGCGTTCAGCGGTCGATCTGGTGGTGCCATCTGGGCGTTTCGACTACAAGCCAACGTTTTTCTTCCACGTTGCCGTAAACTCGAGCGCAAAGTTACTAAATTCCATGGCTACAATGGGCACGAGTTACACGCTGGAAGCGACAATGTCGTGCACGCCGGATCCGATAAGTTTATGGTGCTGTTTCAAGGACACGAAAATAACCCACAGACAGAGATTGATGAATTACTCGTCGACGACGATATTGCCACCGGACGCGGTGACGACGGGCGACCTGGCGGCGATAACGAATGAAAAGTTCCTCCTAGAGTTTGACGAAACGGGCGTCAAGATATCCTCCTGCAACGAAAAATCATCGAGAGCTCTGAACATGATACAAAAAATCGTCGATCTGTTGAACGTCGACGTTGACTTTGACGGCGAGAGACGCGGCTCGTCGAGACTCGAGACGGTCGCGATCATCGACGATTGCCCGGTGAAGACGAGCGCGAACTTTCGACCTCTCCCGCAGGCGAATCCCCCCAGATTCGAGGATGGTTTCTTCAAACTGATGTCACATCCGGACGAGTTTGACGAGACTTCCGGTTGGATTCTGAACGTCAGCCGGAGCAGGGACGTCGCCAACTGCAAACATCATCGCGATCGGTTTTTTGGCAGCCAAGGCGACAACGACGTCTTTCACGGCAGTCAACTTTTCTCCAACGTGGTGAATATTACACACTACCACTGTCGTCTCGATAAAATCGTTTTTCTTAAATTCGAACTTATTTACACGCGAGGTTATGTGAAAAAGGTGGAATTGCGAAAACGAACGCAACCCGCGCGCACTGACCCTAACCTCGAAATTTCGATAAAGAGAAACAAAACGGAATTAACCCGGTTGCAGACGTCATCGATAAACGAGATAAACATAACGAATGACAAATTCACATCGACGAGTTTTACGGAGGGCACGATGTCGTCGAGAATCATGAAATTCTACGTCAAGGACACGATCACGGTTTCCATCGACGTCGACGACGTCTACGTACCTGCCGCCTGACGGGGAAAGGGAGGAAACACATTTCATGAGTTGAATCACATCATTTTTCGTAACGACTCCGAAAAAAACACCGGCGAAACGCGCGAAATGACAAACGGCGTACGAAAAAAAATAGCTGAAATCGTTGGTTTATTTAAATTACGAGTTACATCTAAAAAGAAAAAAAAAGAAAAAAAAAGAATCGTATGTATAACCAAGCTACGTGATCATTGTACACCGTTGCAAATCGGGGTATTAACCGATTCGCTTCTTGTTCGCTTTTACGCTTTGCGCACGATCGAGCGAGAAATGAAAACGACCGTCCTTTCCAATTGCGTTATCGTTAATCGTAATGATAATATATTATATTTATATAAATGTATATGTATATATTTATTTATATATATATATATATCTATGTATATGTCGTTTTGCCTACTTATCGAATGACTTTTACCCCACGTGTGTCGGCTCTCCGGCCGTTGAAAACTTAATCCTCGCGTCGCCCTCACTCCGCCTCGCTGTCTCGCGCGCTTTATTTCCCCCTCGTTTTACGAGAGTAATCAGCATTCCCCGGTGAACCGTAAAATTGCAAATGCCCCGGGCACTTCGGTAGGAACAGTTAGTTTGTTAATTAGTTAATTTCACATTTTTTCCTCCAAATTCTGGCTAGTTTTTTCAGAGAGTTTGGCGATATCTTTTTCTTTTTTCCATGATTTTTCCCTTTTTTCAACTCGATACAAATTTACTCGTATAAATCGATGCGTGTAAAAATTAGCCACGGGCTGTGAACGTACGAGAAAATCCCTCGTTATTGTGTATATCGTGTAGTACAGTATTTAGCGTATATTCGATACGTTCGAACGATGAACAAATTGTCGATGAGGGAATAAAATAATGATAAACATTATCGGACGCAGTCTCGCTCGTTCGTTATTTTCTACTTTATTATTTGTCGTGTCGCTGCGCGACAGTTTCCGGCAAGCATCGTTCGCGTGGAAAATCGTCGCAAAGTACGATCGATTTTTCGTTTATTCCACAATTCTTCGTTTCGAGAGAGAGAGAGGGAGAAAAAAAACGATCCTTTATGTCTCTGTAAATCGAATCATCCTTCTCCCTTTGATGATTCTTTTTCGAACGATGCTCGTCCCTTTTGTTTTACCCTATACCCTAAATGTTCGTGAAAAAGATGCAAAAAAAAAAGCAACGAAGAGCAAGTCACTGTGAGAAAAGATGGTTCGAAAGTTCGCGCGACTGTTGTTACTTTTTTTTTCTCTTCCATTTTGCGAACTTTTTCTTCACATGGCACGATTGATACTACGTAAATTCGACTTTTCGCGATAAAAAAAACGCGCGAAGAAAAAAAACAAAAAAGGGGCGCGAGGGAACGATTGTTTCTCGAGAGGAGCGAAAAATAGCAAATTTTCGTATCGTATTTCATGATCGTTCGTTCGTTGAAGCGTTTACAAAGGCATATTATTACGTACGTATACTCGGTTGAAAAATTGGACGATTTTTGTAAAATCGCGTTTGAAAAAAACCAACTCTGGAACGCCGCTCGTGTCTTTTATCAAAAGTGGTGTTTTTTCTTCCGTCTTCTCGCTGCGAAATACGAAACGAACGATCGCGCGAAGAAAAAAAGAATACAATTAAACCGTAACGATAATTGCGATGTACGTTTCGCGATGAATCTGCGATTTGATTTTTTCGTCTCTCTGTTTTTTCTTTTCCCTTTTCGAAAAAGCTAGCTTAAGAGTCTAATTTTTATGTACAATTATTATGTCACACGATCATGACGCGACCATCCTCGGCGCTGTTAAATTATTTTGAAAAAGAAAAACGCGAATTTTCAAGAGCAACGATCTTCGTTCGACGCAAAAAACAAGAATGAAGCGAGGAAAAAACGTTCGCAAATCGTGGGAGAAAAATCGAATGACGTTCGATAGAGATAATTCGAAAATTGACGCGAGCCGCTCGAAGAATCGCGTTTTTCGTCGGTTTTGCTTTGAAAATAATTTAACGCGTCCGTAACTCGGACAAAGTGTAAAGTATCTCGGAATTGGCGGACGTTGAACGAAAAAATGTTTCACATTATTGTCCGTTGACGTTGTTGACGTTGTTTACGTTGTTGACGTTATTGACGTTGTTGACGTTGTTGACGTTGTTGATGTTGTTCTGCTTGACGGAATCCATGTTCGGGATGTAATCCATGGCCATTAAACAAGCGAATACCGTCATGACCATTTTGTGCTTGACTTCCGCGATGTCTTCGGGCAGCGCGTAAACTCTCGCGCCCAGTTTTCTCGCCAACGAAATTGCGTATTTGGCGTTGTCCAAATTTTCCTAAAATCATTATTCGAAATGAAAACGTGACTCCTCAATAATAGCGATGTCGGGAACTGTCGATACGACAACGAGATGAAAATTCAATAATACCAATAACGACGCAATTTTATATCAAAATTAGACTCGCGAGCTACTCAGGGTACGCTTTTTTCAACGTCTGCCCCACTTTGAACGTAAATTTAGGGGCATAATATATGGCTCGTATACTACGAAAAACGTCTCTACGAAAAAAAAGGAAAAAATGTCGAAAAATGTCGCGTTACAGTTGCGAGTTTTCGCCGTTTGGAGCGTTGAGGTGGAAGGCGGAACGACGGGAAAAGAATTACCGATTCGGTGCCACCGTCCTTGACGAGATCGTAATTGACCGTTCCAGGTTTGATGGCGTCGATGAGATCGATGAGAGGCTTGGCATCGGCGATCGCGTAATCCTGGAAGCCCTTGATGCTGGAGGTTTTGCCGGCAGCTTGAAGCTTCGAGTTGACCCATCTGACGATCTCCTTGTCGACCTCGCGACTCCCCGGGGTGGCCGAGAGCGAAGTCAGCAACGAGAGTGTGTAGGATCTCATCAACTGCCAAATGAGAGCGAGGGTCAAGGTCGCGTTGCCATCGTTGATGTCCTGTCCGGCGATACCGACGAGGGAAAAGTTCATCCGCTTGCCGAGCTCGACGGCGTAATTGCAATTCTCCAATTTCTCCATGAACTTTCGCAATTTCGTAAATTTCTTGTGGACCCTCGGCCACTTGACGGTCCCGGGTTTGATGATGTCGCAAAGTTGAAATATAACGAGGCCGTCGGCGAGATCGGAGTAGAGCCAATTAACGTGCGGCGCGACGCCCATCGAGTTCATCCAATTTCTGTAAGTTTTTTCCTCCCTCGTTTCCTCGATCGACTCGAGGTTCTCGATGGTGATTTCCGGCTTGTCGAGGCTCGGATAATTGTTGAACATGTTGGCGACGAAGGCGAGGTTGAGCTTGTAAATGCCGTTGACGACGTCGCTGGGCGTCACGAAGCTGCGACAGCCCAGTTTTTCCGCCTGTTGGAGCATTATTTCCGCCCTCGTCGTGTGATTCGGCTCCATGAGCGCCTCGAGGCTGACGCCGCTCGCGCTCGGCGCAATCTGCTTTATCAGATGCGAGTAAATCTCCGAGTCGGTAATGTCCGACTGGAAGTTGTTGCATCTGCGGGACACGCCGGCGTGCTCGAGATGATGATTCACCCAGCGCAGGAGGATCGCTTCCGGCGAGAGGCTCAGGAGATCCTCGATCTTTTCGCCGTCCTGGAGGAGCGTCGTCAGACCCGGACAATTCTCCAGGGTGATCTGATTGAACAGGCCGATTCTTATGATCTGCCAGAGCAGTCCGAGCACCAGGTGGGGACTGCCTTTCGTCAGATCGTGACCGTCGATGTTGATGATGTTGCAGCCGATCGCCTGGGCCGACGACAGCGCCAGCGTCAGATTCTCGTGCTCGGTGTAACATATCAAATTCTTCTTGTTTATCGCCCTCTCGTCTATCGTGTCCGGGCATGAGTGATTGATGATTTTGCTGCAATTACACCAATCTCTCGTCAAACGACGCTTCACTTTGCTACTATTTCTTTTTTCTAACCTCAAAAATAATGTAATTTCGTAAAAATTTTTAAAAATTGATGATTTTGCTGCAATTACACTCGTCTCTCGTAAAACGACGCTTTGCTTCGCTACTATTTCTCGTTTTTACCGACAAGGACAATGTACTTCCGCAAAAATTTTCAAAAATTGATGATTTTGCTGCAATTCCACCAATCTCTCGTCAAACGACGCTTCACTTTGCTACTATTTCTTTTTTCTAACCTCAAAAATAATGTAATTTCGTAAAAATTTTTAAAAATTGATGATTTTGCTGCAATTACACCCGTCTCTCGTAAAACGACGCTTTACTTCGCTACTATTTCTCGTTTTTACCGACAAGGATAATGTAATATCGCAAAAATTTTCAAAGATTGATGATTTTGCTGCAATTACACCAATCTCTCGTCAAACGACGCTTTGCTTCGCTACTATTTCTCCTTTTTACCGACAAGGACAATGTAATTTCGTAACAATTTCAAAAAATTGATGATTTTGCTACAATTACACCCGTCTCTCTTCAAACGACGCTTTGCTTCGCTACTATTTCTCGTTTTTACCGACAAGGACAATGTACTTCCGCAAAAATTTTCAAAAATTGATGATTTTGCTGCAATTCCACCAATCTCTCGTCAAACGACGCTTCACTTTGCTACTATTTCTTTTTTCTAACCTCAAAAATAATGTAATTTCGCAAAAATTTTCAAAAATTGATGATTTTGCTGCAATTACACCCGTCTCTCGTCAAACGACGCTTTGCTTCGCTACTATTTCTCGTTTTTACCGACAAGGATAATGTAAATTCGCAAAAATTTCAAAAAATTGATGATTTTGCTGCAATTACACCCGCTCTCTTCAAACGACGCTTTGCTTCGCTACTATTTCTCGTTTTTACCGACAAGGATAATGTAAATTCGCAAAAATTTCAAAAAATTGATGATTTTGCTGCAATTACACCCGCTCTCTTCAAACGACGCTTTGCTTCGCTACTATTTCTCGTTTTTACCGACAAGGACAATGTACTTCCGCAAAAATTTTCAAAAATTGATGATTTTGCTGCAATTACACCCGTCTCTCTTCAAACGACGCTTTGCTTCGCTACTATTTCTCGTTTTTACCGACAAGGACAATGTACTTCCTCAAAATTTTTCAAAAATTGATGACTTTGCTGCAATTACACCAATCTCTCTTCAAACGACGCTTTGCTTCGCTACTATTTCTCGTTTTTACCGACAAGGATACAGGAATTTCGCAAAAATGTTCAAAAAACGGTCAAATCAGCTCGGGAAACTCACCACAGCAGTATACCGTCTTTGACCTTGTCGTAGAGGGTTTTTCCCTCGGGATCGATGGGCAGCAGGTGCTTGAGATCCGGATCTTTGCCGAGATTCGTGTTGATCCAGTCGCTGAAAGCGAGCTGTTCCTCGAGGCGCACCGAGTGGGTCGTGCCCTCGCTCGACGCCTCGGAGATTCCGCCGAGGGTCTCGAGATTTTCCTTCTTCGAAACGACCGCTTTGAAGGTCGAGCCGAGCTCGTTCGCTTTCAGCTCCTTGCACAGCTTCTCAAACTCGTCGAACGACAAGCGTCCCTTGTGGCCCAGCCTCTCCTTGTCGTCGTATTCCTCGATCATCTGACGCACCTTGTAGGCCGGCATTTTGAAGCCAACGATGTCCAGAGCGTATCGCAATTCCGTCAGATCGATGAATCCGTCGCCGTTTACGTCGATCTGTCAAGGTCAAGGTCAAACAAAAAAAAGCACAAACATGCGCTATTAAAAAAGTCTTTTGACATTGACGAATTTTCGCGGTCTTTCTCCGCGAATGATATTCCAAGGTCAAAACATCGAGTCTCGAAAAAAAGTTCCGAACATTGACGAAAAAAAACTGTCATTGCCGCATTGGGTATTTCTTCGTTTTTGCCGCGATAAATAAATAATTTTCTGGGCGTAACCTCCACCCCCCCCCCCTCCTCCCTCCTCTTCTCTAGGATGACGAAACTCTCGACGATGTATTTTCTCATTTTTACTCACTAATTTACAAAAGTAGGTAAAATCTTTCAAAAACTCGTCCATGACGTTCCACCTCGGCATATTTTGCATCTCCATCGTGCCTTTCTTTCCTCTCGTCTGAGAATGCCTCGTTTCACCTTTCTTCGACGCGACGCGAAAATAAATTCAGTGAGAAATCCGCGACGATGTCCGGCTCGTTACTGACACGAGTCGAGCGAGACCGTGACCGCTTATCAGATATCCTTATCGAGGCGTGCTCCAATAGCCAATGAAGGAAACGAAAAAAAAAGCCGACGAAAGAGAAAAATCGCGAGCGCGAGCCTCCGAGCTCGCGTTTTCCCTCCTCGCGCACCGGCGGTCGTGAGCAATTTCGTGAAGAAAAAAAAAAGAGTCAAATAAACATTGAATGCGATCGATCGATCGATTATCGACACACGGGACCTTTTGAAATTGACAAATTTCGAAAAAACCGCGGCGATGCTCGTCTGGAAGGAGGAAAAACAGAAAATTCATCCTCGCGAAGCTCAAGGTCGTTCGCCGAATCGCTTCGGACCTCGAAGGTCGAGAAGACAACACACCGCGTCCGCGCGTACGTTCGTCTCCTCTCGTCGCTGCGCCTCTTCCGCGAAAAACTCATCGTTGTCCCGCGCCTGCCGGTCTTCAACAGCGAGAAAGACGGAAAATAAACAAATAACGTGGGAGTGAGATACGAGCGAGGACGAACTCGAAAACCAACGCAAAATCCTCGCGTACACGCGCCAGCCTCGACCTTGAATCGAATCCTCCGTGGATCGCCAAATACAACGTGGGCAGAGAGCGAACTTGACGCAAATTGCAAATCCGTTAGGAAAACTGTAATTATGTATTTTTTTTCGTTATTACCGTTTCCGCGGTTTTTTGTTTTCGACGAATTTCCGTGAACTCGAAATTCGAGCGTGACGTAATAATAACGTAATGTTGATGTAAATCTAATTATATTATTGGAATTTTAACTGCTTTTGTTGGCGCCGCTCGCGATGTTGGTATGTTTTTCGAGTCGATATTCCCTTGCCGGGATTGCACGCTCATTTGTCATGCATTCCTCGTGCTTTCTCGGGTGAAAGGATATTCGATGCAATGCCGTACGGATGCAAAACATAATATCCTCGCGTCCATCGTACCCTCGGTATCCACAGCGCCATACTCTTTCCGGATTCCACGGCACGGCGATGAAATATTTTCTCAACAAGCGAAACAACATAATTCGGACAAAGATCGATCGAACGAGCGACGAGGACGGGAACATTCGACGAATTTATCCTTCGATTTCCGAAATAAACACATTATTTTTTCCGCCATTTTGTTTCATTTCAATTTCAACGTTTGTTTTTTTTCGTGATTTTCGTCGATCGTAATTCACCTAAATTCCGCGAGAGGACGGAACAGTCGGTGTCGCCATTTTGACGTTTTCGTGATTTATTCGCTCGTAGCGCCCTCGAGGATCGTTAAAACGACCTTCAAAAAAGATCGCAATAGTAACGACGACTCGGGCTCGAAAATCAGGCCAACGCGATTACACGAGTGAGACTGTCTCTCTGTACTTTGTCGCGTCTCGCATAACTTGACGCAGCTCGTGTCTCTCGACTCTTTCGTACATGTACATATGTGTACACAGGGTCCGACGTGTAGTTTCGTCCTTCGAGCGAATAATATCGATGTACCATCGAGGACAAGTTCAACGTGCCGTCATGGAGGCACGAAGATTTATTGTTTTTATTAAACGATTAAACCTCGTGCAGAAATGCTTCGAAAAATCGAAGAGAAAAAAAGGAAAGGAAACTTCAAACTCCGAGATTGAAAAAAAATACATATAGATCGAAAAGAAAAAAATAATATCGAGAACGTTTCGAAAAGGTGCAATAGTCGAATTTTGAAAATGTTATCACTCAAAAATACGTAAATCATACGTTGCGATCGTCATCCGTCGAGATAAAATTTAAAGAGTCTCCCCCGTCTTCCTTCGAAGCGATCCAACAGCTGTTGAGATAAACGAAGCTCGTTGGTTCGATAATATAATATCGAAAAGAAAAGCACGTTGAGACTCGAGCGCTTTTATAAAATGATGCAACGCTCACTGAGGCGAAAGTATGAAATTTGCATGTTCGATGTCGTTGAGGACGGATAGGGCAAAGAGAGAATTATCGCGAAGAGGAGAATGCAGGAAAAAAGAATGCAAAAAAACGGCGCTGCATGCCTTTCTTCGATCGTTCTTAATTGATTCAATTTCATTTTGATTCGTCGAGATTCGTTTGATTCTCGCGTTACGACCGACGAGCAAACACGTTTAATATCGTAGGATTTATTTCATAGCTGCGGAGAGGAAAGTGAAGCGAAAAAAAAAAACATGCGCAAACATAACCTCACAAGACTGCAAAGTGAGTTTAATCGAGAACACGATAATTATCGTTGGTTGAGCGAATATTTCGCGTACAACGAACCCCTGTCTCGTAACTCCTAGTCCCCGGGGTATTTTCGTCGAGAGACGTAAAAAGAAAGAGGAGAAAAAAAATTCATCCACGGTCGAATCGTCACGATCAACGAACAGAGTATCTTTTCACAATTGATCGGAAAATATATATCATTTTACGACGTGCGAGACTTCAACGACTATTCACGATTTCATTATAATTTCATTTCCACTCGAATATACTTTTAATTCAACGATGGTAATAAAAATTCACCGAATAATCATCCTCGCAATTAAATCCGCCTCTGATCGCACTTTGCTCGATTGTTTTTCGAGCCTCATTCGAGGATGTACGCCAGGCGATTATTCCAGCAGGAACGAAATAAGCAAAACGAAAAAAAAGATCAGTCGTTCGCGAAAGCATTTTCGAAAATACTAGCGTCAAAGATCGTCAACGAAGCGTTGATAAGAAAAAAAAAACACCCGAAAAATCGAGCGTCCTTTTTTCCAAAATATTTCGACGTTTTGAAGATTTTTCGTTTTCCGAATATCTTTGCACACTCGAGTGGACCTTTTTTCGACTTTTTCGCGTTAAAGTAGGACGGAGTTGGGAGAGGGGGAAAAAAATACCGTCAATATAGTAACTGACGCCGCCACGGGCAAATACGAGTCACGAGAACACGTGATGTGAATTAGTCATACCATTAGACGAGGTATAAGAGCAAGAGTAAGATCGTGCGTCTCTGCTGGGCGGAACGAGAAGCTCGATGCAGCTGTGTTGTTCTCGCTTGGTAAACGAAGGAAAAAAAAAACAGTCGTTTAAGGTTTCAACGTTCTTTTCATACAAACTGTCGTTGCCTCATGCGCCTGCACCTGATTCGTTGTTTGGTTATTATTATTATTATTACGATTCTCGTTCAACTTTAACGCGCTGTTTTACCATCATTATCGGTATTATCGCAAGCGTATAATTTTACATACAAATCAGTGCCGCAGTATCGTACGATGCTCGTGACTCGTTTCGAAAATGAATCGATAGCGGAGACACATATTTTTTGTATTCCCATCCCCCCTCCTCCCTCGTCGAATAAAACAGATAAGACAAAGCAAACGAGTGACGAGAGAAATGATTCATTTCGAACCACCCACGCGCGTTTGACAATCAAGAGAAGCAGGAACCGTCCGATCTACAATACCGATAAATCACTCGTTTTATTTTTAATTACAAGATTGTTTTTCGATCGTTCGCTCTCCGTCGCCCTGCTTTATTTTGACATTCAAAATGTTTCTCCATCGTTCCGCGATACGTCGCCTCATTAACGAAAGTTATTTTTATCATCACGACGTCATGATTTCCGTAGAAACCAATCGCGGCTTTGTCGTCTACGGGACATTGTGTGTGTGTTTTTTTTCATCCTTCGAATCTCGCGAATTATTCCTTGTGAGGATTTTTTTTAAATTCCTTAACGCGTCCGTGGTGAATGCCTTATTTTTTTGGGAAGGATGAGGAAGAATAATCGACGGGAAATCGGAAATTGTAGGAATGGGCACGGTGGAGAGTAAATTGCCGGCAACGTTCGAAACGAGAGACGAAAATGTGCATCGGCTCTGATTCGTACACCGGAATTGCTACCGCGTGCGCAACGAGAGAACTTGCGACACTCGAGACTGAATTTACAAACGAAATAAATGCATATATACGTACGTTATATGTATAATATGTACACACATATATATATATATATATATAATTGTGTGTATAAAATATGTGAGATTGGTACATCGAGCTTGGACTGTTGCAATTTGTTTCGGAATATGAAACGTGCATGTGTTTGCGTTACATTTTATCCGCTGTGTTTGCCACGTATAATGTTTCCTGCTCGAGTGACCGCGAGGGAACTCGATCGCTCTGCTTTTAATTAACGCGTAATAATAGCAGCGTCAGCAGATTCGCGTTTATAAATATCTGTGTATAATAGACACATATGGGGCGTTTCGGTCGAAATCGACTGTCATTCGAACACACTGAATTAACAAATATTTCCGAGTATTTTTTTTTTCTCCCAACGCGCGATAACCTGAAGGATGTAACATGTATGGGGCGTTTCGGTCGAAATCGCTAATCACGTATTTAATTTATTTCGTCGTTTTTGTGAATTGTAGAGTGAATTTCTTTTCAATCAACGATTACGCGAGTGATAAATTGGACAAGTTTTTTATGAATAGGATGCCGCCGTCGTGGCGCAGATTTTGAGATTTTCAGCGAAACTCGAAGCTTTTTTCTCACCCCAGCGATCGTCGGAGGTCACCTTGACCGGAAGTCGGCTCTCCAACCCCATCGACGCTCGTGAAAGGAGACACGAGAACTTCCGACTAATCCCGAAACCCCAACGTCAAATTTCATCGTGAAAAAATCGATCGCAGGACAAATTTTAAAAACGAAAAAATTCGTTCGTCCTCGAATCGTCAAAGTAACGTCGCTCTCCGTCCTTCGGAGGTTCCTCGAATGAGACCGAGACGAATTTTCAAAACTCCGGAATTGTAAAAATCACAGTTTTACTCGACTCGAGAGTACTCGAGAGATTTTCCTTTTTTGTTTTTTTCTTTTTGCTCACACGACGAATCCGAGAATTCGCCGCGAAGGAAGAGTTTAATTATAGAGCGAGCGAGGTGTAATGAGAAACTGAGCGTGGGACACGTGGGTAATAGACAAAGGGAATTTTATCGTACATGCGCCGCATGAGAGCAAAAGATTTCTCGCACGTGAGAATAATTTTTCGTGTCCTATACACAGGTAGTGTACTACACGCGCAAGCGAACAAGCGTATTCGCGCTCGAGTATGAGAATAAAGCATCGAGGGACGTTTCTTCATTCGCAAAAAAGGAAGGACACGCGGTTTGCTATCCGTGACCAACGCGAGAGGTCGCGATTTTCCTCTTTCTCGTCTCGCGAAAACATGAATAATTCATGCCACGCATGCTGCGAGCTGATTCAGCTATTCTCAAGCGCTTTAAACGTCATTTTTCGTAATTACGACTCATCGGGTTCTCGTTCTCCGTTTGTCCGTTATGACTAACGAGGGACGCATCATTCGGTGCGAATGATTGCGGATCGAAAAGTCGATGAAAATAAATATTTTCACCGTGGCTCGCGAAGATTTTGATTTTGCGGGAGAAAAAATGGAAAAAGTGCTTTTTTTTTTTCAATTTCGCCGAGGATTTCGTTTCGTTTTGAATACATCGTTTTTTTTTCTTTCGTCTTTTTCTCGCGAAATTACGAACGAATCGACGAGGAAAAACGAGGACGTTTTCTCGGTCGATGATTTTGCGGGAGAAAAAATGGAAAAAGTGCTTTTTTTTTTCTCAATTTCGCCGAGGATTTTTTGAGCGAGTCGTTTCGGGGGAAACGGTGCGGTTTTTTGTACGGAGACCACCCGATCGTTTTAAATACATCGGGAGAAAAAAAGAGCACCGAGAGAGGAGAAAAAAAAAGCTTTTCGGAAAAGAAGGGAGGAACACGTGCCACCGCAACGTTCTCTGCATGCGGTCCGTACGCACGTGGCTGTTTAATCTTTCTTTACGCTTCTCATTCAACGAAAAAACGAAAAAAAAAAAAAGAATCACTTATCCTTCTAATAAAAACTTGATGAGGAGATATAAATCGAAATGATCGAAATATCGAAATATCGCATGCTTTGTTGTCGTTTTATTCGTTTCGTGATTGGTCGGTGATGAGCGTACCCGCGAAATTCATGCGAGGCTGTATTCGCGCGGTTTTTTATGCTGTTTTTGTCAGTTGTCGACTTGTGACATTAATTGCGGTTAGCAAAGGTTATAGTTCTACGATAATTCATTCCGTGAAAAAGAAATCATGCATATCAAGTAAGTAAGAGTGCTATATTTCACAGTTCAATTTATATTGTACTGAGAGAAAATGAGAGATAGTCCGGGAGAATGAAAGTGAATTAACTAAACTAGCATTTCTTGCACATTTTTTCAAGCGAAAATTTTTCTCTCTTGCACATTATTGTTTTATAAAATTTACAAGAAATGACTCTTCGATCGGACGATCTCGCGAGAAGCGCTTTCCTTCGAAGTAGTGGCAGATGAAAAGAACGATCGACAACTCCATCAAAATTTAACCACGCGCAGAGGAAGCGACTCTAAGCAAGTTGCTTCATTTCCGGTTTTCGGAAATTTTGTTTCAGATTTTTGCACAGATTCTGGTCCAGCGTTCGATCGGCGGATGAGAGGAACGATCGACAACTCCATGAAAATTAAACCACGCGCAGAGGAAGCGACTCTGAGCAATTTGCTTCTATTCCGGTTTTCGGAAATTTAGTTTCAGAATTTTGTTAGCGCAGCTTCCGGTCCAGCGTGAGATCGGCGAACGAGAGGAACGATCGACAACTCCATGAAAATTAAACCACGCGCAGAGGAAGCGACTCTGAGCAATTTGCTTCTATTCCGGTTTTCGGAAATTTAGTTTCAGAATTTTGTTAGCGCAGCTTCCGGTCCAGCGTGAGATCGGCGAACGAGAGGAACGATCGACAACTGCATGAAAATTAAACCACGCGCAGAGGAAGCGACTCTGAGCAATTTGCTTCATTTCCGGTTTTCGGAAATTTAGTTTCAGTTTTTTCAGCACAACTTCCGGTCCAGCGTTCGATCGGCGCATGAGAAGAACGATCGACAACTCGATGAAAAATTAACCACGCGCAGAGGAAGCGACTCTGAGCAATTTGCATCCATTCCGGTTTTCGGAAAATCAGTTTCAGAATTTTCGTGGCGCAGCTTCCGGTCCAGCGTGAGATAGGCGAACGAGAGGAACGATCGACAACTCGATGAAAATTTAACCACGCGCAGAGGAAGCGACTGTGAGCAATTTGCATCTATTCCGGTTTTCGGAAAATTAGTTTCAGAATTTTCGTGGCGCAGCTTCCGGTCCAGCGTGAGATAGGCGAACGAGAGGAACGATCGACAACTCGATGAAAATTTAACCACGCGCAGAGGAAACGACTCTGAACAAGATGCTTCATATCCGGTTGTCGGTTATTTAGTTTCAGTTTTTCCCCTTAAGGGTAGCGGCAGACGGAAAGAACGATCGACAACTCGATGAAAATTTAACCACGCGCAGAGGAAACGACTCTGAACAAGATGCTTCATATCCGGTTGTCGGTTATTTAGTTTCAGTTTTTCCCCTTAAGGGTAGCGGCAGACGGAAAGAACGATCGACAACTCGATGAAAATTTAACCACGCATAGGGGAAACGACCCCGAACAAGATGCTTCATGTCCGGTTGTCGGTTATTTAGTTTCAGTTTTTCCCCTTAAGGGTAGCGGCAGACGGAAAGAACGATCGACAACTCGATCAAAATTTAACCACGCATAGGGGAAACGACCCCGAACAAGATGCTTCATGTCCGGTTGTCGGTTATTTAGTTTCAGTTTTTCCCCTTAAGGGTAGCGGCAGACGGAAAGAACGATCGACAACTCGATCAAAATTTAACCACGCGCAGAGGAAGCGACTCTGAGCAATTTGCATCTATTCCGGTTTTCGGAAAATTAGTTTCAGAATATTCGTGGTGCAGCTTCCGGTCCAGCGTGATATCGGCGAACGAGAGGAACGATCGACAACTCCATGAAAATTAAACCACGCGCGGAGGAGGCGACTCTGAGCAATTTGCTTCATTTCCGGTTTTCGGAAATTTAGTTTCAGATTTTTCAGCACAACTTCCGGTCCAGCGTTCGATCGGCGGATGAGAGGAACGATCGACAACTCCATGAAAATCTATGAAGATTATTTATGATTTATTAATCATTATTATTTGTACTTCATTTGTGAATCTAAAAATTTCCTGCTTTTCACCATTTGCTACTTATGCCGAATTACAATGTGTTCTGTAGGGGTCTATACTTAATTCAAGATGCAGCGCTGCAGCGCGAAAATGCAGCCGGTCGCGTCTCCAATCCCTAGTTTATTTATAAAAGCGAGAGTTCGAGGCCAAAAGCCGAAAATCATAGGAGAATCCCCTTCCGTTTCGTTTTTTGAGGTTGAATTTCGAGGCTGAAACGAATTTCGAGGTTGACCTACGACTTTATCGGCCGAGTTTGCGTCGATAAAGATCGCGCGACACTCGCGACTGATAATTCCGGCGTGATTACGATGATAATAATGATAATAAGTGAATGAAGACGTCGGTGCAGCGGACTGTACTGAATAAAATTGAGATCGTCGAGATTTCGTCGGTCGGAGCGATTTCACAGTTACGAGCGTGAAATTAATGCGGAAACTCGACTGGAAAGACCGCGCGGTCTTTCCAGTCGAGTTTCCGGGCTTGGGAATTTCGTAGCTTCGCACTTTGCTCTTTTCTCCCCCATCTTTTTCTTCTCGTCCTATCCTCCGAGAAGACATTTCAGAGGCGAACGCGGCAAACGCGAAACGCGACTCTTTCGTGCACGTTTTGTCGCGTCATTTTTCATCTTTCGACAAAGGCAACGAGGAAAAAATGCCAAAGAGCTCGTAAAGTTTTTCGAAAATTGTCGTCGCTCGTTTTACCTCCGAGGGTTGTGGTTTTTTTTTGCCTGCAATTTTACAAAGCGCGAGAAAACGGGAGTAAAGAGAGAGAGAGAGGCAAAAAAGAGGAGAACGGAACGCGACAGCCACCGCGGGGTGTGTGCGAAAGTTGTCAGCAGCGAAACTGCGAAACTCGAACGCAGAATCGCGCGCTAGCGGCGTTGTCTCGTTCGTCATTGAACATCTCGCGAGCGCGAGAAGCTTGCAGCGCGATGGGATAAGAGCAGACTCTGAAAACCTCGTATCGTCGCGGTCTCGTGCCGAGGAGCGATTTTCCACTTTATGCCACTTTAAAGAGCCGCTCCGCGGGCTCTGAAATCAACATCCGGGCCTCTCGGCGCGTTTCTTCCATTTCTATACGCGATAGTCGACGAAAAAAATAAAAAACAAAAGAAGCAGATATTAAACAACGTTTCGCCCCAATTTTCCCATCCGGCGAGACACTCGCTTCTCCGGTAATTCCACAGCTTTGGCAAACTCGGAGGAAACTTTGGTTTTGAATTTTTCAATCGAAAATTGAATTTTTTTTTTTGAAAATTGGCGAAAAAAGCGTCGAACAGCGTTTTGGAGTAAATTTTTCGCCAAAAATGCGAATGAAATGCGGAAATCGGAGCGGAATTGGGAGAAACTGATCCCGCAGCATCCGCGAGAACGCGAGATGAAAAATTTATCTCGTGGAAATCGTCGAACGACGGTGAGGAAAAGATGAGGTAGAGAGAGAGAGAGAGAGAGAGAGAGAGAGAGAGAGAGAGAGAAATAAAAAGGGCGTGAGGATAAAGCTCGGTTGTTAAATGGGCCTCGTTTTATACACGCTCCACGTCCTCGTGCACACAATGCACTCCAATTATTTCGCAACCATACGCGCACACTTTGCGTCTAGTTTCGCAATTCAATGGGCGAGACTGGAATACGAAAACAGCGTTGCGCGCGACAGGCGCAAAGAGCGGCGTCGAGGGGCAATAAAATAAGAGGCGAAAAGGAGAAAAACCGCGTATATAGTCGCGTAATCGCGCGTGGTATCTCGTCGCGAAGCTCGAAACCCGCGCGTACAGCAGGCGCCTTGCCCGTTTCGCGATAACGCAAACGAGACTGAAATTATATATGAAAATTTACAACTCGACGTCAAAAAACAAAGAGGCAAAATTGATATTTCAATTACGAAAACAATTCCATTACGAATCCTCGCTCATTCATGATTTTTTCCAAGCGAGACGAATCGGACTCTGACGATCGAAAAAAAAAAATTCAATTATTCCCGCGTAATCGACGTTTTACTCGAAACGGTTCGGAAGACCGCGAAAACGGCATCGATGAATCCTTTCGCGAGTTCGTACTCGTGCTCGTGGCGAAATTCCGCGACGCGGCAGATTCTCGATCGCAGGGGGGGGGGGGGGGGGGGGGGGGCATAAAAAAGACGAGAAAGAGGCTAAACATCGTGGATACGAAACGACGGTGCCAAAAAAAAAAAAAATAATAATAAAAAGCGTCGAGAAACGAGGGCGCAGCTCGATGCGACACGAAAGTCACGGTGATGGAACCGGAAGCTCGAGGGGGAAAAAAAAAGTGCAAGAAAAATAACGAAAAGCGAAGGAAAAAAAATTGCCGAGTCATCTGAGAATAAACCGAGGAGAAAAAAAAAAGATCCGAGCTCGGTCCCGCCGCAATTCGCGAATCCAATATCTTTAATGGCGTGTAATTCTTCGCGGGGTGAAAAAGAGCTCGGGCGAAAACGATGAAGCGTCGCTCGAGCCTCGATACACGAAGAACCGTCCATCGCCGCGACCCTCGAGGCCTTTTAGGATTAAAATGAAAATGAAGGGTGCGGGAGGGTGCGGGGATTACACGTTTCCCCCCTCGCTCGTCCGAACGATGCGGGCAGGATCAAAACGACGTTGCCATATTTCCAACCCCCCGATATAATATTCGCACCCCTGCGTCGGACTCGAACAAACTCTGGGAGGAAAAAAGCCTCTCAAACGGAAAAAAAATACTCCAAAAGTCGCGGTGCACTTCAGACGCAACCTCGCCGTACTTTGACGAAGAAATATCGACCATTTTTCCCCTTAATTTACAGCAAATTTTGGAGAAAAACGACTCGATCGGTCGCAACCCCCCAAAAACGGATTTTTCGAGAGAAAATGATTTTTTGTGCATTTTTTTTCGACCGAAATACTCCGAGTAGGACCGAAAGAAATTTTGAGAAAAAAGAAAAAAATTGTCGAGGGTTGAAATAATTAGGAAAAAAAGCGATGGTCGAAATCGTGAAAAAATCACTCGACGTGGAATTTCCCCCGCGCGTCTCGGGGGTGCAAGGTCGAAAAGGGTGGCGGAGGGTTGGGGGAGAAGCGCGTGCGATGCACAGTCGCTCGCAGCGTTCTTCGATCGAGCGGACGAAATTTATGAAACCCGCTCGCCGCCACGGGATTATATGATATACAGCGAGAGAGGGCACGAGAAATTTCGTAGTTGACGATCAATAAGATAATTGAAGACTTTCCTCGACGATACACCGGCGGATGGAAGTAATTTTATTCACCGATCCCTTTGCACTCGTGGAGGCATTGTTCCGCCACTCGTAACGTGCAGCAAACAGGCTCACTGTTTGAGAGAACGAGAGAAGAAATTGCCATCGTAAAATCACCGGATTCGAGTCGATGCGAGACTCTGACGTTTCGGCAAAAAGCGTGAAAATAAATAAAAGCGTGAATCCGCGTGCATTTCGTCGTTTTTGGAGTATTCCATTTTTATTATTTTTCATTTTTTATAGGTAAAAAGGCGAATTTAGAGCACGAGGATATTGTTATTTTTAACCGGAAGTGCATTGAATTCCGATGGGGCAAACTTTGCTGTTTCGATTATCCGAAGTTTACTCCGGAATCGTCCGAGGAATTTCATAACGATATCATCGACTTGGTCATTTTTCTAATAATCCATTTTTATTATTTTTCATTTTTTATACGTAAAAAGGCGAATTCAAAGCACAACGATATTGTTATTTTTAACCGGAAGTGTATTGAATTCCGATGGGGCAAACTTTGCTCTTTCGATTATCCGAAGTTTACTCCGGAATCGTCCGAGGAATTTCATAACGATATCATCGACTTCGTCATTTTTCTAATAATCCATTTTTATTATTTTTCATTTTTTATACGTAAAAAGGCGAATTTAAAGCACAACGATATTGTTATTTTTAACCGGAAGTGCATCGAATTCCGATGGGGCAAACTTTGCTCTTTCGATTATCCGAAGTTTACTCCGGAATCGTCCGAGGAATTTCATAACGATATCATCGACTTCGTCATTTTTCTAATAATCCATTTTTATTATTTTTCATTTTTTATACGTAAAAAGGCGAATTTAAAGCACAACGATATTGTTATTTTTAACCGGAAGTGTATTGAATTCCGATGGGGCAAACTTTGCGCTCTCGATTATCCGAAGTTTACTCCGGAATCGTCCGAGGAATTTCATAACGATATCGATGGGAAACGAGGTCGGGAAAATTTTCGACGAGCCTCGTCGTCATCGAAACTCCGATAAAACCGCTGTACGGGAGATGCTGTTTTTTTTAAATTGAATTTTAATACGGTTTCGAATTCCTCGGAGTTGTTAATAAATTCGAGGATAAGCGAGGCAACGAAGTTTACGCGTTCGGAAATATTTTTTTTTCTCCCTTTCTGGACTGTTTGTGGTTCGCTCTTAGATTTTTTTTTTTTTTTTGCTTTTTGCAATCGATTTTTGCACTCCTTTTTCCTTTCCTCTCCGACGAGGAAATATATTCGAAAAAAACAAGCGACAGAAGTGGAAGAAAAAATTAAAAATGAGGCAATATGCAAACGAAGGTGTGGTCGAAACTGGATATGCACGTAGGATACGTAATGTATAATTCATGTGTACATATATTAGGGTGTCGACACAACGTTGGACATTTTTTCAAAATTTTCAAATGTCCTCTTTCGATCGACGATTTTTAATATCGCTAACAAACACTTTTTTCATTAATTTTCGAATTTGTCCATCCGAAAGGATCACAGTTGAAGGAAAATCGACGATTTTTTGAAATTTCACGAGTATTCCGAGCGAGGGATATATTTAAATCCAAAAAGTACAAAAAGCTTGCGTTTTTCGACTGGGAAAAGTATCGTTGTTTGGGCAGGTGTGTTGGTGGCGTTTGAAAATTTTGAAAAAATTTTCGATATTATTTTTAGGCTGTAAACCGATGATTCTGTGCGTATTCAAGTGGAAAACGTCAATCTGGGCAACGACGGACACCCTAAAACACATGTACGAGTCGAGTGTTTGGGGAGGCAATTACAAAAAAAAAAAGAAGAGAAAAAAAAATCTGCGATATCGTAAAATGTGCGCGTGAGAGTCGAGAAAAATCGCTGAAGCCGCTCGATCGTCATTTCGTTTTTTCCCCCCCTTTTTTCACCTGAAATACTCGTTCCAAAAATCCTCGCTCTCTTTTCCGCTCGGGCACAAAAGTGAGTCACGCCGTTCACGAAACCGAACCGTAAACGACTTTGGGAGATAGCGAGGCACGTGCGTAATCGTAGGTAAAACTTGCGTCACGAAAGAAAAAAAAGAAGAGAAACAAGCCGCGAGATAAGAAAAAAAAATTGCCGCGCCAGCTTTTCACATTCGGCGAAGAGAAATAAATGAAAAATTGTGTATTTCTGGGTGAAAGTTCTCCATCCGTGAAACAATTATTTTCTCCTCGATAAATGCACCTTTTCGCGTCGTGACATTTGGAAACCAATGTTTTATCGAGAAACAACGGTTTTACGAAACCGAGGATTTTTTTCCTCCTCGAGCATCTTTTATCGTCACACTTTTATTTTATCACGCTTTTAACGAGTTTCAGGGACGGTGTGCTACTTTTTTTTCGTCGCTCGTAATTACACGCCGACGAATTGATATTTTCAGTTTCGTACTTTTTCTCCTCTAGGAGAGAACTATCCACGCTCTTTATAGCCTTGTTAGATTCTTAATGCAGCAATATAAACGCGATAAAGAGTACAAAGCGATTTCGAGCGAAACTTTGCGCACACTTTTCTCTAGCATCGTCGATATATACGATGCAATAAAAATTTGACAATAAACTTGGATGAGTGAGCATAAAAAACGAAGAATTTTCTCGATCCTTCTCCAATCGAGACTGGAACGCATAATCCGTCGGTACGGCAGATTTTTTTCCGACAATTTCGACAATTCCGCAGCAACGAAAATTTACAGCCCGAACTCGAATGCTTTTTCTCTCTCTCTCTCTCTCTCTCAAGAGCGATCGAAAAATACGAAGAAAAGATCGAAAAAATGTGGAAATTTGGAAAATCTCGCGTCGTACGATCGTACGTACGCCTTTGATCAGGTGTCGGATATCAGCGAAAAGAAGTGACGAAAAAAACAATCGGGAGTACGGGGGAAGGAAGGAGAGAGGGGAGAAAAAAAGGGCGGTGACACCCGGCGCATTCCGCGGTGTATATAGCGACCCCCGTCGTCCACGCGGCATCATCGTTGCAGGTTTAAAACGCCGTGAGACTGGCATGTGAATACCGGCCACGGATCGATATGAGAAGAGAGAATGGGCGAAAGCGAGAGAGAGAGAGAGAGATTTAGGCGAAATAACGCAGAGCCCGAATTTTCTCGGTCGATAACAAAAATAGTCGCGAATGTTCGAGAAAAACGTGTGCACGTTTAGAGAATATAATTCGTGTGCGAAATGAGAGAATAAATCCTCGAAAAAAAAGGACGACTCACAACGTTGAATTGCTCGAGAAGTTCCTGCCGGTCGTCTATAGCGGTAGCCATGTTGCCCGAATATAATAAACCTTCGCCGATGATCCTCGAGGTTTTCCACCTCCCGTTGAATCTCCAAATTCGCCCCCACGCCACTCGTAACCCGAGATTTTCCTCGACACTCTTTCTCGTTTTCGTCGCTTTTCTCTTTCACTCGAATCGCGAAAATCCCTCTGTCGGAGCACTTTCGCGAGTACGACGAAAAAATATGTACATATATCCACTCGGCACAGTTCGACAATCTGAGGTGAGGAGAAGAGAAAACGCGAGAGAACGACGTGTTTACACTTCCCGTTGAATTTCGTGTTTTTTCGTTCCTTTTTCGTCGTTTTTATCGGATTTTCATCGATGGGCAAAGTCGGCGCCTTCGTTTTTTTTTTTATCGACCGAAAAGCGAATTACCTGCGTGATATTCTGTGCGGTTTCTGTTGTTTTTTTTTTTCTTTACGTTACTCGAGTTTACCGAAACGCGTTTGACACCGCGAGCACGAAGGGAAGGAGAGAAAACGCGTTGGCTGGTGTACGTCTCGACGTTTGCCAGCCTTGGAGCACACTGAGCAGCGTGGTGGCTTCCAAACAGCGTGATAGCGCTGCGAGAATGTCGAAGCTGTTTCTCGTTGTTCGTCTCTCTCTCTCTCGCCCCCCCCCTCTCGCTCTTTCTCTCTCGCTGGATATTAAAACCGCGCAGGTCGAGTCATCGACGACGACGACGACGACGACGGCGGCGAGTCACTTTCCTCGTGCGGTTACCTTTTGAATCCTGCAATGAAAAATACGTTATGAGCGTTGTTTCGTTTTTGTGAAAAATTGTACCGCAGATTTATCCTCTTCAATCGAATAAAACGCTGTGAAAATTCCAAAGAAAACGAATAACCGATGATTGAACGACAAATTATTCTTGGATATTAGATTTTTTCCCCTTTTTTCGAAATTCCAATCTTCAAAAATGTCTCCGCGATGTTCAGTGTGAAAAGAAATGACGTGTCAGGCTTCCCTCCGTCACTCTGTCAGAGTTGACATTCGAATCTCATTATTCCATTCACCGGGGCCAGCGAAATGGAAGGTGGAGCTAACGACATGGCGGAAGAAAGAGAAAAACATTTTTTTCAACAATTGTGCGTGTGTACCACCTGGTCTCGTCTCTTTAATGGGCGAATGCAACCACGCGTGTGTCGGAGAACTCGCATTCTTTCTCTCTGTCTCTCTCTCTCTCTCTGTCCTCAAAGTGGGGAGTAACCAGTTTAAAAAAGATCGTAAGGTGGACTCTCGGACGACAATGCTCCCACAGGCCAAAGCCCCCGGGAAGAGAAAAACAACCGCATGTGTATCCATCGTCGAGGAAGAAATGAGATCGATAGGAACGAGAGAGAAAGAGAGAGAGAGAGAGAGAGAACGAGAGAAACAAAGAATTTCCGTAGGAATGTGCATTCACGTGTGTATCCTGGTGCGCGATTTACCAAGACTGCTTTTGTCTCTCTTTTTTTCTCATTTTAATCGCATTGAAACAATGACCTTGCTCCGTGCATTGTTTCCCTCGTATGGAGTTTGTAAACTTAATTCGCTTATTTTTTCTCGCTTTTCATTGCAACTTTTTCATCAAGCCCCCATAATCCTCTGGCCTCGTTCTCGTTTCTCTCGCTCATTCTCGAGCGTCGATGAGAATAAACATCGGAGAAACGCGGCGACGATCTGAAGATGGGCGGGAAAAAAAAGAAACTCTCGAAATTTGGAATTCTTCATTTTTTTTTTTCTCGAGTCAATAACCGCGAGTTTATCCGCAACGATGTTTGCTTCGAAAAAACGATAATGCGATAATCGCGAAAGATGATCGTTGTCGCGTGGAAAGAAAAAAAGAAACACGCAAATTCGGCGTTATCTCTCGCTTCGCGGGACGAAACCTTTCGGATTACACAATTATTGGGGCAGCGTCGAGTTTTTTTATCTTATCTCGCGCATCCCACTCGCATCCGCGATCCTAATCGATTCTGAATACTTCCGGAAGCTCTACTTTTTCAAAATTATTCGTCAATTATATTTCTAAAAATCGTCGTTAACGAAAATTCTCGATTCAACTCCACGTCAATTTGCCAATATACAGTTTTTCAACGCATTTTTTTTCCATCGAAGAGTCGATAAAATCGCGTTCGAAAAGCGCCCTCGTGCGGCTCGAAAATCATCGCGGGAAGCTCGATGAAGGGGCCACTCGAGATGGCTCGTGTTTACATACAAATGTTTGTCTCTGTTGTTCGATTTTTTCTCAAGAGGGTGGAGAAAACGAGACGCACAGTTTTGAAACGTCTCGCAACAGCGCGATAAACAAAGCGGGGAATTCGATGCGGGTGAAACTCATACGTCGTACGATGCTCCGTTACCGAAAACTTTTCTGACCTTCAGAGACACGAAGGCGCCCTTTGCACAGCTGTGAAACTCGGCAGACACGTTTCTTCCCTCTTTTCTTCGTCTCTTTTCGTGTCCCTCGGCGAGGCGACCTCTTTCGATTTTTCGACGCGAACTAAAAAATTGTGAACAAAAAAAAAGTGTCGAACTTTTTCCCTTTTTTCTTTCGTTTTTCAAAGGAAACTTTTCTCGTCTCTTCCCGAACGAAAATCGATCGTTATTTATTTTCATCGCGAAAAAGAAAAATCCCAATGATTCTCAATTCGTTCGATCTTTGGTCTCCATGTTTTTCGATTCAACTCCGGCGGAGCGCATCATCGAAACTGCAGAATCGATCGAGGGTAACGTCGCGCGCAATCGCGTCAATTTGTCATGGAAATCTCTGGCCCGAAAGCCTCGCGGGTCGCGAATGAGTCATTCTTGCTCTTCCGTCATTGCGCGCGAGCCGGAATTCCATTTATTCGTCGAAGGAAGAAAAAAAAATCACGTTCTGATTCATCAACAACGCCAAGCTGATTAATCGTGGGAATTGATTTCTGTTTTTCCCTCAATTTCGTCATTCGAACACGAAAAAATGAGAAACCACCGACGATCCGAGAGTTCGTCGAAAATCTTATCGTCTTTTTCGAAAATTTCCGTACTTTCGAATTCGAATTTCTCTCTCCGAATTATCGGCAATTTCCGAAATTGCCGACTGCGGAGAAAAGATCCAACAACCTTCTTTTCGAGCCATGAATGAAAATTTTGACCTCAAAAAAAAAGAAATTCTTATTTTTTCAATTCCCTTCGATCTTTTCCAACTTTCCATTCCCGGAAATCCTCGATCGCGCTCTGAATAATCGACGATTTCCGCGATTCGAACGCGTTTTTTTTCCTTATCGTCTCGCTCGAGAATCTTTGAAAATATTTTCGAAAAAAAAAACAAAAAAAAAACACCATATTTTATCAGCCCCCCGATGTTTATTCGGGTCGCGCGAGTTCGATTAATCTCGTGGAACGAAAACTCGAATGCGGGCGCGCGAGCCCGTATGCGTCGATCGTAAAAAAAAAAAAAAAAGCCAAAGTTTCCCGTCCTTCTCGCTCGCGTTCGAAAAAACCAAAAGTTTCGGCTTTTCATCCGATCGATCAAACCTCGTTTTCTTCCGCTCGTCACGAATTTCTCAAAAAAAAAAGACGAGAAGGAATAGAAAATAATTCAAAAAGACGTAAAAGGCGTCGATCGTAAAAAAAAAAAAAGAACCCAAAGTTTCCCGTCCTCGCTCGCGTTCGAAAGAACCAAAAGTTTCGACTTTTCACCAGATCGATCAAACCTCGTTTTCTCCCGCTCGTCACGAATTTCTCAAAAAAAAAAGACGAGAAGGAATAGAAAATAATTGAAAAAGACCGATTTAAAATGACTTTCCAATGCGAACCGAGGCGTTCCTCGGCCTTTCTCGGCCTTCCTCCGCATTGACGAATACAAAACGCAGCTGTTGATTTTTTTCGGACATTTTTCATTTTTTTCCTCTTTGCATTGATTTTCTTTCCGTACCAGAGGATATCCGATGATACACTTGTACATGTAATATATATTTTTACCAGAAATCAATACGATATAATCTTACAAACGTCGCTTCTCGTTCTCTACTAACTACATCGTCGCGCAAACGTCGCTTTTTTCGCTCGTCTCCTTTACATCAATTTTTCTCATCTTCATCTCGATACGTAAATACATATATATATGTACATACATATATATACATACATACATATATATATGTGTGTGTGTGTGTATATGTATGTATGTATGTATATATATGTATATACACATATTTATATATTTACGTTTATAATATCGGGGATGTGTGTACGTGTTAAGCTACGCTACTTATTTCTGTGTGAAGTATAGTAAAATAGGTATTTTTATGCTGTCGACTGCACTTTTATCATCTCGTTCGATGACTACTCTTGGTTTTTTTTTTTTTTTTTCATTTCCCTTTCGTTCGTCCTCCTTCGGTAAATCGTGAGATTTCCCGCGTCAATCAAAGTTTCTCGTCATTCCTTACGATTTATCGAGGGTTCTTTCTTCCCTTCCCCTTCGTTTCTCCTCCCGTACAAAATTTCGCAACGTTGCTCTTTTTTTTTCGATTTTTCCTCCCCTACTCCTTGTTTTGCCAACAAGATCGCTGGCCGGGTGATCGTCGTACGATAGTCGCGACGCGAAAATTCGGGACAACGGGTTTCCACACTGGCGGTGCGCGTTTTTCGAAGAGGAGGTTCGAGAGTGTACCTTTTTTCGTCTTTTTTGAAACGCGAATACGAAAAAAAACGAGTCTCTCGAGCCCGGTGAAGAGCGAAGGAAACGTGAGGTTTTACGAAAGAAAAAGTGGAATCGGCGAAACGACGCTTTTGTTTTTTTTTGCAAACCGCAACGGGATTTGACGAGAACAGAAAAAAGAAGTCGCTTTTCTTTTCATTTTTGTCCTTTTGGATGCGCGAAAAAGGTCGTTTGTCGTTTAAAAATATCACGTTTCGAATCTCCGTCGAGAGCCTCGCAAATTTCTCGTCACTTTTCCCCTTCTTTCCTCTCCGCGTCACAGCCTGTCTCAAACGACGCCAATGCTCCCGCCGTTCTCCGCGCATCCTCGCGTTTAAAACACACCGCGTGTCCGGTTCTTACATCTCTAATTACACGTGTATATATATCTATATATAACATATATGTATATAGTATATACATATACATATACACACATAAACGCTTCGTTATCGAGATAACGTCAAGTTTGCTTAAAAACTCAAAATTACACCTTATCGACGGTTGATAATTGTACAAAGTTTCAGTGTCCGATCGGACGACGCGTCATTTTTCATCTTGCACGTAAAATACACTTTTTTTTTTCGCTTCGTCGCCGTTTTTCATCGAATCGAACCGTTCTCGAGTCATCTTTGTACAATACGAGCCGATGGCCTTTTCGAACATGCCCCCCCCCCCTGCCCGACGCCATTTTGCAAAACACCCCCATCGCTCGCTGATTATTCGCGAGTAACTTTTTCTCCTTCTCGCTTTCGCTCGCGCATTTTTCGCCACCGTACGAATCTGGCTCTCGGAATCGAAGAAAAATTGGCCCGATCGTAGGAGACACGAGTTTTTGCGTTTTTACGCGACGATTCGCGAGCTCCATACGCGTCTGGGAGGGTTTTTCGAACGAAAAAAAATGTTTTTTTTTTTTTTCACTTCCAAAACACGCGAAGCTTCGGCTTCGGCTCTCGATGATTCGTATGAAAACGTTTTCCCGTTATTCTCGCGCGGAATGCGGAAAATTGCGAAGAAAAACATGGCATATCGACATTGACAGCCAAAATTGGATGAGAATGAGAAAAAAACGTTTTTTTCAAACACCCCCAGGCATATATGTGTGTGTGTGTGTGCAGCGAATCAAACGAGCGTTCGTCGAGTAGGATTCAACGCAGCGTGAGACTGCAGTTGAGAATCGGCAGCAGGTCGGATGAGGGAATTTCCAAAAAACAAAAAATGATCGAGAAAAATTTGAAAAATTTCTTTTGGATATTCAATTACTCGAAAAAACATCGTCAGGTTCTTTACCAACAATTCGCTGTAATTGTTTCTCCATCAGATTCATCGCGGAGCTTCAAAAATCGTCGAATCTCACCGAACGTCGAAATGCGTTTGATTCGCTGCGTGGTCTGTTTTTTTGCGCGTTCGCCACGTGACGGACGGTCGAGTTTTTGGTTTTTTTTTCAAATCTCAGTCAAGTCCGATCGTCGGATCGATCATGCTGCTTATTTTCGTTGCAAATTAAAAAGAAAAGTGGAGAAAAGTGTAGGGAGAAAATCCGACGAAACTCGAGTCTTCTACGATGGAGTCGATTTTTTTTTTGCTTTTTTATTGTGAGGGAAGTCGATTCTGTGTCAATATATATATATATTTCTTTAGCATGTATGTATATATATATATATATATATATTTAGTGGATATGACAAAAATGTGTGTTTTTCATGGAAATGATGCATTCACTTTCCCCACTCTCGCTCTCTCTCATCTCAAAAACAATAACGCAAATTATCACCGTGTTGTTTTCTCTCGTTTTTCCTACAGTTATACCGTTGGTTTCGCTATTGTTAATATTTTTCGTCGTGACGAGGGAACGTTTTGTTTTTTTTTTTTGTTGCTTTTTAAATAAATATCTTTCTCAGTCTACGTCTGTACAGGGGGGGGGGAGGCGCGACGCGCCACGCGTTAGAAGCTGATTAAAATTAACATTTAAAAAAAAAAAAAAACAAGAAAAAAAAGAGAAACAGAAAAAAATCTTCTTCGCCTCCGACGAGCTTTCATCCACATTTTCGTGCTTTCTTTTCTTTCGAGAGAGAGAGAGTGAGACGGACGAACGAATGATTTTCACCAAATTGTTGATTTTTTTGTTTTTTTTTTCCTCGTTTTTGCCACCGAGTCGCGCGAGCTTGTTCCCCATTTTTCTTTCATTCTCGCGCAATCATACGAAACGCGCGACACGAACGAAGGGACGATATCGGAAGAAAAAAATGTCCTCACTTTCTCTTCCCGTTTGTTTGTTTCTCTCTTTTTCTCGCTTTTCCGTCCTCCTTCCTGATTTTCCGGCTGATTGTTGTGTTTTCCTTCCGTCGGGAGAGAAACTCCGGTGGAACGACGAGGCGAAAAACGGAGCTGGAAGATGACGAAGAAAACGGAGGAGAGCGTCGATCGGGGCGGACTAGTAGGTCCTGACGAAGGACGCTGTCTCTTGTATTTCCGGTTCGGTGTCGGCGCTGTGGTATCCCTGAGACTGAGAAAGTTAAAAAAGTGCATCCAGGCCTAATGATTCATGGTGAGGATCGGCTTTTTGCGACTACAAGGGGGCTTGGCGCGTTCGAGTTATCATCGTCCGAAAAATAACGAGAAAAAAAAAAGAGAGAGAGACAATCGTTCCGTAGAAAGTTTTTCATCGCTCGTTTCCGGTTTCTCCATTGTTCTCTCAGTTTCGTTTTTTTGACAAACTCGTCTCGACACTGGACGGCAACTTTTCAGCGGAACGATCGACGGGCGAAAGGTAGTCAAACGGGAAGAAAGAGAGAGAGAGAGAGAGAGAGAGAGAGAGAGAGAGGATAAAATAGAAGAATGAAAAAAAAGAAAAGAAAAATTGTAGCGGTGATAACAACCTTGTGGCAAAGCTCGAGTCCGTCGCTCGCGAGTCTCGATCGTGAGAAACCGCGGATTTGTCTGTGTGTTTGCGTTTTTGTGTGAGTGTGTATGCGTGTGTGTGTGTGGGTGAATAACGCGTCGTCAATTTGCTCAAATGTTTCTGAATTTCTCTTTTCCTCTCCCAGTCTCGCGTGTGTGTGTGTTTCGTGTGTGTTTATTTATTTGTAATAACGTGATGCACTTTTTCAGTCCGATATCTCAGCGCATAGAACGATTTCTCTCTTGAATCTGTAATAAAAAGATTGGAGAAAAGAAAAATAAACAGGGCGGCGGGACAATGAAGAAAAGAAAAAAAACAAGAATCGAAGAAAACAACAAAAAAAAAAGAGACAAACGAGAGAAAATAATCGACGAGAGAGTCAATTGCAGCGACGAGGATGATATTCAGAGTGAGAAAGTTTCGGCGCTGTTTGCTTTTCGTACCGTTGCGTTCTGGTCGGGATCTTTGCAATTGCTGCAGATGTAATCGTCCTCCTCGGCGATTTCCGCTCTGTCGAGGCCCACGCAGTGCATGTGGAACCAGCCGTCGCAGCCACCGTCGCATTGCACCCAATCGACTTCTCGTCCTGCGACGATCGAGAATTTGAAAGAAATTTGAAAAAAAAAGTCATTTTTCTCTCGCGACTTTTTTCTTCTTGCGCGCTCGAATCTTCTACTCGACTCACCGCTCGGTCGGAGGCAACTAACGGCGGCGCAATCGTCCTCCTCGTCGGACGTGTCTTGCTTCGTTTTCTTTCTGTTCCCACCGCGTTTTTTCGGCACTTCCTCGCCCTCCTTTCGCTTCATCTGCAATGCGTTACACGGCGGACTTTTTTTTTAACCGCGATCGGTCTCGAGAGCCTCGTTCGGGATATCGACATTTACCGGGTACAAATTCGCGAGTACAAAGAGGCTCGACGAACATCGAGACGCTCTTTTTTTTCGTTTTTCAACCGAAATTACCGAGCGAAATTCGCAGAAACTCGAAAGGGCGAATATACGCGAACTTATTTTCGTAGGAAAAGGAAAAAAAATGTCCATTTTCCTCCGACTCGCCGCGCCATCTTTGGGAACGTGAAATTCGCGTGAAATCTTGTTCCGCCGATTTCGATTGATATTCTCGAAGATTCTCGAACGAGCGTGTAAAAAATTTCAACGATAAATACCTTTCTCGGTCCGCGTTTGAGGGGTCCCGCCGTTGGCGTCGCTGTCGTCGTCGTCGACGCTGCTGCCGCCTGCGCCGCCGCCGCCGCCGCCGCCGCCGCCGCGGCCGTTACCGCTTTTTTCTCCTTGTTGAGTCCCGCCTTGCGCTTCGCGGCCCCCGTCGGACTTTTCTCATCGACTTTTTGCCTCCCGAGTTTCTTGAGCAGCTCGAATTCCTCGGATTTTCTCTTCCTGCCGCGTTTCTTAACGTCCTTTACGTCGCTACTGAGATTCGACTGGACTTCCTCGAACGCCGCGTACTTTCTCACGCTGCTGGGGCTGTTGGTGTGACTGAGAATTCGCCATATGTGTTGCGTCTCGTCGAGGGCGACCTCGAGCAAATCCCCCTCCATCATCAGCTCCTCTAACCGCGTTCTCGCTTTCTCCGTCAGAACCACCGAGGCGTCGGGATTTTGACTTTGCGATTTTCGTTGGAATTTCGATACTTGAATTTCGAAGGGGGGGAAAAAAAAACCGATCAAATTTACCACTTTTTTCCGCTCGATATTCGATTTTCGGTTTTATCTCAATTTTCTCCGTCCTTCGACGGTAAACGATCGTTGAAAATAGCTTCACGTTGAAAAAAAACAAATGGAAACTCACCGTAGGAATACGCGTGTTCGTTACTGTTGAAAGTACTGCAGGTCGGCTCGTCACCGTCGATCGCCACGACGTCGTCATCGTCGTCCTGAAGCGCGAAGAAAAAAATTTTTTCTTTTCTTTTCTTTTTTCTTTTGCCAATTTCGTTCGAAACGCGGTATACTCACAGCTGTACTGAGAACGCTGTCGTCCGAATGAACGCCGCTGAGGGGAGCGATCGCCTGTACCCGCTGATGAAGCTCCGGATTGTTGGCCGCCTTTTTCAACTCGCTGCTTATGATCTTTTCCGTCTTCTCGCGGGCGGCAGCTTCGACGAGCTTTTGCGACAGGACGGACAATTTGGTGAGAACGTTGCTGATCTCGTCGGTCGCCAGAGCCTGCCTCGCCCGGTCCTGCCAGTTCATGGCGCGCTCCGTCAAACACTGGAGGGCCTCGCCCTCCGCCAGGCGAATTGGAATTTTTTGTAGGCTCACGAGGAGCGCGAGTATCGTCTCGAGCCTCGGTCTTCTCGATCTCAAACAGCACGGGCACAGAAATTTCGTCTCTCGGCTCGTTGGTACTTTGCCTTTGTACATGGTCTTTGGAAGCGGCACGCAGTTGGCTAAAGAGAATCGCGATTATATTCGTAATAATCATTATTATTAATAACATATTTATGTACAAAAATATTAACACTAGATTTACCGGACCAGTCATTTTGACTGGTCGTGCAATTTTAGACGAGGCTGCCTTTTTTCTCGCGTTTCTTTTTTTCGCTTCAACCTCCCATCGATGAAACAAGATCTCTCCAATTATGCGAAATGGATCTTAAGGCGATGTGCTACATCCGTAAATCGAAGCTTAGAAAGATTCTCAGGTAAAATCTATAAATCGGATCGGTTTGAAATTTGTTGTGAGTATTTAGTGATATAGCCCGGAGGGACTGACGATTTTAGAATTTCGAAATTTTGAAAATTATTTCACTCTACAAAAAAATTTTTTTGCAAAATTTCGAAATTGTGAAATCGTCATTCCCTCCGTGTTGTGTCACTAAATACTCACAAAAAATTTCAAATCGATCCGATTTACAGATTTTGCCTGAGAATCTTTCTAAATTTCGATAGGGGAGGGGGTATCCCCCATGGCCTTAACGCTAGATTCACCAGGTATTTGAATATACCTTCGATGGAAATGGGGATGTTTGAATAGCTGGGAAATCCAGTGTTAATATATTTGTATTCATCCGGAAAATAGAACGAAATGATGCGTTTTTTCTTGAAATTTTGAAATCGCTGGAGTTTTGATGGAGGGGGAACTCACAATGAAACCAATCCTTGCACAATTCGCACTGGAGCATGAGGCCGAATCTCGGTCTGCGACAGACGCAATACCTCGAGTCGTCGTGGCTGGCTTTGACGAGATTTCTCTCCCGGAGGTTCCTCATGGCTTCCATCTCGCGCTGCTCGGCCAGTTTGAAGGCGGCAACGACGTGGGCCGACTCGCTGGAATCGTCGAGTTTCGTGTCGCAAACGAAAACAGCGCCGATACTGTCGTCGCCCTTGTTGTTCTTTTTCGTTTTGAGCGCCTGGACGCCGACGCCGATGCGCGGCGAGAGAGCCTCCATCAGGGTGTAATGAGAGTTTTTGCGCAGGAAGGTCCTCGCCGTGCGCTCCTTCCAGCCTTTGGCCTGCGAGAGGGTGGACTCGAGCATGGGCAGTCCATCGAGATGGAGAGGAATGTTGCGTCCTTTGCGCACCAGGTCGTCCAGGGTGTCGTAATAGGGATAATTGTCGCGCGCCTGTATCTCCTCGACGTTCTTCGTCCAATTCTTCGCCCGGGACAGCATGTCCTGGAGGTCCTCGAGGCTCGGGAGATACGCGTCGATGTCGTCCGCCTCCTGGACGAGCTCCTCGATCGCCATCATGTTCTGACGATTCTTCGCGCCGAGGTGACTCTTGGCTTTCTCCTCCCACGCGTCGATGCTCGCCGTCAGTTCCTGCAGCTTCGACAGCGTGTCCTCGATACTGTAGTGCGGCGGTATCGTCATACCCTTTTCCGTCAATTTCGCAATGTCCTCGCGCGTCATCGACCTCGAATCCTCCTGCATGTTCTTCACCTCCTCCAGCCATTGGATCTGACTCAACTTTTGCTTCAGCCTCGACAATTGCGGCAGCTCGATGCAGATGGAGTCACCAAAGTCTATGCACTTTTCCAACTTGGCGAGGTCGCACTCGTCGCCGACCTTCGTCTCGAGATCCTCCGCGTCCTTTTGAAACTGCAGCACTTGATCGAGAATGTATTTGACGCCGTCCGACTCCTTCAACTCGCAGCACAAATTTGTTATCTCTTTGTAAAACAACGTGAGCTCCTCGACCGTTAATTTGTACTTTGTGTCGACCGACTGTCTGGTCCTGAAAACGTGAATTTCGGTTTTTGCCTCTGCTTTTCGCGATCGTGGAGAGAAACTCGTTGTTGGGCGTGCGTTTGTCAAAAAGTTATCGCTCAATCGCGTTTAATGTTTTTAACACTGTGATTTTCGCTAAGAACGGCGTGGAAAAGTTATCGACGAATTGATGGAAAAAAGTTTTTTGAGAATACCCGATATTTGCAATGGCGAATAATTGTTATTGATGAACAATGCAATTTTCGATACAATAGACTCGACGAAAAGACTCACCTGGTACGCTGCTTGTTGTTCAAAAGTTGTTGAGCCACGCTGGCGCATTTTTCCGCGTCCTGAACGGCCGTGGTGAGCGCCGTGAGAAGCTCGCTGTCCGGGAACTTTTTGCTCTCCGCTTCGTTCAGCAAGTCTTTGAGTTCGGTCAATTCGATTTTCTCCCCCTTGGGATCCATGGCCTCCTTGACCTTGGTTACCCAAGAATCAAAGGACTCTGCTTTGAGTTTCAATTTTTGCAACATTATGGGCAATTCGTCGAGCGTGTAACGATAACGCAGGGTATGTTTGTCCGGCGGACAGCCGCAGAGCTCCGTAAAATGCTTCAAGCAGACTAATTGAGAATTGTGACAGGAACAGGTGACCGCGCTGAGGAAACAAGTTGTTTTACAGGCCTCGCATTGTCTCTCATCGTCCGGCAGGAGCTCGAAAGCTTCTCTCTCCGCCTCTGTGACTCCCTGAAGAAGAAGAAACGAAAAACAAAAATGTGTCGTTGAGTCGCAGGCGCATTTTCACTCCGCAAAGATCGATCGGCTTGCTCGCTTTTTCTTTTCACGGACGTCGCAAAGATCGCGATACTTTTTCCGTTTCAACGGTGTTTTTTTCTAAAATAATTAGTTTTGAAAGGTTTCATGAAAAATGAAAAATTGATAATCGTCCATTTTCTCAAAACCGGTTCGGAATCGTTGAAGATTCGATTCATTCGTGGCGTACACACACGCCTCGTACTTTACTTTGAGGTTATGTCACCGAAACTCCACTTTTTTTTGTTTCTTTCTCGTAAAAACTTTGCGTCCGTCGAAGAAATGTCGAAATAAACGGTGCACTATCATGAAGTAACACAATTTCGCATCACCAGAGGGAAGGGGTGGATACACGAGAACGGCAAGAGTCTCACGAAAGGGAGGAAAGCTGTTGAAACATTTCGAAAAATGGAAAAATTCGACGACAAATTGCGTTCGCGACGTGCAAACATCTGGTGGAATCGTTGAATCGCACTGAACGCCGAGAAACGCACGAAAAAAAAATCGCAAATTGGCGTTCAATAACGTTTTCGTCGACTGTTTCGCGAACGTTCAACGATATTTTCACAATTTGAAGGAGAAACGATGGGGAAAAAAAAGATAGCCCATCACCGACTGCGCAAAATCGTGAATATGTGAACACAAGTGTAACGACGAAAACGCGCAAATCATCTCGAGAGACCTGTTATCCAGCTGTAAGAGTACACGAGGAACGAAACGACCCACGAGAGTCCGACGAAGAACGAAAAGGGAAGAAAAGAAAGGAGAAAAAAAAAAGAGTAGAATCAGATTTCACGTTCCCGCGTGAAATTCATCGAGAATACGAGGAATCCAAAAAAAGACGTGACTCAACGGTAAGAGCGACATTTTTTTTTGCAATAATAATAACAAGTATAATAAATCGCAATACGTCGAAATACGTTGCGAGTCTCGTGGGCGAAAAAAAAACGGAAAAAAATGGGAGATTTTCGAGAAACATCACCTCGCGTTTACATGGGTACTCACCGTTCAAAGTTACATAAGCAAAAAAAAAGAAAGAGGAAATACAAAGAATCTGTGTATATGCGACACAGAAAGCGTGTTAACAACGGGAGAACGCGCGCGCGCGCGCGCCAACGCCGAAATGATCAAGGTCCTGGTGGTTAAACGATGCCGGTTTTTCCTTCACACGCGAAGAAAAAAAAACAAAAACAAAGAAATGAGGCAAGAAACAACAGTTTTGTGATCCGCCACACAGATGGAAACTGCGCGAGTCCACTTTTGGTATTTATTGTTTTGCCGTTTTTCTCTTCTTAAACGTTATGCCGAGAATGTTTGATAGCGACTAAACACATTTAACGAGATTGTTAACGTGGAACGCAGCACTAACTGGGGAGCGCGAGAGAAGCTCGCTGATCGCGTCGAACGGACTGAGCAATACATACAGAAAATACCCACACACGCGGAGTTATCTCCCCTCCCCTCGCAACCCCCCTCGCGGCCGCGTTTCCCCAACATTACCCCGCGAATCCCTTGCGGAACCGTGAAACAATGCCAAACGGCTGCGCGCTGCGGGCTCGCCTTTTAGCTCGTTTTCGCGAGTCTCTTTCTCGGATGCATGTGGCGTACTAATAAAATAGCCACAACTACCATTTCAATTTCTGACCCTCTTCGCTCCTCCTTGTAGGAACGTACATGCATATATGTATTTCTATCGAGTTACAGAATTCATACCACGTTCGTTATAACTCCGCGAATTGCTCACCGTGAGAGCTTTGATAAGACAGATGGCGCGTCGTACACGCGCCCCCGTTTATCGTCCGCCGTAGCGGGAAAATTCAAAATCTGGTGGACAAAAATGTCGCGAGTCTCGAGTTTCACCGACTTGTCGTAATGTTCAACAATGACAAGGGATAATGAGTGAAAAGATTGAAATATTCATTCGGTTCCGCATCGTTTTAGGCCTGAAATTTGTTCGACTCGCGGGGAATTATTCTAGGTTAGAAAGTGTGAAAGCTTTTGCTCGTGGGTGATATAATTTCTAATGTTTATATTAATTTATTCTTCTATCCTATCGAGCTAGTATTGCCTGGCATTCCTCTTTATTTTCCTTCCAAACATGCGACGTAGCAGATCGTATTCGCAATAACTCGTACATCATGAAGAGATCGTCAAAATGGCGGCGCAGAGATGGCGTAAGCAGCACGCGGAGACGCGGCAAAATTCAAATTGTCAAATTGACCGAAAGCAACAAATATTCGAATGTTTTAAAAAAACACGATTTTCATACACTCTGCTTATTCATTGCGTTCTCAATTTGTATTGTCAATATTTTGAAACAAAAAAATGGTAAGCTCACCCATTCCAGTAAATTCTTCCGTAGTTTTTTCTCGTCGTCGACCATTTGCAGCATATCCTGGTAAGTCGCAGCGGCGATGCCAATGTCGAGCGAGTCCGGATCGAGGGACATCTTGCAGACCAATTCGTCGTGGGAGAACACGCAAAAACGGCGGAGATTCGAGTAATGAGCGATGCAATCGCGGCCAACTTTCAGCTGTGAAAAGCAAAACGATAATCATCGTTAATGAAAAAAAAAAAAAGAAATCCACGACGAGCTCGACGAATTAAGCGCTTTGTGGAAAATTACCCAATCGGCAGGTGCGAAATTCACGGCTTCGGCGAAATTGTATCCTTGATTAAAGCCGGCGTGATAAGCTCGCGGAAATGTAACGACGAATTCACCGGCGTGCTGATCGGTCCGAAATACTGGAACACCTAAAATGGATGAAAAGAAAAAAAAAAGCATGAAACAATACACATTTCGAAATCTTTCAACTATCCCAAACCATCTTTGCACATTTGCGTCGAATTACGAAAAATTCATCGGAACACTTTGAATCGACCTTGTAGGATCGACGATAAAAGACAATTTTCTTCAAATTTTCATTCCGCAATTGTTTAATACAGCGGAGAAGAATCTCAAGAGGCAGACAAAAATCGTATGAAAAATTCTCGTAACGACGATCACGACGAGAGGCGAGGATGACGAAAAACGTCGATGGTCAAACCTTCGTTGGTGAGAATCGTCGGATTCATGATGGTGACGAGCTGATGCAACAGATCAGGCTGACTGTGAAACAATTCCGGAGCGGCTGATTTCATCGAGTGCTCGAATTTTTCGGCCTGCGAGCCGGGAACGCCGTACCACGTCTTTGGCTCGCCCCAGTGGAGGTAATTGATGGAATAACTCCAATGATCCTCGTTGTGCCAGCAGAAGGTCGCGAAGCACATGCCCACGTACATCCAGGGTACTTTCATGCCGCTTATGTCGGCATTTATGTGTCCCAGGACGCTACCCTCGAGTACCGGGAGATTGTTCAAGTTCCACGCGGACTCTGCGTACTCCTGATCGCAGGTGAACAAATTGACGCTCGTTTTCGTCGGGAAACCCGAGCCGTGATCCATCGTGTGAAGATCGGCGCCGTACTCGACGGTGACGTCCTCGTCGATGGACGAAACGATGCGCCAAAACTCCTTCTCGACGAGAGTCGTCGGCACCATGTGCACGGGCATGTTGAAGTAATCGCTCTTGAACTGATCGGCCATTTCGCCGAATTGCTGAAGGGTGTACTCCCGCTGAGCCTGCTCGAAGCCAAAAGCCTCCATCGGCTTGGAGACCTCCTCGGCGACGCACTTTGGACATCGCCAATCGCCCTTTGGTATCTCCGTCAATGGCGGCAGCAGGCAAAACGTGTGATAACTGTCGTCGCAACCGTCGCACAGCAGCATACTCTCCTCCATGTCGCCGCGGGCGCAATTGTGACAAATGTATTTCGCGAGAGGATCAAAGTCGTACGTCAGCTTGACGCCCCGCGTTTTGTTGGATTTTTTACCTCCGCCGCCGCCGCCTCCGCCCCCACCACCACCGCCACCACCTTCTTTGGTATTGAAGCCCGCCATTTTCGGTCCCGGCCCGTAAAACTGCAACTTTTTCAATTCCTTGCTGTTGTCCTTGTCGTCCGGATCCTCCTTCGTTCGATGAACGTTGCTCTTGCAATCGGCCTCCGCGTCGCACTCGTCCTTGCAGTCCTCCTGCTTCAACGCTCCCGCTTCCTGCTGTTTCTCGTCGCCGGCGAAACGCTTCGAGCGACGCGAGAACTTTGCCGGCGGCGGCTTTATCTGCTGTCGCGATATTATACCGTGCGGCTTGTAGTCGCGGTCCTTCTTCTCCGGAAATTCCGACTCTGATTCGAATTTCTGGATATGAAAGAAAACGTGCGCGATTTTTCAAAAAAAACATTCTCGTCGACGAAAACATTTTGTTTATTTTTTTTTCGAAAAACGTGTATAAAATTGCACGATTTTCATCATTTTTTATCTACCGATTGCCATAATTACGGATAATCACGAATTATCGGGTGATTGAAGCGAAAAAAGAAATTTGAACAAACTCGTCAAAGTTCCAACGTCAAGTTTTATTTGAAATTGAGATTGAAAAATAAACGAGGGCTCACAATGTCGCCCAGAGGCCCGAGAGATTTTCCCTGCTTGAAGACGTCGAACGGGTAGAGAATTCTCTCGTAATGATTTTTCAGGATACTCCCGACGCTGCGACCGGAAGGATATCCCAATTTGTTCGCTATCTTCGCCCATCTTCGTTCTCGTGTCACGTTTACGATTCCGCCTTGAAAAAAAAAACGGAAAAAATACATTTCACATCGAAATAGAATTTTATTGATTCAAAGATTGGCCAATGTTGACTTCGAAACAGGCGATTCTTTCCATCGCTTAATCGTCGATTTTGAGCAGGGAGAACAAAATTATCGTAAACATTTTTTTTTTTTTTTTTCAAACTAACCTTCTTCAGTGACGATTCTGTGCAGCGAATAGAGATCCAAAGCCTTCCTCTCGACCAGGGGTATTTTCAAAGAAGATCCCTGAAGCTCCCAAAATTTCGCTATTTGGTCTAAAAAATTCAGTTTTATTCGCGTCTTCGCCTCCAGCTCGTTTAGCCTCTGGATTCTCGGTACGAATTTGAATTTGTCAACGTCCACGGCAAAAGGAGGCTGCCAGTTCTGAAATGAAAAAAAATGCAGAAAAATCAATATCGATACAAGAAAAGAAAACACACACAGGAAAACCTTACAATACCAAAATCGCGGGTTTCGAAAGGTCGACGAGCTTCGTAACACTTGAAAAGCATCATTACGAGCCTGCGTGAATAATCACGCGAATTTATCTTTCCTACATCTCAACGAAATCTGTGCAAAAACGATCTCAAAGTCTTAGCATCGTTGGACTCGGACGAAAATCTGAATTTCGTCGATTTTTCACATTGAAATTTCCCGAATGTCGTTACATTTTCTTGCTCCACGAGCGTCATAAACATAACGGACGCCAAATCTTTGGGGAATCGTGAAATATTGATAATAAAAAAGACGCGTTTATCGTACATTTCGTTGGGTTCGAACGACGCAAACTTTCAAATAATTCGATAGCGATAACAACGATGGCGAATGATCGCTGTCGCGTCGTTTCCTTTGAGAAGAAAGTGATTATTCAAAAAAGAAAGTCTTTTGCGTTTGAGGAACATGGAAACGAGTAAAAAACCGTCGCGATGTTGAGAAACGTACGGGGGGGGGGGAAGTGTCGCTTGCTCCTTCGAGTTTCATTGTTGTACGATGATGAAGCGGAGATGGTGGCCATAAAATAGTAAAGTTTATCGACCGATGGATGGCCATTACGAGAGCAGCGAACAAGAAGGAAATTTTCCTTTCCCCTGCTCATTTCGTTCCTATCCACCGCGGCGGTGAGGCGGCATCACTCTCGTCGTCGTGCATTTTCTCGCGTGCACACGCATGTGCCCTCTCCTCGTCCTTGGACGTTGTTAACAACGACAATAACGGTAAATGGATTTCTCCGCGCATTTTCATTCGTTTTCTCGGACAATTTGGCGCTAAAATATTTATTTCAGCTTCGATCGACTGGTTTCCTTTCTTTTTCTCTTTCTTTTGTTTTTTCATCGATCCCGGATGAGAGATACCGTAATTTCGTAGGCGAAAAAGAGAGACCTCGAAAGCCGAGAAGGAGGAGGAGAAGAAGAAGAAGAAGAAGAGGGCAAAGAAGAACCGGATACGGGATTCTCACGCGTTTCTCTATTTTTATCCTTTTTTTTCTTTTTCTCGTCGTTGCACGCACGTGACCTGCCGTAAGATTACGAAACGACGAATTTGAAAATTTCACGATTTTCATTCGATATTGACTTTAAACGATTCCGGCGAGAATACGTCGGCTTCTCGTTGACAAGTTTCATGGAATATCCGTTTTAGTCGGTGGATAATTTAAAAAATCGATCAGCTCGAAAATCATTTTGAAAAATCATCATTTCGCGCGGCTTATCGCGAAAACTCGAGATTCGTCATACGAGGCTATCGAGCCTCGCGAATTCGAATCGAATGAACGCAAAAGTGTCCAATTTTCACTTTTCGTTCGATTCGAATTTGCGGGGCTCAATATCAAATGTATTTACACGCTTCGAGTGCCAAATTTTTTTTGAAAAATCGCCAATCTATGCAACGTTAATTTTCATCAGCGATACGCCGATTTGGTGGAATTTTCTAGACTGTTTCGAAGCAAGATTACGTTTCCGTGAATCGCGGTTGAAAAAAAAAATAAAATCGATGTTAATCAAGCTCGAGCACGGATTATCCACGAGCCGCGTTTATCGATTAAACACAAGGGCGCTTTTTTTGCAAAACATCGAATTTCCCACATAAAATTCCGTCCGTACAATATTTTCGCCAATTTCAGCGCGTAGCGATTTACAAAATTGCAAAGTCAAAGAATTGCGACGAGAGGGGTCTTGATTTGATACAAAGGGCACGCGTTTTGATCGACGCTCGCGGAGATCTCGCGTCACCAATTTTTCGGAACGTCAGGAGAAAGAAATTTTAGTTTTTTCATTTTTTCAATCGAAATACCGTCGATTTTTGACGAAAAAAACATCCCACCTTTGCCCGTGTTTACTCCTGCGAATGGAGAAAAAAAAGGGCAAAGATTGCAGTATTATGACGAAATTTCGAGTTTCCTTTGAGAACAAAGAGATTTGCCCCGTTTGCCCAGTCCCTCAAGCCCTTCTCCCGGAGTCTCGCACGTCTCACGCAACGCGAGAGCTCGTCTCTCGCATTGTCGTAAAACCTATCCCTCTACCGAGAGACTCGCGAGTCTCTCTTGTATTTCTTTAAAAAATTGTTTTTTCTCACCCTCAGTCGCAAATTGACGCGGGGTAAGCGTTATTTCGGGGTTTCACGCTCTCGGGGTTTCTCTCGTCTCTCACGACTCACGAACGCCAAACCGGAAGTCCGCGATGCGAGAAATCATTTTCGGAAATGCGGGAATGAATTACGCGTTATCTCGTTATGGCGTTTCTCGTAACGTCATGACGCAATATGGACGTGACGGAACGTCGAGAAGGAAAGAACGAGGCGAGAAGAAAAAAGGCGCAACATCGACGAGATTCGCGCGTTTCGGCGATCGAAATTTCTCGAAGAATCAAATGACCTTCGTACTTTTACGAAAATCGTCGCATCTCGATTCGTCTCAAAAATCACAAACGTACGCGCGAAATACCGTTTTACCCAACATACGTGTACACAAACTCGCGGATCAGTGAAGAAAATGAGCTTGAAGCGTGAATCAGTTACGAATTCTGCTGTCACGACAAAAAAAAAGAAAAGACGACAGCTGCATTATTACGCGACGTAATCGTCGATCTGTTATTGCGGCATATTTTATCATCACGGCAGGGACTTTTTCCATTATTTCCGTATGTTCGATCCGAAAGTGAGGTCGGTCGATCCGTTCAAAAGTAAAAAAATTGAAAAAAAAAATGCCGGACCCCCCTCCCCCTCCCGCGCTCTCATTTTATAGTTCACTGGCACGGTGAGACGTACCCGGCAACACATTATTCTCCTAGATTTGTCCCCAGCGATGAATCTCTCGGCGTGGTAATAATGAAAAAGGAAAAGGCAAAAAAAAATAGAAATGGATTTAGCGATTTGCCGGAAATCGATAACACGTCCTTTCGTCTGCTGACGTTCGAAGCAAACGTGAAATCTTCGCTGCTTTTGTACAGTTTGACAATCATTGAAAAAAGAAACGGACGATTCACCGTTTTTCCGTCAGACGATTCCATCGGGAACGTTGAATGAGTCATTTCCTTCATTTTTTTTGTTAATTTCCAAAGTTTACGAGAGGAGAATTTCGTTAATTTCCATGAAAAAAACATAAGACGCAATTTCCACACGATTGTCGTGCAGGGAAAGACGTGGCGGTTTTTTTTTCCTTCTACGCAACGAACGAGGAAACGAGTCGTTGTGAAAGATTGTAAAGGGACGATTTTGATTCGGGCGAAGAAGGGAAAAAGGAAGGAGGCGAAAAATGATGAGAAACACGAAGGGGAACGATCGAATATACTCCCATGAAGGTTTTGTCGCGCGAGAAGCTCGTAACGAGGAGAAAAAGGACAAACGAACTCACCGGCGGCGGTTTGATCTTGCATATTCCGGATTTTTCAGCGATCGGACGTATTTTAGCGATATAACCGAGAGGATCGAGGAACTCTTCGGCGGTAGGCTCGAACACCGGAGCCTCAGGCGGAATCCCGAACTCAAAATCCGATTCGTTTCTGTCTCCCATGTCTTTAACGTTAACACGGCTCGTTTGTTTATTATCCGTTTGTTGTTGCTGCTGCTGTTGCTGTTGCGAGTCCTTCGATGTTTTATTCAGCGTCCGATTGATGGTTTGTTGTCGCGTCGTTGTTGCCGACGACGTCGACGTCTTTGTCGTCGTCGCGATGAGCCTCGCAGCCTCACAGCCGATATTTACATCGAGCTTCGATACCATGACTCTCTTTACGGGACGGATCGAAAAAGGGGAGTTTGCACGGGCGGCCACGACGCCACCCGTATACGTTAACGCAACGAAAGACCACTCGATGTTTTACTTCTCTTGTTTTTTTTTTCTCTTTCCTTCCTGCGCGAGTCACGTAGAATCAATCGTTGAGGTGTTTAACGATACGAAAAGAAACGAGACGAAAAAAAAAAGGCTGAAAAGAGCGCGGATCTGAACACGGCGAGAAAAGTTTTTGTTTTATCTATATATTTTTAAAAGTCCTTTCCTTTGCCTCCCCCCTTGGCCACAGCCGACCCTCTCCCCCTCCCCCCGCCCCGTTCACTCCGGCGTCAAATAAATTTGTCGAAACATCTCGAGTCCCGGACCTGGGTCAGCCATCCTCGACGATTTTTTCATGGATTTTCACGCGAAACGTCGTTCCGTTATTTACTTCTCGTTTCTCGCTGTACGCCCACGAGCGTTCACGAGCGATATTGTCGACTGTCGAATTTTCAATCTCGAGGAAAGGAAAAAACAAGGGGGCAAAGAAAACACAGGCAAAGCGCGACTCTCTTATATCACAAATTGTGCGACACGAGACACGCGCGGAAAATAAGCACTTTATTTCTCCACAAAGTTGTTCCACCTTTATTGTCAGCTTCCGAATGATAAAACCTGCGGGAATACACTTGGCTCACGCGCGATCGTCCGAGGGAAAATCGTTGGATTGAACTCTGTTTTATTTTCGCGAGATGCTAGTGCGTGCGAGCAAAAGTGTGGCGGAGCGTGTACGTGCTCTTTTTTTGTTGTTGTTGCATGTGTTTGTACGTGTGTTTATGTGTATGTGTGTTTTTATATACCAACTGGAGCACGCAAACACGGCAAAGATCTTGCACGATGCTTCGCGCACGGGCAACTGTCCGTTCCTCGTTCCTCCTACGGTTACCTTTCCTCTTTTTTTCTTCTTCCCTTTAATAAATCCCGAAGTGATGCCGTCGTCAAAAAATCTGTCTTTGCGACGCTCGCGCCGCTCTACGGCTGTTCAAGAAACTACGGCGAAAGTCGAACAGCAATGAACGGAGAGAAAAAAAATGGTAATTTATTGCGATTGGTCGGGCGACGCAGCGGGGGAAGAAATGTCCAAAATTTTCTCCCTCTCTTTCTCCGTTGGGAAGAATTTATCGAAAAATTATTGGAATATTTGCTCAATTTTTTAGTAATTTGTTTTCGAATTTCGTTGTCTCGAATGTAAAATTCACCAGAGAGATATGAAAAAAAAGTCCTCGGAGGACTCCTTTTGGTTTGCAACAACGCTGCGCTCCGAAATTTGCCGAAATAGCTTCTCTTTTTTCACAGTTATTCTTTGACACTCTGAGACATATTTGACATTGCTTTGTCTCAAATATAACCGAGCAAATACATGTTCGATCGTGAAAAGATCGAGGAATGAAAAAAAACGTTGGAAATCAGTGCGGATTTTACACGTCGAAACATCAAAAGAACTCAAATACATTTTTATTTCTCAAAGTTGGTCGCCCTGAAATACATCACCTCTCTCGTTGCCAACTTCCGACGATTCCAGTTACTTCCATTACGTTGTTTGTCGGAACGAGCGATTGTCGAAATACGTGAGTCTGCTCGATTATTATGTAATAATGGAAAAAAATGAAATGACAACTATTATCGGCAAGAGAAAAAACGTGAAATTTTGAATGAATTCGATGATATTTTTTGAAATGCAGCTCGCGATTATTGATTTCCGAGAGACTGGTGATTTCGACCGCAATATTTCGTAATTCACGTTTCTCCGTGGATTCTTTTTTCTCGCACAAAAGTTAAACGCGAAAAACAATTGTTCCTCGCAGATATTCAACATGGGACGCGACTGGGGACAATTGGCGAAAATTCGTCGCGTCGTCTACTTCAGGCTCAGTCCGAACGAACAAAAAGCCTTCGCTGGTATGATCAGTCAGGGATTTCCAAACATGATACGACGTATACGAGAGCAAGTTTTCCGCGTTGTTCCACGTAAGTTCATGTTGTCATTAATTCCAGGCTAAATTCGCGCAAAAGTTTTCCACGTTCGAAAAAATAGGATTTTCCTAACGGTAATTGTCTCACGATTACCGTTACCGATGTGCGAAAAACTTGTACAACTAAACATGTTTGGCGGAAAATGTATTTATTGTATTATCACTCGTGAATTGTATACTTTATATTGCTTATATATAATGTATTTACGATTATTAATTTCATGATATTCTTAAGAAGACGCTTGTGTTGGAAAATGCTCAATGTTTTATGTAAAGCGACTATTTCTTTATATTTGCAGCGTTCATAGGTGGGTACCTGCTTTACTCGTGGGCCAACGAAGAAAACGCGCGTTTGTCGCGTAAAAATCCCAAGGATTATGAGAACGATGTTTGAGAGAAAGAATTTGAAGAATGTAAGATGTTAGTTAATTGTACAGCTTGTATGAATATTCTCGTCGCAGCGTCGATCAACATCTTCGTCGTTTTATTCTTGTGAAAAAAAAAACATGAAATCTGTAAAAAAAATGAGAAAGCAAACGACGCTAAATAAATTTTCCGGACGTTATTGCCTTTGCTACGAGTATTTTGCCTCTGGAATGTTTTTTTTAAGATCCAGTTCTCGAGAACTTTCTGAAGCTTCCATTGAAGTTATTCCAGCGTTGGATTGGTCAATACGCGTCCTTTTGAAGTAATAGGAATTTCAAAAACAAGAGTGTGAAATAAGGAATGAAAATACTTTTTGATTTTCTTGACGAACGAAGAAGCATTTTGTGGCAGCGGAGAATCAAATTATAGAGCGGCAAAATTGCCACCTCGCGGTGAACATTGGAATTACGGGCGAGAGCAGTGCGCCCCTAGCGTTATTTCCAACAACTACCACTCCGTTGAACGCGACGGAGCGCAGTGTGCGCCTCGACCACAACGACGTTAGTCTCGATCTCTATTTTCCGAACAAGTTTATCAAAAAAATCTCCTAATATGGCTAGCGAACAAAAGGCAGGAGCGAAAAATCCCAATAAACGGGGAAAATCAAACGAAAATATATTAGCGAATTTCCAAGCATTGAGGGTCGATCAACGTATCATGGCGAACAAACTTTCCGAGTTGGAGTTGGAAGTCAACGAACACAAGTACGCCTCGTCGAAAAAAAAAATGAAACAGCCGGCCTAACCTCGTATTTTAAAATGATGTACCGATAATACGACACTTGAATGGTTTTCTTTCTTTCCTCTTTTATTTCTACAATCTTAGAATCGTCATCGACACTCTGAAAAACGTGGATCCCAAGAGAAAGTGTTTTCGAATGATCGGAGGTATTTTGTGCGAACGAGTTGTAGAAGACGTTATCCCATCGGTCGTATCCACCAAAGAACAGGTTTTTGTCATATTTATTATTATTCAATTTTCGTGAAAACGAAAAACCCTCGAAAATCGAGATTTCACTATACCGTCAAAAAATTTATTTTTTTTTCAAATATTTCGCCCACAAATCGCCCCGAAATATTCCGCAATGTTCAAAAATTGTAAAATACCAATATTCGCTCATGGTCGATCTTTCGAACGTCAATTTTTCCTCCTACAATTTCCGAAATTGTGCTGTTCCGTTTTGGAGAAAATTTATGATAATTTACCTTGTTGCATAAAAATTGCGTACAAAATTGTTCGTCGACGGCTCGTCGCAACCTTGTCGAATCCTTTTCCGCTTTTTCCAGCTCACAAAAGTGATAGAAGCTCTTCACGACCAGTTGGAGAAGAAAGGCGTCGAAATAAACGAGTACAAAGAGAAGAACAACATTAGGATAAGAGGGCAGGACGAGCTTCATCCGCCGGACGAAGAGTCCAAAGACCCCCAGAGGAAGGCCATCATCGTCGATCCGATCGAAGTTTAAAACATTGTACAGTCGCTTTCTACGGAAAAATGAAAAAAAAAAAAACAGGAAAAAAGATTTTTATTGCCGACACGCGTGAAGTTGGATCTTTCGCTCGCAAATCAATTCGTCCATAGAGATTAAACGGATGATGCGGATAAACATGTTCGTCTTTGGACGAAAAAAAAATGGCGTTTGTCGAGAAAGTTCACAATTTTCCAAATCGTGATCGATGCACGATTACATTTTTTTCCTCTGCTTTTGCAACAAAAACGCACATTTCACGCTCGAGATATAAATTATTGACGAAATTGAGCCCATCTTCATGTTTTATTGTACCAACATTGTAACAATAGAAGAAAAAAAAACACGCCACGCACGATACATTTTATGCTCGTAAAAATTCGTTGGCTCGTTAATTAACGCATCGTTAATTTCATTCGTTCTCACAGCCAATGAATACATCTCATTTTTAACACATTTATTACAAAAGTCATTAAATTCAATAAATTGCGAAAAAAAAACCCCCCACAAATATTCATATTTAAGTCGGTTTTATTACAATCAATGCATTCTCAAGAAACATCGCTGCTTTTTCCCCGACGTTACGCTTTACGTCAAAATTATCATCGAAAAACTCAATAAACGCATTTGTTTTTTCTAAATAATCATCACCAAGATTATTTCGGAAAAATCATTCGCGCGTCAATAAAAAATTCATTTGTATCGACAACATGGAAAATTCCCTTGTTTTATTCATATCCTCGTACGATTCAGAGAAGAAAGAATTTCGTCTTTTTGGACAATTTGCTCGATGGACCGTCGGAGTAAATCAAAAGATTGTCGATCGAGGCGAAACAGGGGCTGGAATAACGAGACGAATTCCGTAGATTTTGGAGAGAATCATTTTTCAAGCCGCATCCCGTGGAACACCGTTGATCAAAAGATTTGCACACCTTTGAGCCAATGATGGTTGTGAAAAAGGGAAACTGAAGAAAAAAAAACATCTTTATTATCGCAATAACACGTCGATATTACAGCCTTGTAAAAATAGGCAGAAAAATGAATATTCCCTTTGTTTCTCCGTCTCTGGTTAATAAATAAATCTCGGATCAACACAATAATTCATCTTCGAACTTTAGTGAGGCAATCAGCCCGTACGAAACTCGCCCACTCGTCTTTTTCTCGAGTTTGCACACTCGTTACAATACTATTTCCCATCTCTCAATATCATCATTGAAACGTCACTTCCTATCATACACATTATTTACACAAAGACGTTTTCCTTTCGCGGAGATAAAAAAAAAACGCTTTCTTTACAATAGCACTTCCGGTCAGATGCGCGACGACAACCAGAATCCAAAATTCCGTCGCCTTCTTTCTCCTTCTGCGTTTAAATATAACGTTTTGCTCGAACGACGAGTGTAAATCGCAACGATTTTCGATTTCGTCGATTTTCGTACAAAAATAATGACGGTTACGAATCGAGATTTCGTATTTTCGTTGAAAATTGCGCGATTCTCGATAATTCGAAACTTTGTGCGATGAGAGAAGAAAAGAAACAACGTTCTTCTTCGTGAATTCGATCGCACGTCGATAGATACGCGCGAAATGAAAATAGCCTTGATTAAAAATGCGCTACATTTTCGATGCCGATCTTTCGAGCTCGAACGACGGCGAAGATTTGAAAAAAAAGACCTCTGACTTTACCGACATTTTTGTTCTCGCGTTGTTGTTGTTTTCGCTTTTTCTTTGCGCGCGAATTTACTAAACTAAATTCATCATCGATTCCTTCATCGTTAACCCTGTTTCAATCCTGGACCGTGAAGTTCGATGAAACTTTCGAGAATGCGTGGAACCTCGCCGACGTACGACAAACCGTGAGTCTTGACGACCTTCGCCGCCATGCATTTCAACGAAATTTTCGTCTGCGCGCGTAGTATCATTCCAGCAACGCCTGAAACCGAAGTCATCGGAAGTTGAATCGACGAAAAAAAAAAAAAACAGCAACGAGTTCTCACAGAGTCGCGAGAAATGTTTTTCGCAACGCCCGAGTGATGAAAAAATTGCATTTTCCACGCCGAAACCGGCTGAAATTGGCAAATTTTGTCAAGCGCGAAGCAACTTTCGAAGCGGTAGTTGCAAAAAACATAGCTTCGCGCGCCGACGACGACGAATTTGCTTTTTCGCGTCGAAAAAGCAAACTCCGTCCGAAAGTCGTCGGGGTGATTGTTCGTCGCTGTTGGCACTTTTTTCAGCGCGAGAAATACCATCGCCAATATCGACTAACCGGTAGCTGCAGAATCGTGCGGAGTTTTTCCCTGGCTGTTGACGGTATCGATGTGAGCTCCGGCATCGATCAATTCCAATATTATGCAGTGCAGAGTCATAAAGTCGCTTGAAAAACAAAGAAAAATCAACGATGAAAAATCGAACGGATGTTTTCGAGAAACGCTTCTAGGAGGCGTGCGCGTGGCTCGCGACTCTGAAAAACAAGCGATTTCTCGCTGTCCGTCGGACTATTCGGTGATTGTCGAGGATTAAAAGCTATAAACGTCAAAGTGACATTTTTCTTTTCACTCACTTTCGACTCACGATCGACGGTAACGAGATAACGAGGCTTTGTCAATAAACCGTTTTACTCAAAGTTGGAAAAATGTGTAGAGAGAGGGAGAGTTTCGGAAATGAAATCTCGATTTTGAACTTCGTTTCTCGATAACTATGAGATGCGTGAAATTTTTGCCTCCAACGGTGGAGAATTCCAAACCACAGAGTTGACATTTTTGCTCACAGAAAGATTCGCGCGAACCTCCTTCGTATTAAAAAGAGATTGACGCAAAGCTCACCTGATTGGCTTTTGATAAGTAGCGATCAGATGAAGAGGAGTATTCCTGTCGTTGTCCATCGCGTTAACGTCCGCACCGCATTGTATCAACAATTTAGCCGTGGCTGAACACGGAAATCTGGCGTGCGAGAGATTTCACGAATTAGCATTAATCGTCAGTTTTAACAATGAAAGTTTTGCCGATTTATCGGTTTACTCCGCGCCGTGGTCGCAGCAACGATAGAATGAAACGGATGCTCGGATAATCGTGAATAAAAACCGTGCAAAAGTCCATTTGCTTTTCGGAGGAAATAAACGAATGAACAAAATGCGGGGGGAGAATGACTTTTCCGGATATTTGTCCAAATTTGTCGGTTCAACGATTTTGTCATTAGATGCTCGATATCGATAGCGGAATAAGCTCTCGGGCTTGAATGCTTCGGATAAAAAAAAATGCTCAATATCGTTGTTCCTTTTCGAACTACCGCGTTCGAGTACAAGAAATACTCGTTGTATCCCATTTTGCCGATTTATCGGTTTACTCCGCGCGATGGTTCGAGCGACAATAGAATGAAACGGCTGCTCGGATAATCGTGAATAAAAACCGTGCAAAAGTCCATTTGCTTTTCGGAGGAAATAAACAAATCAATAAAATGCGGGGGGAGAATGACTTTTCCGGATATTTGTCCAAATTTGTCGGTTCAACGATTTTGTCGTTAGATGCTCGATATCGATAGCGGAATAAGCTCTCGGGCTTGAATGCTTCGGATAAAAAAAAATGCTCAACATCGTTGTTACTTTTCGAACTACCGCGTTCGAGTACAAGAAATACCCGTTGTATTCTATTATAGTTGGAATATCGCCCGAGGTTGCAACGTACAAAATGATCGCAATGACGATGAGAATCGAGGAGAATAACGAAACGAAAGAGAAATGATTTCAACGAGAAAGACTGACTTGCATACGTCGTCGGTGTGAAAATCATCGACGGGAGTGTTGGCATTGACAGCGAGGTGCAACAGCGTTTGTCCATCCGAGAGGGTCATTCGTAACGAGCAAAGTTTATGAACGAGATAATGGACCTTGGTAATATCGGACGGGTCGTATCCTTTGTCGCGACTCTCGGGAGCCATGAGTTTCGTGAGTATCGTGAGAATGTAAAGAGTCGTCGTTATATTAGATTCCGACTCCACCTGCAATAATCAGCGATCGTGGCAAAACTGCGAACTACATGGCGCTGTTTATCGTCATTAATGAATATCGTAACAAATGACAAAAAAAAATAATAAAAAATATAGACCGGCGAGAGTCACTCAAATTCGAATAATACGAAAATTTATCGAATCAAAAAGAGGCGGAAAGCATTTTCGTTCGCTTTTTTTGGAAACTTTGGAAAATTCGTTTAATACGCACCGTACACTGTTCGATGTCGTCTTCCATGTCGAGTTTTTCGATTTTCGCTTTGTTTCTAGCGAGCTCGATGACGCTCGCTTCCAGGACATCGAGCACTTGCCGAAACTGCAGAACGACACCGACGTGTATCATCTGCGAGAAAACCTGAGCGAAACGCAACAAATCCTTCACGACGGAAATGTTGTTCAGTTGTCGGAGTTGAAGGGCGTGCAGCCAAAGATCGATACACCTGTCGAATCTCGCGTTATCAGCGAATACGGCACCGCGGAAAACGATCGGATGCGGTACTTCCGGGTTATGAGTGCCTGAAAACAGAATTTGGAAACGAATGTCGCTTCCGACGCTTCTGCCAGACGAGAAAGTTTTGTTTTTTCTTATTCAAACGATTTACGAGGGTTTTACCCAATATCCTCTCTCTGATCGCGAGGCATTCCATGTGAAGCGAATTGTGATTATTTTTAATGGCTTCCAACTCGCTCAGAGTCTCGCATTCCTTCCAATACTCGTAGGCTTTAACGGGCTCTCCGAGCTTTTTGTGAATTACGTTTTCCGGATCGCTGTACCTGCAAAATGTAACAAAGTTATGAAATTTCGAAAAAAACTCCTAGAAATTGCGCGTTTGATAAAAATTAGAGGCAAAAAATGATGACATTTTTGATAAAGAGTAATTCCCCGATATGTATTTCGAATGGACGGTTGAAATTTCGATAATTATCGATAATCCGTGTGAAATTTCCAAAGTTAACGAGGAAAGTAAAAAATCTCTCGCCCCTCCCGAAAAAAAGAGCACCTGAGTTCCATAGCCAGACGGAGGTACATGTAAGCGTTCGTTAGACAATAATTATCCTTGTCGTTGCCGTAAGACGCGCCGAGTATCTCGTAAGCGTCTATCGTTTCTTCTTTGGTAACGACTCCCTTGTTCACGAAGGTTTCAACGACGCTGGCGCGCGTTCTTTCGGCGGCCATTATTATCGGCGTTGTGCCGACAACGTTTTTCGTTATTTTCGCGCCGCGCTCGAGCAGCTCAACGATGATACTAGAATGACCGCATTCCGCGGCAAAATGCAAAGCCGTCGCTCCGCAAAATGCTTTTTCATTTGGATTTGCCCCTATATCGAGTAAATAACTGACGACGTCCACGTGTCCCTTGTAAGCGGCGATCATCAGACACGTATTGTTGTATTTATTGGCGATATGAATATTGGCGTTGTGCTCCGCCAGGTAAGTCACGATGTCGAGGCGACCGTCGAAGCACGCGGCTCTCACGGGAGTCGAATTCGTCGACGTCGGATGATTCACATCCGCGCCCGCTTGTACGAGAGTTTTAACGATGTTCAAATAACCGGCGCCTACGAAAGGACAGAGAAATGGCGAAGAAAATCATCAAACGCTTACTTCGTCTTGCGTGAAACGTTTAAAAAATCATTGATCCGAATATTCGCGTTTTTCGAGTGTTTTCGAACCTGCTGCGCACCAGAGGGCGCTCGCCCCTTCGATGATGTATCCGTCGAATTTCACCGTCCCGTCTTGCTCGAGGTCGGGTTTGAATTTTTCGATCAACATCTTGACGACTCTGTCGTGGCCGTATCTCGCCGCGATTATCAACGGAGTACATCGTTGACCGTCCTCGTGTATGATCTTCTGCAAATTAAACGAATAGCGCGTTACGACGAAGGAAATCAATTCCAACGATGCGTTTTGAATATGAATTATTCTGGACAATTATTTCGGCGTACGCGGTGTAAATTGTCTTTTTGTTGTTTAGATCGGAGGTGCGATTTGACCTTCGGTTGATAAAGTTAAAAAAATGCAATGTCGCGTATGGAAAAATTTATCAACGGAGCTAAAATATGACCCTGAACTTTTGTACGCATTTTCAAGGTTGGGTCGAATAAATATAAATGGGTCGGATCGTTCGGACGACCTTTGAACCGTAGATAAACTGAAAAAGCCTCCGCCCTTGAATTTCATTAATCGATTTGCCGACTTTTCCGCTTTGAAATTTCGGACAAGGAACCAAGATTCTCGAAAGTTTCTTTGTACGGCAATTTCCGTAATCCGGCTGTTTCGTACAGACGTAGTTGGCACGATTCCAGAAAAAAAAAAGGAAAAGTCATTGTGTATACGCCGGGGCACGTGTCGGAGAAAAAATCGCTTTTGTATCGTTCTCTGCCAGTAGAACGAGCGTACGTGCGACGTAAAGTACCGACGACTATTTTAAAACCATCGACGGACGATCTAGATCGTCGTTAGATTGCACAAACTTTGTGCGGTTAACAATCTGTTTTTTGTCCAAAAAGAGATCGCGAATGTCGAAAAGACGACCGGACTAAGACGAAAAGCTTCTTTTCCGGTGGAAGGGAACTTTTTTATCTGTTTTTCCCTTCATTCTTTGGCAAAACGACAAAAAAGCTGGAAAGTTCGAAATTTACGTTTCGAACGATCGTTCCGAAGCGAATTCCGATCGTCGATATATCGTTTTATCTCGCGAATGTCAAGACGTAAACAAACGAGAATTTTTTGCGATTACGAAGAAAATATGTGCTATGGATCGATACTCCTCGTCGATGAATGGTTTTTCGAACGATGGGTACGTGAATGTTTGTGATTACCTCGTTAATGAGACAACGTATGTGCTCATCCGAGTGTTCGTTAAGAAGGGAATAAAGATACATTGGCATTCCCTCTCGTGCCATGTAATAAACACGACTCATCAATGACATTTCGATGTCCGTTTCCTCGGCCATCGTGGTTCACGATAATGCCACACTAATCGCAATGTTTTTGTTCGACTATTATTATTATTATTTCTAATCGCGACGAACAGCTGTGATTATTCGGAAAAACGCTGAACGAGCTGAGGTTGGCCGTTTGTATGGCGAAAATAACGTTGAAAACAAGTTTACACGTTCGAACGTGGACAAAGGAACAACACGCACTGGCGAAACATATTTTTCATTCTCCTTCTTATCCTTCAGTAACGACGGCTGCAGCGAGACTGTTCGATCATTCCCGACTCGCTAACCTCAAAAGCCATTATTCGCGCACCGCTCCAATCTGCGTTATAAATATCTTTTGCGCTATACACGTCGAAAACACACATTAAAGCAGCAGCGATATAAAGACGCGGGCTGACATCTATTTCGGAATGAAATTTTCAAACGAAAAGAAAATGTATCGAACTCTACGAGAGAGCAGACGATGATGAGCGCTTTTTGTACAACATTAAAAATAGCCGAATGACTCTTTTTCTCGCCTCTCGCGCCAAATCATTCCGATTCTCGCAACGTCATACGGTATAAGATACTCGTATTTTCTTTTTGAAACGAATCCAATTGAAAACGCGGAAAGCGGACGGGATAAAGGAGCAAAAAGGCGGAATATTTTCATTGGAAAGGCCAAAAACTTTGTTCGTGGAATGATTTCTCCATTTGGCGGGTGTATTAATAACCATTCATACGTGGTAGCAGCATTGCGTAAATATTTCGTTCAAAAACAACGATATTACGGAGGTTTTCTCCGCACAAAGAAAATGTTTCGTCTGATACCACGGAAAATTGCTCGATATTGTTCTATACATGCTTTTTCCTTGCAGTCTAGCCAACGCTGCTTTTTCCACTTTCTCCCGTGAGTGTGTGTGTAATAAAAATCTTGGTATTTCATTTGACGGAAAGAGCGGGAAGTTCAAACGATTTGAACACAAGCGAACAAAATGTTGAATTCCTCCGTGACATCGAGCGTCAGAAACGAGACGAAATCATCGAGGAGCAAGTTAAACGATTTGGAGGAACGTTTCCGAAGAACGAGAATAAAGTCGAATATATTCGAGGGAATTATCGAAAGTGATTTGTACCATGGTTTGAAATTGGGTTCTTCGACGCCTGTGATCGGGAAATTCGACGATATTTGTTACTGCAGCAAAAGTCAGGTTTGAACAAAATCGACGACCTCAATGTATATATATACGTATCTATACATTTTTTCGCACACTCTTTTACTTTGGTAAGTCAGGAATATCTCGTTCTGGATGTTGGTACAACGGTCCACAGATATTCGATGCAGGGGAAACCCATTCGGCCTGCTTATCCGTTGAGCTCGACAATGTTGTTTACGAGAATGTTGTGGTGTTCCGTCCCAGCGATATTGGCTTGTCACATACCCCATGACGACATGATATGGATCATGAATGCTTCCTGCAAGCTCGTGCAGATCGTTCGCAATGAATTTAGGATCGAGGATATATTTTACACCTCGATAACGAACGAGATAATCGTCGTCGGAACGAATAAAATAACTGTGAGTTGGAAGATGCGTTCTCGATCGGTCAAGTAGTTTTTTTTCATCAAAATTTCATCTCAATCGTGTTTTTACTCTTTTTTTAGGTGTATTCTTTACAGGACGTTGAACATCCCCTTAATAGTCTTCAAACCGTATCGTATTTGGACAGCAGCTACGGATCGATATGGACGATCGAACGCTCGTCGCTCGTGGAACAATCTTGTGAGCGTTTTTTTTTTTCACATTGGTAAAGAACAAAAATTTCGAAAAATATTCCCCTACCGGCGAAGAAATACATTTCGAAAAACCGGAAAACATGTTCTTTGGAATATTTTCGGAATTCCTCTTTGATATCAGCATTGTCGGAAATCGCCGCTTGATCGACCCTCCAAATTTTCATCATAGAACAAAGACACTTTTGCAAATTTTGTTTTCGTCAAAAATGTAACAGCCGTCCTCGCGCTGGCCGGTTCTTACTTGACGAACATCTACCTGATGTCGTTGAAATCTGAAAATATGATAGAAGGATTTTCACAATTTACGAGAAAAAAATTGTCCGCGACCAAGGCGTCGATAACGGCATTGTCTTATCACAAAATGAGCGAATGGCTGATAATCGGCGATCAGCAAGGAAACGTTACGGGATGGAATCTTCTTTTGGAGCGCACAATGTCGTGTCCAAACGGACACGAGGGACAAATTTTGTCGATTTCTAGACATCCGTCGGTCTGCGGTTTTTTAACGACCTCCGTTGACGACACTTTGCAAGTGTGGAGCTGCAATCTGCGGGATAAGATCGAATCCTTTCGCGACATCGGTGAAATTTGGCGCATCGCCGTCAACGACTCGGCCACGTCGTTGGCGAGCCTCGGCACGAAACTGAATTGCTTTCACATGCATCAGTTGTACGTTTTCTACGCCCCACTCACGTAAGAGCTCACCGAGAGACACAAAATTTACAAATTTCTGAAAAATTTTCAAAAAATATCAAGTGCCTTGAGAAAGGGCCATGAAATTCGAAATTAATAATCACGAACAACGAACGAGTCACTAATTTGCAGACACGAGTGTTTGAATATCGATGGGTAAAAATAGAATCGAAAAAAAAAGAAACAAACTTGCGAGTTCAATAAAGTTTGACAAATTTGCGCCAATTTGATCGCCAACTTGATGAATTTTCACGGAATTTGATGAAAACAATTTCAGCGCCGCAGCGACGAATCTATACGCGACGACGAATCCGACGATTCCGACCCGCGTGATGGTCACCAGCTCCGACAACACCTTGAGGATTTTCTCATCGAGCGCGGGTCGTCAGATCAACGCTCAGATACTCTCGCCGAAGCTCCGAGTGATGGCCGCGTGCTACAGCGCAATTACGAGTAACAATGACGAATCAGTGTGCAAAAACGAAAAAAAGAGCCAAGACGAAATTCGAACGAAAGAATTCTCGAAAGTAGTAAACCCATAAAAATTATCCAGACAGGGCATACACGATTATATTGAAAACGGGAGAGATATTGGTGAGCAGCTTTCGAACGAAGCCCATGAAGCTCAGGTGAACCCTCGACGCTTGTTTTTTTTTCTCAAAATTTAACAAAACTAAAAAGAAAACGCACAAATCGATCGAAGAATAATAAAAGACATCTTTTTTCAGACACGTTTGGGTGAACGACGAGCGTACGATAACGTGCCTCGTGGCTCACGAGTCTTTCGAAAAAATCATCAGCCTCGACGAGGAGAGAGAAGAAACGAGAATGAATCCCGTCTCGACGCTGATGATCGCCGGAACGGCGGACGGAAAGCTCGTGATAATCGAAGAGACGAGCGGCAGACACGTGAATATTTTTCCAGCTCACGACGCGCCGGTTCTCGCTTTATCCTCGTCGTGGGTCTCGCGGCAGCTCGTTTCCGTCGGTCAGGACAAATGCGTCAAAGTTTGGCGAGTTTTCCCCGACATCGCCACCACGTTGGTTCTCGTGTGCAGCGTTTATTACGTCATTCCAATAACGCGAATCGCGTCTCTGGGGTGAGCGAAGCGTGATTTTCCACCATTTTCTCTCTTCCCCCGATGATTTTATCGCTCCTCTCGCAGATTCGTCGTGTGCATGACGAGCAGTACGGAACGAACCGAGAATCATCGAGTCTGCATGTACGACACGTCGGAAAAAAGTTTGTCCAAAATTTCGTCATTTTCCATCATTTTTTCAGCGTATATCGAATTACCACGATTCATCATGTCACGTGATTATCACCGCTGGAAGTTTACGTGTTTTTTTTTCTTTAAAAAAAAACAATACATCAGTAAAATTGGATCATCATCGATCGAAGGAACATTCCGCTCTCGTAACGAGCATCGCCGCGCTGGAGACTCTGGAAATCTGCGCGAGTTCGTCCCTCGACCAGACGATACGAATTTGGAATCGGCGTAACGAGCTCGTCAAGATACTGCGGATAAACGCGGCGTCGCGGACGTTGGTATTCTCCTCGCGCAGAGGCGATATCGTCTTTGGCGCTGGAAAACATCTCTACAGAATTCCTCATGAAAATTGTACGAAACTGTGTACTCTTCTGCTCTTCTTTTCAAAAGTCATAAAGAAAAGTCCAACGTCGATTGAGACTACTTTTCTCTCAATTACGAAAAACACTCGAGTTCGAAAAGAGTGAAAAAAAAAGAAATGTCAGGAACTTTGAAGAATTTTTCGATTTTCCAGATTTATCACCAGAGTACAGAGCACGAATAATCGTTGAAAAAATTCCCGTGGAACCAGACGATGCGATTGTGAGCGAAAATGTCGATTACCGAATTTACGAAGACGAAGTCGATCGTGAAAAAACTCTCCATCCGGTCTCCAGTACGCCCTTTGGATCCCTCGATGCGGAAAGCTCCGAAGTGCCGAGACTCGAATTTATGCTGCTCGAACAGATTACACTCAATTTGCGTTACAGAGACGAAGGTTTCCATTAAAAGAAAAAAACATTTTTCATTTCTTCCTCTTTCTCTCATTGATGATGTATGTTTTTCCAGATATCGCGAGAATAAAAGAAGGCGCGATGAAGGCAACCAGATTGATCGGAAATAAATCGATAATGAGCCAAGAGGCTTGGGACAAACAAATGTCGGAATTGTTGAGTACGTCGAGGAGAGTAGAGAGAGACGAGGAGACGCCCGGTCACGATATTTTCAAAAACGTCGAAAAATATTTGACCGCGAGAAAAACCCCGAACGAGCCCGAAATATTTCGAATGATTTACGGTTATTATTATCTCTTCGCTTTCAAGCAAATCCCGTGTACTTTTTTTTACGAAAAACAAAAAACATTTTCTCAGGACACGGTATTCCAAATTTGGAAAATTATACCGAAGATCTGCAAAACGTAGTGAAATCCGTGAAATTACCGAGATCCGCTTTTATCCCGAATTCTCTGATTTTTAAAATTCCCGAAGAGCCGGTAGAGGCAGAGAGCGAGCCGGTCGCTGAAAAGCGAACGTATAAATATCGATATCCGCCGGAAATTTTGGTAATATTCGATAGGCTTTTTTTCTCATATCTTTTCCGTCGTGAAAAAAATTGACAAAAAAAAATAAAGATCGCGTAATATTTTTTCGTCAGTACGGAGACGCGCGAGGGAGCTCCGAGGACGATATCGGCGTGCCGATAACGCTTTCGCAACTGGCGATGCTCGAAATTAGCGAAGAAGAGATGATCGATGAATAAACGAAAGAATTCGGAATGATAATTCGTCAGTTTGTTTTTTTTTTACAATGCGGAAGATTTTATTGGCGAAATGTGAGAAAATCGAAGTTTACAAAAAGAAAACAGCGACGAGTTTTCATCGGTTCACGGACGCTCTAAATTTCCTTATTCTTCGACAACGAAGCAAGATTGTAAAAAATGAAAAGTCGCTCTCGTTTTTTCGGCATGAAATTCATGTCGACGCTACGACGCATAACTTTCGAATTTTTCTCTCCAAAATTGTAGATATACGGAATAAATTCATTTCAGGATATATATATATATATATATATATGTATATGCTGAGTGTTTCCGAGAAAAAAAAACGGAAAATTGTGGAGTTCGTATCGTCCGATTTTCTATTGGATTCACCGACTCGCTACGTACACAAATACTCTCTAAACATTAGACTAATTGCGAGGACGAAAAAAAGACGAGAAAAAATTCATACATGGAGCACTTTGGAGTCGAAAAATTTCCATTTTTTTTTCGAAATACACCGAGAGGTGTTTCGAGAATTGGAAGACAAATTCAACCAATTGCCTTCAGACTCAAAGTTGCGCGAGTGATGTGTCGGCTGTAGGTGAGAAAAATCGTCCCGTTTTCCCCTGCCGTTCGATACAAAATCAATTACAAAGCGAATGAATTCGGAGACGAATTTCGGATCGAACTTTCCATCGAAAACGCTTTTTTGTGTGTGTTTTTGTCTTTTCAAAGCGCGCAATCCGTCTGGAAAGCCGCGACGAAAATTTTGGAATCGTTCGAATTACGAAAGATCAACGGAGAAAAGCTTTCCGTCGGAAAATTTGAAAAAAATCGCTCCGGAAGTTTCCGAAGAATTCATCGACCGGCAGAATTCATCTCGCAAAATTCGTAGGACATCGGTACATCATTTGTGCAGATATCGGAGGAAAAAAAGAAGACCGAAAAATGAATATTTCCCTTCAGCGATTGAATTTTGTTCTCTCTTTTTTTCTTCGGAATTGACGAGAAAGACTCGATGACAAATTGAACGAAATGCCGAGATCGCAAAGTCCCGAGCGTCGCCATACGAACTACGTACGAAAATATAAAAGTCGATATCGCGTGGATGTTACTTCACGCGAGTGTGTATATTCCGTAAAAATTAAATCCGATTCTTGCGGTGCAAAAAAAAAAAAACAAATTCGCCAAGACCTTCGGATATATAATTGGCAATTAACATGTCTATTCGTATATATATATATATATATTTATATGTATATATCGTTCGCTAGGGTTTGAAAAATTCATATAAAAATAAAATTGTCGCGGATCGGGCTGAAGACACGAAGGGGGGTGGAGCTTGGGGGGGGCATATTCGTAAATAGCGATTTTAATTATGCTGCGTGATAATCATCGCAAAAAAGTGTGAATAAAAATACGTCACACCGTAGAGACAACTTTCTCGTCGATTATTTTCATCGTCTCCCGTTCGGGTGTTATATTTCTCTCTTCTAATCGCTAGCTTCGCAAAAAAAAAGAGGAAAATCAGTAATCGCCGCGTCTAGGAACCGGATATCGCAGCACGAGCGCGCTATCGGCTGAAATAATCGGCAACGCATTGTCGCAATGATGATTGACCAAATGACTGACGCTGTCGAATATACGATCCTTCGTTCGAACCTGAAAACAGTTTTTTTTTTCACTTTTCTTCCCTTTTCGTTTTTTTTTTTTCAGTTTATTTATAGAAATTGTAGTTGACGTGATGTACGCGGATTTAGCATAAAAACATCGTACATAGAATTCACGTAATGGAGTTTTAATTTATTTTTGTGATTACGAAAATGTCTGTGTTTCGATGTATCGACGGAACTTACGACACCCTCCGGGTCGATCAACAGGAGATGCTTCGGCGTCCCGTTGTTCATACCGGTGAGAACGTACTGTCCCGGCGAGCCCTGCGACTCTCTGACTAAAAAATCTCCGTCTTTCGTCAACATGGATTCCGCCTCGCTGCGACTCACGCTACCGTGGAACCAAACCTCCTGCTTCAACTGTTGCTTCTGCGTTCTCGGACTCAATTTCGTCATCTCCGATATCGCCGTGCTCAATGGCTCTGAAACGAGTAGTACGGCATTTCGGGATTATCGTATTTTCGGAAAAAAAAGCAAAAGAAACGTAGTCGTCATGCTGCATGAAATGATTTGCGAAAGATAGGAGAAATTCGGCCAAATTTGTATCGTATTTTTTCATTTTTATTCATCGTGACGGTGAGCTTGATTCTGTAATGATGAAAATGATGCTTGGGTGAGACTCACGCATGTCAAAGGCATCGAAAAAGGATGCGGGATCTCGTCGATTGTCTCGGCTCGCGGCTATCACCGTATCGTTTACGTAATTATGCTCCGCCTGAACGCTAGACGTCGCGCCGATCGACGAACTGTCCGTGCCAAGATCGATCAAATTTCCCGTTTCTGCGTGTGAATAATTGAAGAAGAAAAAAGGCGAATTATCGTAAGAACAAAAGAGAAGGAAGAAGGGGAAAGGCTCTGCAATATAGAGCAACTTTTTTCGAGATGAACGAGGTTAGACTCGGTTCTTCGTTGGTTAATTTTCGTCGTGAATTACCCGGCCACTGCTGCGCCTGTCTTCCACGAGCGTTCGAATGCGGATCCGAGAGTCCCGCACATTGGACGCTACTCGCGAGCGAGGACGCGTGATTTTGCGTGGAATGATGATGCTTGAGATTGGGCAAAGTCGAGGCGTTTATCGGCAGGGGAGGAACGGGAGGTGGACCGATGTCCGGTGGTACTTTGCCAGGGAGATCGTTGTAATAATCGCGATCGGGCTCTCTCATGCCGTTTAATGCCGGGCTGTTGATGAAACAAACGAAAAAACAGCCGAATTTTACATCATGATTTTTGCGATGAAGAACGAAAAACGTGTCTTTAGATTCCCCAAACGTTTTGGCATGCAACTTTGATATCGGCAAAAGCTGCAGCGAAGAGACAAACTGAAGAATCGACTCACTGCAGGGGCGAAGGCTTGGTTAAGAATTCTTTGAACCTCAGCTCGAAAGCTTGTCCGATGGTGGATATGACTTCCTGGGCGAGACCGCCGCCGCACTCCAGCACGTAACACGCTCGCCAATCTTGCATGTTCTTCGCTACGTAGGCGACAAAATCGAGAATTTCCTGTTGACGCAAAACGAATCTCGCTGAGGAATGACCGACGAACGGTAAAACAGGAAACATCGGCGAGAAATTAGTGTTTTCGAAAATACCGTGTCGCCGCCGGAAGCGAATGATATCCTCGGCATTTCGTGTTTGGCGATTATTTGGCCGGTTTCCAGGGTCGTTAGGGCTAAGCTACAGCTACTTATTGTTAAATTGATGTTGGCGCCGGCGTGATCCATGCACGGCTTGACCGCGATGGCTCTCAACACTTTTCTATTCACTCTTCTCTTCTTGTCCGCGGATTTCAGTCCGGCGGCCTCGCAGACGCGATTTATACATTCTCTGCGAAAAAAAATCGTCATTTCCTCTTCAATGGTTATCGATCGATGATAAAACGACGATACCCGCAGCAATTAAACATTTTTTTTTTCAAATTTGAATATTCATCCGCGGTATTCACGTCTTAAGAAGAGGAATATTAGTTGACGACAAACTATGTTACGATTTGCACAATTGTTGCTGCAAATTTTTCATCCGTCGACGATTATCAAGAAAAAAAATGTGAATGTTTTTTTTTTAATTATTCAACGGTAGAATAATTCTTACTTGGCGACGCACGACCTTGTGTCAAAGTCCAGACTCTTCATGGAAGTGTGAACCTCGAGGCAGCCGATATACTTAAAACGGAAAGAAAAATGGTTTTTTGATTTAAGAAATTCTTCGGAAATCGTGCGCATCTCTTTAGCACGCAAAACTCACTCGAACGGCGTATGTGATTCCTTCTTTGCTCACTAAATCATCCGGATGAAGCCATCCCCTCGCGGGTTTGCTTATGAAATTTCCCCCGCTTCCCGTTGCCATTCCTGCATACCTTTTACAGCTTAGCGAAAAATCGAAATCTTCCGATATGCAAAAAGAAAAAAACGAATATCGATCTGTAAGAATAATAAAATAAAATAGCGGTCGATAATGACAGGCTTTCCATTGAAAGTCAGTGAAAGTGCTTCGAGTGTACAAATTGGGGTATAACTGTGAAATTTTCGCGAAATCACGCAAACGATAATTCGATAATTTCTCACTTACATTTTACGTGCGAATTGCTCAATTACGAAAGACGCGAGATCGATGATAAAGTTTGTTCCCTTATTTCAGCAAAAATGTTATTCACCGAATGAATTGAGTACGATACAAACTTGAGAGTCAATGAGGAATCGGAAACAATATGATTTGTCACGAATATTACTGTACATACTTCACTGTGCTTGTATTCACCAACGGTTTACCTTTTTCTTTCGCCACATATACGAACGCACGCGAAACACATCACAATCACATTCGAATCAATTAATTCATGTTTCTATACCGCATGCGGAAGCACGGGGACAGACCGAGGAGACGTATATTTACGTGCAACGAACACATCTATAGATTTATAAGATCTAAGAGAGCAAAGTATTTTACGGTGTGTCTGTCTAATATCTAGGATATCGTTATGATCGTCGCGGGGGAGGAAGTGTCAGTGAGAGTAGTGGGAGAAGCTTTGACAGCTGATAAGACCAGAGTGGGAGCAGTTTAGTGTGAAATTTTCCCGCCGGTGAGCCTAGAGCGCTGGTGTTTATCGGACGGCAAATTCAAAAGCAAAAAGTACAAAAACGATTATTATTTAACATCACAGCACGTACAATGCACATATACTACAGGGAAAAAATCTGTTGTTCGCTCTTGTAATTATTTACCATTATGAGTTGTTTAATTATTTATTGTTATTAAACAAAATCTGTTTCGGGAATTGGAGTGGAAAACAGCGCTGCGTAGCGGTGATTCGGAGCAACTCGTTCCACAGCGTCCGCCACCAAGTTTTCTCCTCTTGCTTATTCGTTTGTTTCAAGCATGGAGAAAAGTTGCGGCGCATGTAGTGCGTGAAAATTCGGTGTCGTTCGTGTACGCGCAGTTCCACCTGTCGTTCTATCATCGTCTACTGACAATAGATAACAAAGTTGATATTTTTCATAAACATATTTGACGTTCGAGCGCTGAGCTGCGAGGAATAATACAAACGATCGAAAATGGCGCACTGGTTTCATCGTAATGTGCTAAAAGCAACGACGAACCAAAACTTCGATCTCAAAATCGACAGGCCGACCGAGGCTACCAGAAGACTTTGCAAGTATGTTTTTTTTTCCATTTTTATCAACATCGTCGTACGCTCGAGGAGCTTTATTCTCGTAATCGCATTATCCCGAGCATTCTTTCGAGGATTTCACGTAAAAATTCATTTCCACCATTTTCAACGTTTTCCACGAGCTACAGTGGAACTTTTCACGTGAGAGGAATATGCTTTGAGGTGTTTTTTTACTCTTTAGCGATCTCAAGTTATCGAGACACAGATTGCTAGATCTCATCAGAAATCCCAATAACACGAGCGACACCGTGGAACCTGCGTTTACCGCTTACTTGGGCCTTTTGTACGGACTAATATGGGAAATCGAGACGACCGAGGAGCAGGCCAGAAGAGTCGGAAGACCGAGTCCGAGCAAGCTCCGAAACGCGTTTCTCTTCAAATGGACCCACTCGTTGCTCGGATCGAGCACAAGGTATCATGTTTTTTCGCTCAAAATATCACTCAAAAATATAACGCGATACCAAAATCGTTATTACTAAATCTTGTTATTATAGTTATGATTATAATTACTATGAAACAAAGATTCTGAAAAAAAATTCCGCCGCAAATCAACGAGCGAAATATTACCTCTGTACAATGTGGCGAGTAAAGAAATAATTCATTTTACACAAATTTTCACACCCAAAAAGTGCTAAAATTATCGTTGAATAAATGTATAATGTATGTACTATTGAGTCGAGCGAATCAAGTCGAAATAATGTTTGCGCAGTTCGAGCGCCGACGCCGTTTACGAAGCCGCCAATATGAGCGTGGACGTGGGTCTCTGGTTCATGAAACACGCGGCAATGATCGCGGCCAAAGACGAGTGAGTCGAATGGAGGATAAAAAAAGAGTCATAAATTAAAAAAGGGATCAAAGTCTCGGTGATGGTTTTATCAGTTTCATTGATTTTCCGATTTTTCGAAATTTCTCAGAGTCGCGATGAACGAGGCTAAAGCAGTTCACAGTACTCTTCGGCAAGCTGCTGGAATTTTCACGTTCGTTCAGACGGAATTTTTGCCTCAACTCGCGAATCCTCCTGTACTCGGCAGCGACATGGACCCCAGAGTCATTAACGCGTATATAAATCAGTGCACAGCCGAGGCTCAAGAAGGTATTTCTCAAAGAAAAAACAAAAACTTGATTAAAAAGTAAATTACCAACAGTAAAGACCGTTGTAATTTCATTCCGAATATCATACTTTAATGCAAAAGTCATCGCTCGTTCATCTCCCCCCTTTTAGTTCGCCATTTTTTTCCACGCGTCTGTCCATCGACGAATGATCATTTCGATGATCGAATGACGATGATTCGCGCTTGAAAAATTTCAGTAACCGTAGCGAGAGCGGTGGTGCTGAAGCACAACGCGAGCTTGATATCGGCATTGGCGAACGAGACGAGCAAATTGTTCTCCGATGCTGCGAACACTCTTCATCCGTTCAGTCCCGAAATATCGGCGCAGTGGATCACGTATCTCGAGTTCAAGGCATCGTTTTATCGCGCCTATGTAAGCGCAAAGACGGAAAACGGGAAAAGAAGATAAAAATGATCGACGAGAGTGAAAAAGGAAAAAGAGTATTATCATCGTTATTTTTATCGCTTTCAGGCTTACAATTATTGCGGGGAGGATCTTTTGGCGGCTGACAAGTGCGGCGACGCCATAAGGGCTCTGCAAGAGAGCGAGAGCTGTCTCGACAGAGCCAAGTCTCTTTGCAAAAAGTATTCGACCACGAAGGGTCCAGCGCCGCGCGTCAGACCCGATCAGCACAATGTTTTCAAACGCCTCGAGCCCACGGTCAAGCGGACCCTCGACAAATGCAATCGCGAAAACGGCTTGATGTGAGAAACACCGAAAGATCGAGGAAAAATTGAATAATTTTATTTCCTTGATCCCGAGTTACGATTTTTTTTTTTTTTTTTTTTTTTTTTTCAAATAACCATAAATTACTTACATAAATTACATAATTAATTAAACACCAAATTAGGATGAATTTCGATATCCAATCGTTTCTCTCGACAGTTATCACCATACGGTGTCCGGTGAGCTTCCGAGTTTGGACACAAAGGCGACTTTCGGTCTCGTGAGTCCGATTGACTTTCAAATGCCATCGGCCAATCAATCGTGGAATCAGGACACGTACAGGACACTGACGAACGCAAAACCGGCGAAGCCCGAGAGGGATCACGATATTCCGGCCGTTAAGGAGGAAAAAATTCATCAAACGTCGAAGGATCCGAGTAACGACAGCGGTTGCAGTTTGCAATGAATCGAAAAAAGGGAAAAAACGAAAAAGATTTCCAAATCCAAATGAATTAAACGGCGAGGAATTTGAAAATTGAGAGGAAAAAGTAAGAAAAACGAAAGGTTGATTTTTCAACGTCGCAGACGCTACGAATGATTCACGCTCTAGTCAATATTTCGTTTGTTCGTTAATAGTCTTATTGTCTCACACCGGTATGGAGTTCAAAATTCCACGACGGATGAAAATTAATCGACTGACCTACGGTATCCCGTGAATGTGCAATGTATTTTTGTAAACGCGTGCACGCGCCCGCTAATGAAAAACAAAACGTCGGAAATGCACCGACGCCGCGTATTTTACGAAAAAAAAACAGAAAAACGAAGAAGAAGAACCGTAAAACGAAGCTTGACGCTATGATCAATGGTACAAATCGTCAAATTTTATCACGCTGTCCTAATTACGATTAATGATAATTAGTTCGTTGTTTTATTTATGTAAGCGTTATACATATTTAGCGACACTAAGATGACCAAGCACGGAATCCAAATTTTGGGTTCTCGAATTGTTTTTTTTTCTTTTTTTTTCATAGATATTTCTCGTTTTTGACGAAATATGCAAAGTTTATTTTTTCGCAATTCGTTTGAACGTCGATTTTCATCATCGCTATTCGCAATGTCCATCTTCGATGATTCATCGAGCTTTCTACGCCAATTTATCACTTCCGTTACACCGTACACGTGATGTTAACGAACGCAGTGCATATGCGTAAAAATGTTTTTGAAAAATTACTGTATAATTGTGTATCGAGATGAATTAAAAACGCGATAAAGAAAAAATGGAGCTTCCGCACGATAGTGAGAACTGACGAATTATCGAGACGGCTGAATCGCCGGAGACACTCGAAAATGAGTTTTTGAAAAATCGTTCGAGACGCATTTTCATTCTCGTCACTCCCACCCTCCGTGAGATTGGAGATAATCCATAAAAATCTGGTCATTATCGTTGTATTACAAAATATTGAGGTCAATGAAAAAGTTCTTTGAAAAAAGCAGCTTTCACGCTATAGCGATCGATAATAACGTTAATGACATCGATAACAGCAGTAATATCAATCCATCGTTACTTTAGTTATCATGTGCGTTGGAAAAAAAGCTTTCAACTAATTAGTATACTATAGTCGATTACGCCGAATAGTCGACAAGCGCCGGAAATTGAATTTTTCGAAAGTTGATCGGCGGGCGATAACGCCCTTTCTCCTTCCTCGTGACCCACAATAAGACTAAGGTTGAATCATGAAAATTCGGTCATCCTACAAGTATCAAAAACGTCCTACAAAGAAGCAGAGCTTTTCCGCGATAGTGAAAAACAATTCGATGTATAATATTGATAACGGTTTGTATTGGCAACGTTTGTTAGAAAAAGAAAAGGATGTTCCAGTTAATTGATTAATTGCCGATTACGCGGTATTGTCGGAAGCAGGCGCTTGAGAAACAAATTTTCAAAACCGTATCGACGGACGCCTCGGTTCGCGCCGATCTATACTTTCATGGCATTTCCCCCTCCACCTAGCGCCCTCCTGCGGACTACAGTGGAGGTAGTCCATGATGATGAAAATCAAGACGTTGCCCGATTAGAACGCGCCAGTGTCCTTTCGACTCTCGTTCATTCTCGTTCCTAATCACGTAGAACTTTGCCACAATGGCGATTAGTTGCTCGATAATAACGCGAAACATCATGTAGCCGAATTTTTTTTGTTGAATTAATTTTAAAAAAAACCCTTCACTTTCTGCTGCAGTGACAGTGACTGTGAAAAAGAATTCCAATCTTAACCTCGTTTGTTTTTTTTTTTAATAAACAAATACGGTGCTGTAACTATTCGTTCTCTTCAACGTAAACCTTTCTAGTCCGAAAGAAGTGGTGAAAAAAAGAAAGAATTGCTCCATGCTGCTAGTAGCATAACCCCTTCCGAGAGGTATATAAGATCCTCATCTCCGTAAACATCGCGAGCGACGGTGAAAGTTGTTTCGCCTTCGTTTTAACACATTTTTTACAACGAAAGGCACACGTTAGCCTCAATCCCTTTAATTACACACAAATATATATAGATATATATAAGCATATATATTTATGGATCCTACATGTGTTTGCCACGTACGAAAATCGACGATAAAATAGCTCTCTGCTGTATATGGAAAATAACCTCAACCTGTAGATGATATAAAAGTGAATAAATACATATATATACATATATACATATATGTACATATACATATAAATATATATTTTTCTCGTGGTATCTACAATTCTCATCGTGCCTGAATACAAATGAATGTAAATAAGGAAAAAACGATGGAGAATATCGAACGGATCGACGTTATACGCGTCGGATCGCGGAAAAGCGAGGTGAGCTCTGCACTCTGGAATTTTTTAAGTATGCCTCTGTTGGGATATGAGAAACATGAAAAAAACGTTTTATCCGAGTCCTGCGCGCGACTTTGAATGTCGGCGAGTTCTCCAAAGTTTTCACGTCCCTCTTTTCCGTCCCGCGACGATTTCGTACACGATTACGAAACGACTCTGTGATCAGTCTCTACACATCCAATTTTATCGTCTTATCATGCTTACTCGACACTTTTTTATTCTAGTCCATCGGATTTATTCCGATCGCTCGATCAAATTAACGATCGGCCATTTTGTTGTTGTCGCGATTGTTGCCCATTGGCGTAACTTCGATAACGAATTTTTGATCTTTCTTTTCAGTTGGCTCTGATACAAACGAGATATGTAATCGGCACGCTAAAGGCGATTCATCCGAAGCAACATTTCGAAATCGGTAAGTCCGCCATATTGGAAAAAACAAAAGGATTTACAGATATATATATTAGTCAACCGGAAGTGAGCCGTAGACGCGCTTGTTTTCAAAAGTTTGGAACGTCCCGTTGAGATTACAATCGACGAATCTACGAAATTTCACTCGAAACGATAAACACCTGTCTGTTTTCGGAAAAAAAAAAAATCGCAGTCACCATGAGTACCAAAGGCGATAAAATATTGGACAAGAGTTTGCCGAAAATCGGTGAAAAGTCGCTCTTCACCGAGGAATTGGAGCTGGCGCTCGAAAGTGGGGGCGTTGATTTCGTTGTTCATTCGCTCAAAGATTTACCGACAACGTTGCCCGAAGGAATGGCACTCGGCGCCATTTTGAAGTACCTAAATATTTCCACCTCCATTTTGCGGATTTGTTTCTCGCGCGATAATTAATCTTTCTTTTCCTCTTTTTTCCTTCAGGAGAGAAGATCCGAGGGATGCCGTGGTAATGTCGAAAAAAATGAGCGCCCACAAGCTGGAAACGTTACCGGAAGGCAGCGTGATTGGCACGAGCTCGCTCAGAAGGTCCGCACAATTGGCGCGAAACATGCCGCATTTGAAAGTCGAAAATATTCGCGGCAATTTGAACACGAGATTGAAGAAACTGGACGACGACGACGGCCCGTATTCGGCGATTATTTTGGCTGCCGCTGGAATCAACCGAATGGGCTGGCAAGACCGGATAAGTCAGGTGATTCGAAAAACGAATTATTTCCGTTATATTCGTTGCGAAAGAGACGAACAAAGCAGTCGTCGCGTGAGATAATTTATCGACGAATAACGCGAGTTCGCGATTTTCAGTTGTTGGAACCGGAAGACACGTTGTACGCGGTCGGTCAAGGTGCCCTGGGCGTCGAGTGCCGCGAATCGGATTGGAAAATCATTTCGCTCTTGGAGCCGCTGTACGACGTGGAAACGACATTGAGATGCGTTTGCGAGCGTTCATTTTTGAAAACTTTAGGCGGCGGCTGCTCGGCACCGGTCGCTGTCGCCACCACGCTCCTTGATAAAAACCTGACAATCACAGGTGCCGTTTGGTCGCTCGACGGACAAGTACTCGTTAAAGACACGCTAGTGACGAAGCTCTACATGCCGGACGACGACGGAGAACCACCCAAGTAAATATCCCCAAAAAACATCGAAATTTCCGCGATTTTCGTCTTTCGAAAACCGGAAAAGCCAAATAATGAAATATTTTCAACGTCGATGCGGTAAAAATTGAATAATTTCTCCAACTTTTCGTACCGATTTTGAAATTTATACCGGTATCATTTTTTTTTCCGGATTTCAGTGATTTTTTTTAATTTCAATGTTATTTTCCTGTAATTCTCAATGGGATTTTTTTTGAATCAGAAAATGCCCGTACCGCGAGCCTCGACTGTACTGCAGCATAGCGCCGGGCAAAGTGGGCAGCATGAGCCTCTTGGGGGCTGAAAAATTGGGCAAAGACATCGCCAAGAGTTTAATCGCGAAAGACGCTTTGGAAATTATGTCGAAAGCGAGAGACGAGATTCACC